>BSBK01001787.1:0-402500 GCA_027943335.1 Chamaecyparis obtusa
CACTCAATTTATGGTATAGTTTAAGAGAAAATATGCTGTCAATTTTTCTTCTCCTTGTACATGTGACAATGAATAATTTTTCATTTAAAATATAAAATCTTATCATCTTGAACCAAATATTATATCTCAAATTGGGAGCATGGTAAATTTCCATGGCATTAATAAAATCTATTGAGTCACACTATATGTCAACCTTTCTAATTTTTATGGATCTTGCATAGTGTAAAGAATGCATTTTCTACAAGCATGCAGCATAAGGAATTATCTAAAAAACTTATAAAGACACATACAAGTCAAGAGTCAAATCATCAAGTAGACTATCCAAATAAAACTTTCATTTCATACATAAGGAAATACATGAACTCGACCATATTAAGAATATTTTCTTAAAGAGATGGTAGTTTACTAATATTACAAGATTGTACCTGGAAAGAATGCAAGTGACCATATTTAAACATTGACCTTGTTAGTGCATAATCCTTAAATCTAGTAAAAAGATCCTGATCTTCCAAAGTGCCAATGCATCCTCTTAGTTAAGGCTCTCCACAATTTACACCTTTTTTCCAAGTAACATATAATGGACTGAAAAGAACCAAATAATAAATCAACATGAGTTGACATCATATAAAAGCAACATATGCCCTATAAAATCTTAACAAAGACAACACTTAGAATACTACAAATATAGCCAAGTAGAAAATGATTTGCAAATTATTACTAACAAAATATTAATCTGATATCGAATGTCTCATAAGGCAACAGATTTTTGATATTACAAACTAATTTGAAGCAATCCAATAGGCATTTCTATCTTGCATTCAATTCAAACCATATCATTTACTTATAAAATAATTCAACAGATAAATTGATTTAGAATGGCTAATGTGTATCATCCAAAGTAATGTCCTGATCATCCAAAGTAATGTCCCTTGCCATCTAAAGTTTAACAAAATTATTGTAGTCTTTCTTAAACTATGGATCTTCATAAATATTTTCTATTGATATCTTTTGCAATCCAAAACAACATTTTATTTGATTAGAAAACTAAAAAATGAATCAAAAAGGAATTGCAATTAAAATGTTATAGAATGAAATCTATGGAGAATTTTATAACTTATACTCTTTGGTTTAACATCCAATATCATGACAATTAGTTTCTAGGATCCAAAAGAGAACCATGAAGGAAAGACAATATCAGGCCACTATTTGATCATGGCCTCCTAGTTTTCTAATAAAATTAATCTATCCGCAATGTTTTTATATATACTCTTGGAACCTTGATAATTTTATCTAACCTTCCATAAGGTTTGGTTGTATACAATGCCAATAATGGTGCTTGTATTATTATTTAATGTTAGAGCTACATCCTAAAAATTTTAATATGATAATGAACATCCATCAGTAATTTCACTTGAAGGTCACATACAAGACAATGGGTAAAAGGATGGGCTAATAGGATTTTCAGAAAAATAAACAAGGAGGTTTTATACATGTAAATTTGATTTATACCTCAAGAGGATTGAGTTGATAGAGGGTTTCTTTCTGGAATCATGTACTGATATTAAAAGTTGTTGGGGAATTCTCTAGACCAAGCCCAAAGTAGAATTCACTCACTTTTAGCAAGTCTGGGACTCCCAACAATTTTTTTTTAAGGGTTTTATACTCATTATTTTAATTAAATTGAAATGTATGAAGAGGTTTTAAAAATCTTATACGATATGCCTGAATAAGTAGATATTTACTTTTTCATATTGTTTATTTATTCCACTAAACAAGTGGTATTGGCTATCTTTCCTCCTGATACATTCCTTTCAGTAGTTTTCTTTTAGTTTATTGTGATACCAGAAAATAATAGGATCTTACTTTTCCCTTTCCAAGATCTAGGTGATTAGAAAGTGGAAAGGAAATTATCATGTATTCAGTTTAAGTTGAAAGATAACCCATATTATCACAAAAAAATTGAGGGTGGTTAGTACAATGAATCATGAAATGATTCGATAGGCTGAAAAATATGAACCAAGTTGAAATGTAGACTGCCATATAAGAATGCCTCTCTAGATGCTAATCTTATAATATTCATATCTAAACTTTTGAAACTACTAAAAATTTAATCTCTTACTCTCGTTCAACCTAAAATGAACCATGCCCATATTGAATAAACAATCAGCACAGGCATCCAAACAAAATAGTTCTACATAACCTTTAGATTAACAAATACCAATTTATAATTCCAAATAGAAACTATTAACTACATATAAATTTCTAATGTATGCTTATATTAGGAATTCCCTTATTGCTATGTAAGGTAAATGTGGGATATTGGAATGTTCTCATCAAGTATTTGAAAATATTCAAGATATGCCCAAAATGGATAGAGAAGGGAGTCCTTGAAGCTGTTTAGGTTGGTAGAATTCACTTGTTTTAAATCTAACTCAGTTACCATTTCCAGTGATCTCCTTACATGTGCCTGATTAGAATCTCTCCAACAAGGTAATGAAATTCACAATTACATAAATAATAAAGGATTTTACTTAGATATTTATGCCAAATTCTATCAATTTTTGTTTATATTGGCATTGTTGACAACAAAAGATAGTTTCTATAGAATCTTGGGGTAAGTCAAGGTAGCCATGATTTCAGAATTTTTTTTGAAATGTGTACATAGCCATGTCATTTTTTATTATGTTTTATTTCACTTCAAATAAATCATCTTGTTTTGATCATAGACATACATATCAAATTCCACATCAACTATCAATACAAGTTACCCTTGCAAAAAATTTAAATCCAATAATATTTTCTTAAGAGATGTTAGTTTACTAATATTAGTAATATTTATATCAAAATGATATATGACACATTATTTTTACTAATAGTAAGAATATATATATATATATAATGCAAGGAGCGATCAAGATCAGGGCCAAAGGCACTCTCGACCATTGATCACCCTGCTAACAACACACAAATAATCTAGCACATCAGAGGATAAAGAATAATCACAGAGAGAGAGATCTAGAGAGACAATAATTCAAATATATTAATCAAGAATCTTTACATCCAACATGCCCAGTTGTCAGACCTTCTAGGTTGTGGCCATTACAAGAAAGAAAAGATCTTCAAATAGAAATATGAACATCCCTCTCCATCCTATTCATACTACTTATTCAGATCAAAATCAAAACTTAACTTTCTTAAACTTCTACTCAAAACTTCTACCTCTAGACAACATAAGAATCTATATTTATACCAAGCCAAAAGACCTCAAGTACAATTAAAGGTCAGCCACAAGATAAAATAATTAAACATCTAGCCACATGTCAGCTAGAGAGATACAATAAAATAAACACTAGGAACCATGTCAAACTAGAAACAAAAAATCAGAACTCAGTGAGACCAAGTAATCAAGCAACAGGGAATGCCAAGCTCACTCAGTGAAGAAGGAGCAAGCACTCAGTGAAGTAATGACCGAGTCCACTCAGTGAAGTAGCAAGCTGAGAGATAACCAAGTTTAATCAGTGAGCACACAAACCTCCAAGAAGTGACCGAGATGGCTTAGTAAATAAAGGAATCGAGCTCTCTAGGAAAGAAAACAAGCACAACCACTGAGCAATCCCAGTAGTCACCAAGCTCCTCTAGGATGCTACTACATCAAACTCTCCAGGTAAATAGAAAAGTGTGTCCCACACTTGGGTGGTAAAAGAAACATATGTCCAAAACTTCATCTTCACTAGGGGCTTCCAATTGATTAAGTAAAAGAATATAATTGTGAAAATCAACCATCTCTGCATCATCCATTCAAATAGTAAAATCTTCTGAATCTCATCAACCTAATTAGGAACAAACTGAACAACATAATACTTCATCAAACTATCAGTAGTGCAATCTCCAAATGTGAAGTCCATATCAATATCATCAAGTGAATATAAATCCACAATAGTAGCCACACATAAATTATCAGAAACATAAATGTCTTCCTCCCCATCTAAAACAACTAAATCATCTGCTCTTAAATTTAGATCATAAACCTTGTATGAATCCTAATCTATATCAATAGCTAAATTATCATCAACTATATCAACAATAATATGTAAATCCTAAACTCTATCATTAGTATACAAATTTAACTCCTCATCAATAGAAATATCTAGATCAACAGAAACATCAATATCATGATCCTCATCCATGTCATGACAAGAAACAAGTAAATCCACATCTACATATGTATCATCAGTAACTTGTAAATCCTCAGCAACACTATCGAAACACTCATCTTTAGCAACATATAAAACCTAAGGGACATAAGTGAAACTATGTTCATCAGTAATCTCATTTCTCATAACAAGATGCCCTGTAAGCTCCATGTCAGATCCATCAACCTGATCATAAGAACCAAAAGATAATTCATCAACTACAGAAAAATCATCAAACACTTCCATGATATGTTTTATTTTTTAAATGATCCTTTTAATTGGTCGAACAACTTTCTTTCTAATCGGTAGATGCCAAGACTTTTCTCAATTTCCAACTTTCTTATCAAATCTGGTCCAAAATGAATCACACTGAATCTCTGGATTCTCCTCACCACCAAGCTTTCCTCCATAATGCATGTTTGTCTCAATATGTTCAACACCAGTAGTAATTTGTTTCAACAAGCAAGCAATTTTTGGATCCATATCTTTCTTACCATGAACCATCTTCAAACCCTCTACAAGTGTAGGCTAGATCACAATCCGCCACCCTACACCAAATCAACAACTAGGGTTTGCAAGAAGAATCATGATCAGATCAACAAAAATAATCTATCTCACATTCACCACATGATCAAAGTCTACTCTGATACCACTTAATGCAAGGAATGATCAAGATTAGGGCCAAAGGCACTCTCGACCATTGATCACCCTAGCAACAATGAACAAATAATCTAGCATGGTGGAGGATAAAGAATAATCACAGAGAGAGAGATCCAGATAGACAATAATTCAAATATATTAATCAAGAATCTTTACATCCAACATGCCCAACTATCAGGCCTTCTAGGTTGCGGCCATCACAAGAAATAAAATATCTTCAAATAGAAATACAAACATCCATCTCCATCCTATTTCATACTACTTATTCAGATCAAAATCCAAACTTAACTTTCTTAAAATTCTACTTAAAACTTCTGCCTCTAGACAACCTAAGAATCTATATTTATACCAAGCTAAAAGACCTCAAGTACAATTAAAGGTCAACCACAGGATAAAATAAATAAACCTCTAGCCACATGTTGGCTAGAGAGATACAATAAGAAAAACACCAGGAACCAGGTTGGCCTAGAAACAAAATATCATAACTCGGTGAGACCAAGTAACCAAGCAATAGGGAATGTCGAGCTCACTCGGTGAAGCAAGAGAAAGCACTCAGTGAAGTAATGACTGATTCCACTTGGTGAAAAAGGAAGCCAAGAGATAATCAAGTTCAATCGATGAACATGAGAACCTCCAAGAAGTGATTGAGCTGGCTCAGTAAATAAAGGAACTCACCTCTCTAGAAAAGAAAACAAACACAACCACTGAGCAATCCCAGTAGTCACCGAGCTCCTCGAAGATGCTACTACATCAATATACATTTAATTAACATTACAAGATTATAGGGAAAGAATGCAAGTGACAATATTTAAACACTGACCTTCTTAGTGCATAATCCTTAAATCTAGTAAAAAGATCCCAATCTTCCAAAGTGCTAATGCATCCTCTTAGTCGAGGCTCTCCTCCATTTACGCCTTTTTTCCAAGTAACATATAATGTACTGAAAAGAAACCAAACAATAAATAAACATGAGTTTTAGATTAAGGTAAAAGCAAGTTTTGAAGGGACCCCGAAACCCTTTACATCAAAGGAGAAGATAAAACGTTAAAGTACTACCAAGAGCAAAAAGCCCTTAAAACACTGAAATAGTAATCCAAATAGGTTTTCAGGAACCTGAAACCACAAGAATAGTCCAGAAATAGGACTTAAGAGAAACCAAAAAATTGTTTCTGATCCAGATTACAGAGCCAATAATCAGGACAAGAGACACGGACCAAAAATTACATCCAGAAGAGGAGGATCAAAATAACACAAAGCCAGCTGTCAGAACCCAAAGCTGCCATTACAGCTCAATAGGTCTTACATCCATAAACACTGCCATATAGTAGTCCCTATAGACAATCCAAATCATCTGCAGCCCATGCCGCAACCATACAATGAATCTGCCCAAAGTGAGCCATTGGAAAAAACCACTATCTAGAATAGCTAACTGCAACAAATGGTAAATCCCGTGAGGAGCAGCTGCAACAAGACAAATAGGGCTATGCCCTCTAGAGCTCAACTCAGCACAACTAACAAACTGAGCACCACCAATCCTAAGTTCCAGCCAAGCCCACGTGCACCCAAACTCCACAACCAAAGTTGAAAGTAAAGAAGCATAGATCAAAGAGACAGAGGACCAAAGGAGCACACCAGGGTTTTGAAAGGCACCCCAAACCTTAAAAGCCCCAGCCTAGTTTGAAACCAAACCCCAGCCACTAGCTATAGAAAACCACTTGAAGATAAAGATCCACCACACACACAACAATATCTCCACCTCAATAGGAGTCATTCCCACCTCAAAAGGGAAAAGGAGCATAGGGGACCAAAACCACAAGGGAGCAACAGCAAGGGGAAAAGTGATAAAACCCACCTCTAATAGGGGAGAAGGCATCACCTCAATAGATGACTTAAGAGAAACAAACCAGGGAGAAAGGGCCTCATAAAGCCTAGAAGCAGGAATCATCCACCAACAAGAGATCCCAAAATCAGATATCTCACACAAACCAGTAGCCAGAGCCAAAACACTGATCCAGATAAAACTCCAAGTCCAATAGAAAAAAATCCCCCACAGCATGTAAAAAAGAAACAAACCCAAAATAACACTGGTTTGACTGGGCTCCCCCAGATTGAATAGAATCATGGTGGGTAACATGAGTTAACATCATACAAAAGGAACATATGCCCTACAAAAAATTAACAAAGACAACTCTTAGAATACTACAAATATAGCCCAAGTAGAAAATGATTTGCAAATAATTACTAACAAAATATTTAAGAAGTAAAATATTTCTTAAAGTGAATGAGAAATAATATGGAATAAGTAGGTGTTTTGGACCATTGAATCTACATCATTGGTTTAGTTTGAGCTTCACTTGGTTTTGAGAATAGTTTAATATTCTCTACTTAACAAGGCCAACCACATGAAGGTGGAAGCTCATTTGGCCCCTCCCCCCCAAACATCACTCTAAATTCCCCATTAACATCTAATAACATTCATTCATTCATTCATCCATTTTTAAAATATAATATTTAATCATTATAATCGCATGATTAGATTCATTAACACATAAAATCTATTAACAATCAACATTCATGAATAATTCATTAACCCCAAAATTCTATGGCCACCTCTGCATAGTTGGGTGGCCAAGAAAAATGGCCCTACTCCTCATAGGACAAAAAGCATGTCACTGCAGGGGCTCAAAAATGAATGGCGGTGAAGAGAACTCATTTACTATGTTATATGTCATGTCGGGGATGAACCCCATGCCAATTAGGAAAGGATGCCCGGCTAATGAAAAAAATGGATATCAGTATTCAGCCCAGATAGCCCTTTTTATATCAGTTGGGGCGGGCTATTATTAAATTATTCCCCTACCCCCTACTATTCTAAAGGGCCCCCCCTTTAGAATAGTAGGGCTTTGTTTGTTTGTTCGCAAGGTAACCCTCCCTTTAGAATAGTAGGGCCCTTTAGAATAGTAGGGCATTCAGATGATGGGTTGGTCGACCTTTAGAATAGTAGGGCATTCCGAGGAATATCTGAAAGATGTGAAAGCTGCTCTTCTGCATGGGCCCTACTATTCGGCAAGGGATGACTTAATGTTCTCGAGATTTCGATGGTGCCCCGCATATAATCGTTCATCAACATTTAATAGTACAAAATTACATCTGTTAAGACAACATTCTTTCTTTAGCAAAAAATGTTAATTAAAATCATTTCATTTTTAGTTTCTTGCTCATTTTTCTAAGGTAACGGCCAAGCGAAGCATCAGTATCCTTGTCATTCCCCTCCTTTACTGATTCTAATCCCAACACATGTCTCCTCCTCATCTATTTAGGAATCAGAGGCTGCTGGGCCAAAGGGGGCTCCGCTGCAATAACAACTACATCATGGGTTAAATTCACACTATTTTATATTAGTGTTACAAGTATTTCAATAATTAAAAGAACTATAAATCAAAAAATAAATTTTAAAGAACAAAACATAGATTTTCTTTACCTGAATGTGCCACTATATCATCTACATGGTGATCACTCTGAACATTCTCCACTCGTTCAGCATGACATTCTGTATGCTCTAAGATATACACAAAAAAGGTTACACCAATTTCAATTTAAGATGTTAAATTGTATTAATAATTACATAATTAATTTTCAATAGAAAATGAACACCTCCATTGACACTAAGATGCACATCATGGCCTTCATCATGTGACATAGGTTCTTTGTTAGGATTACGAGGCTGCATTGCAATGTCATGTGCATTATTATCATTGTTTTCTTTTTAAAAATAAAAATAGTCAATTTATGTTCAAAATTAACATCAAATAGATTATTTCTCAAGTATTCAATTTCAAATATTTTTTGTTGACATATTTACCTATTCAACTGATGCAGGAGACTCTTGGGTTGGGCCAGTGGAAGCTTGATGTAGGCATTCAGCCATGGCTCGATATCCTTCCTTCAAGGCAATTTTTTTGTGTTTTTTCGTGGCCTCTAAATTAAAATCTGAGTTCTAATTTTTTTTATTAAATTAAATTATTTGTATTTTATAAATAATTTTGCACTGGAATTCATTTACTGCTACTTACAATTCATGCTTTAATTTTTGAATATCTACCAGAGCCAAGTTTGTACTGCCCAATCTTTTGCAGTCTAGACTTTTTTGCCTTTGATGTGTCCTACAACCTATGAAAAGTTTGAAATATGTTAGACGATATAGATATAAAGATCACTAATTAGTGCATTACTAAATTCTACTAGTAGTTAATACTATTGCATACCTTATTCTCTCATTTGTTGGTGTAGTTCCTCTTTGAGCATCCCCTTTCTCCTTTGCATCCAAAATGAACTCATTCCAATCCCTCACTAGAATAAAGGGAGGACACTCATACTTTGGCTTATGGATGAGACTCCTTCTATATGAGTCCCTCACAGTCTTATGATGTTTGGCATCTTTTTCTAAAATTTTCTTCTCCTCAAAAATATTACTACCAAACTGAAGCTCTAAATCTTTAATGAGCTGATCTTTTAATTTTTTGTCTTGCAAGTTCCACCTTTTAAGAAAAAAACATAAAATTGTTAGAAAGAAAAATTAACTAAAGTTGTGTAGCTTGAATATAGTAAAAGAAAAGGCCTGAATGAAAGGAAAAATGCTATACCAATAAATGATATGAAATAAAAATAGTGGGATAGGGTTAGTTCACCTATGATGTTCTACCTTGTACGTATGGTGGGCCTGAATATCTTCAATGTGAAGTCATAAAGCATCTTATAAAAAGAATCGTTTCTTGCAAAAATATCATGGTATCATCAATCCAAAACTTTTTATGAATAGGTAAATGCATATTACAATATAAATAATAATAATTTTAAAGTACCTGGAAACTTAGGACATTTTAAAGACATCAATTATTTATCGTCAATCAACAATGACAACTGCATAACTCCCATGCTAGAAACATAGGTAGATCTACGAAAAGATGGTGAATTATCATGAATATAGGTACTCTGATCTATATCTAGAACTAAAGATCACATCGGTGTATCTCCTACTCAACAAAATTAATCCACTATAAGATGCACCCAAGATTAAAGTACAAATTATCACATCATAATTAACACAAAACCAAATATAGAAAAAAAAGGATTTACTAGACATAGACAATGAAGGTGTTAATGTTTGCATGCCCCTTGTTTCTGATATTGCACTTGACAATCTTAGATGGACGTCAGTTCACCTCCTAGGAGGATTCGCCTACACTTGATCACCTAAACAATACATTGTTAGCAAAGATATTCTGAAATAATAAAAGTAAGAGTTAACTTAAGAAGTTTTTGAATGTTCCAAAGAATAAATTCCTTATAACTTGTCAACTTAAGGATTATTTTACCTGAGGTGGTTGAAGCTCTACTAGCACTAGCCTCACCATGATGTCCATGACCAGGTACTTGAGCAAGAAAAATATCATGTAAGAAGAACACATACATATTTTAGTTCATGATATAAAAGAGTATAAAATATAAATCTTTATTGAACTTTTGTTATAACTAAAGATTCATTACTACTTACTTCAAAATGATGTGCTTGCACCATCAATTCAGTCATCCTCTTTAGCATCTCCTCAGTTGGATTTGCATCTTCCAAAATGCTAATAATTTCCTCATTGACTCTTTTTAGATTTTTCTTCACCCTATTTATTATATTAGGGATTTTTGGGATATCCTCCTCTATATCTACAAATTTTTCCTTTGTTTTTGTAGGTTCTTTTCCCCTATCCTAAACATCAAATTATGACAGGAATATCAGTAAAACTATCAAAATAATTCCAAAACCCTAAATAAAATAACATAATAATATAACATTTTTCAACAATCTAATTTGTACAATTTTAATAAGGTTTACCAATACTAAAGAATGGGTGGGAGGAGCATCCCAATGGCCTCTATCATGTGGAGGATCCATGTCATCCTATGACAAAGATTAAATATAAAAACTTCAGTGAACTGAAAGCAATAGACTTAGCAAAAAAAATTATTAATAAAATGGTATATTGGATTCATAAACTTGAGGTTAGTTTAAATGGTATATAGTACTTACCACCCTCATGATAGTAACTTTGTTTGTATCTATGTGATTTAAATGGTAATCTATCAATAGTTCTTCCCCTGCACTTATTGATTTTATTGCACATACAAAAACATGATTCCCCTCACGTGCCTCAAATATGCAATTGGGTTGTTTATTAGTTCAGGAAGGTCACGTACTATTTATAAAACCCTCAATATTCCCTGTTTCTTTTGTTCTCCCATCAATGTACATAGAAAATCTTTTACTTTGATCATTTTCTTTCCATTGTATATAATTTTCTAATAGTGCATACCTATGCATACATTTTTTATATTGAAAATCTGCATCTAGTCATTGTAACTGTAACAAGGTCTGACATACTCTATCAATTCAACAACTTTGTTGTAACATACCTTTATCCCATCCATGGAAAATAGGCCCAAACCATGTAATGAGGATGGAGCTATGCGATATATCCTCTTGTTAACACAAAAATCAGTGTTAATTGGAGGTAGCTCATTGGGTATCCATTCTTTCTCAAGATGTGTGTATTGAAAGGGCACCTTGATGTTTCCTTTGGTCTCATCATCATAAGAACATGACCCCCCTTTAGCAAGGAAAAATTGCATGCGTTTATTGATTTTTTTTCTAATCTTTTGAGCTCTAGTTGATCTCCCTATTTTAGCCATACTACATGTATAACTTTCATTTAAAATTCTCATATTTCCCTCGTTCGATGCAGATAGATTTGACAAGTACAGAATTGGTGGGTCCTTCAATCCATCAAATGAGATATTGTCATGTCCCTACTTCAAATAGAATTTTAATAATAATGAAATAATATATAAAGAATAATCAAGTCTTGAATAGAGTCATGACTCATATGGTTCTTCTTTATCTATACGTGGGAGATATAAAATGTAAGTTTAAAGTGAAGGAAATGCACAAAAATGGGAATCATATAAAAGGATAAAAAAGAAGAATAGAACATGTCAAACTTTCTGCGTTGATTATTTGACACATTATATGATTATATAATATGTCTATTTATAACATACATGCTTAGTGATAAACAAGAAGAATATAAGAAAATTATGTCTATTTATTGACTTATATCTGCTGATCTATGTCACTGTGCAGGATCCTCACCAAAGGGGTTAAATTTGTTACATATGTTAATCATTTATCTTAAGTTAGCTAAAAATTACATGATAGATATGCTACAAATAATGTAGAAGACAACATGAACAATATGCAAGATCATAAACATGAACAAATTACCTTTACCTTATATATGGAATGTAAAATCATCAACAGAAGGGGTGACAATGTTTGTGGTGAATTTCTTGTTTGTAGAAAGGGTAATAATCAAACAAAATATATACATATATCAACATCAATTAATTGAGCATCATAAGAAAAGCATTGGTAATTATAAATCACAAATATTGTAATCATTAGAATTGAACACAATAAATATGTAATCATTAGAATTGAAATTGATAAATCAATATTAAATATATATACTAATCGATATTGATATATATAAATAATTAGATCGTACACCTTGTACATTTTAATCATGTCATTAATCATCTTCTTCATCCATCTCATCATTGTTTCCATCATCATCATCATCGTCATCATCATCATCATTATCACCAATATCATCATCATCATCGTCATCATCATCATCATCATCATCATCATCATCATCACCATCTTCTTCTTCTTCTTCATCTTTAATATCTTGTTCTTCCATAACATTATACTTTATCAGCCTTCCTCTTGGATCATGTCTAAGAACAAATGACCAACCCTATTTATGTGGAACTTCTAAGTAAAGCACTTGCTCACATTTTCTTAGAAGAACATAGGTCTCATCTCCAACTGGCTCAAATGACCTTGTATTAATCATTGTAAATCCATTATCATGTTGAATAATAGTTCTATCAAGATCATTTTGATTCAATCGTAGCCTATACTATTTGACAACAAATAGAACCAATTTGAAGGAGTTAAATTTTCACTCAATTATATCATCCAAGATTCCATAGTATCAATTTTGAGATTTTTGAGGATGTATGTCATTTCTAGATGATATATTAGTGACCTCGAAGACTGTAGTTATCCCAGAATCACAAGTTTTCTTCGTGTCATCCAACTTTTTTATGCAAAATTTGTGGCCATGACAGTACATAGCTTTGTGGTGCTTGACCTACAATTTTTTAAGTGTGTAAAAATTATTTGCATCATGAGTTCATATGAAACATATGTGGCATGATCATTAATAATTTTTTTCATGTCTAGCTCTACCTCTTAAACCATATGCTAGATCAATTACCATTGCTGTAACATTGGAATCTCTATTACGATAAGCTTCTCTAACCATTGAAGAAACAAATTCCCACGTTAATGAGAAACCATTTTGTTGACATCGTTCAATCCATACTGTCATTGAATCAAGATTGTGTGAGGCCTCACCCCGACCTGTCATAGCATCTTTTCTTTTCTGCATTTTGATACATCGATACACTTGTTGATCCATTTCGATAGAGACTCGAGATACGATATTTTGATGGTGATTATTATATTATGTATGTGTGGATGTGAATCTAGAGTATGTCATGATTTTGATTATACATGGTTGGTAAAGTGAATTATTCATGTTTAGATTTGATTACTGCACATGATGATTTATGTACTTATGATGTTCAAATATCATTGAATGGAAAATTTTAATTTGAATTGAATTACACATATTGAGTTACGATACTAAATAGGAAATTGAATATGTATATTTCATATAATGTTATCATCTTGAACTACTGATGCTCGATGTGAAGTGTACAGGTAAGAGAACCATGGAATTTATCAAAGAACCAAGGTTAAACACATATGAACTGAGTAAGCCAAGGCCTAATCCAATATGGGATTACAAAGCCTCATTGTAATGTGAACTTGATGTTAATCTGAATTTTCATGTGCGTTAGTAGTTAGCTTCGTGTTGTCATTCATAGCATTTGTATGTAATGTGCAATTGTTAGTGTCATTTGACACTTGTTGTGTGCTCTTTTAAATTCATTTTATTTGGGTCGCTTCTAGAGGCCAATAAGAGGTTCTAGGGGTCATTTTTTGCATTATTTAAGTACCTTAATGATAGGGGTATGGGTTAGGAAGGTTTTAAGCATATCCTAAATCCTCTAGTGACCTTGGCAACTCATTTTATGACCCATTTACCCTTAGCTACGAGATTGGATGGATCTTGACCTTTACCCAACTTCACATTTCCTTCCAATCATGCATTTATCATGGGGGGGACAAGGAAAACCAAGTAGACCATAGAGTCAAGTCTGCATTTATGTTTGGTGGGTGGGTAGAATTTGGAGCCCTTTTTAGAGACCCTTGAGAGAATTAGTGGGTGTTCACCCACTCTCTATTTTTAGAGACTCTAAGGTTTTGGAAAAAGGAGGACAAGTGGATTAGCTCTTCTCAACTATCATTTGCCATCACAATTTTGAAGGTTGGTCATTCTTTTCCATGGAGGTTTTCTTATTTTCTCAATAGATTAGTTTGCATTCTTGCTCTCTCATGTTCTTGAAGTTCATTCTTGTTGTGTTATTATGTTGTATGGGATGGGAATTTGATGTTGGATTCATGTCTTTTCTTGTATTTTTCTTGAATCAGGGAGTTCATGTTTATGGGAGTAGGGCATTACTCACCCCTTTGGGAAGGGGAAGAAGTGGCCTTGGGTGAAGGGGTTAGTTGGGCTCTCCATGAGGTGAGAGTCTCTTCGCCTGGAGAAAAGGGAAAAATTCATGGTGTATGGGCACCATGAAGCCATTGAGATCTTGGTATCATGAAGATATTGATAAACATTGTTGTGTATGGAAGATGGATTTGTAGCCTTGAAGAGGCAATGAGATATTCTTGTTGAGGAATTTGTGAAAGCAATGGCATTCTCCCCTTGGAAAAGCCCACCTTCAGCCTCTTTCAATGAGCTTGCAAAGCTCATTTGTGTAGCCTTGGAGGGAGTAAATTTTTGTAATAGCATGTGTGTAAAATTGTGAGCATTTTGTTGTTTTGTTGCTTACTCGTTTAGCCTTGGTTCTCCAAGATTGGGGGTGGTCTCATAAGAGACCTAGGTTGGGTGGTGAGCACCCATGTTTCTCTCCCTTTTTTTTTGCAAGTATTGAAGTTAAAGACCCATGTGGAAAAAGCTTGAAGAAATCCCTTCTTTGATATATTAAACTCTCATGTGTTGTTGTATTGTTGATCTTGGAGAAGATCCTCCTCTTGTTGTAAATTGTAAAGTGGTTTCCATTCTTGGGTCCATTGTGAAGTGGTAAATGAATGTGAAGTGGTAAATGCATTGTGATGAAGTGAAGTTGCTACTTATATGTTGATATCTCATTGAGCATCTTCATCAAATTGTATTATATCATTGTAATGGGAATGCTTCTTCATCATAAATATATATATTGAAGTTGATGAGATGACTAAAATGAAAAAGTAATCCATTATTTTCATGCCTATTAGATTTTACTTCTTAAGATAGTGGAGTTATTTTCATGAAATGATATTCAAGTTGATAGAAATGAAATGTGATAGCTTCAATGTCATCTAAAAGTTAGCTCATACATGAATTTAGCAAGCTCTCTATTATAGTTTGGAAAATTGTCATCTTTATATAATCAAGCTCCAATGATCAAGTTCTATGCTCATCCCTCAAAAATGTGTAGTATGAAACAAGGGACAAAAGAACATAATTGATTTCTTGTAGTAATCTTTTCAACTAATAATCAATCCATTAAACTCCTTAATATGATACACTAATAAATTGATGCATCCATTGATTCAAATTTATAAGCAAGCAAAGAAAAAAATGAAGAAACCATATATCTCATAAAATTGCATTTCCAGATTTCTAAGAGAAAATTGCTCTCTAGAATTTGTATGGGAATACCAATATTACCATACCACATAGAATATTCTACCTAAATAGGATTAACATTAAGTAATCTCCTAACTTCAGTTATTCTATTAACTAAATCCTAGTCAAATCAAACAATAATAAAACTAATATTATTCAAACAACTTGACACAAACACTTTCCTTACCTCTCCACCACCTTACATAAGATGTGAAGTGCTGACATAGACATTAATTTCTAGTTCAATCAGAAAGTGACCTCCTTATCCTAGTACTTATCTACAATATTATATAAATACAAACCTGTCATAAATTAATTCTATCTCCAAATGGCCCAGGCTTTTGGGAGAAAGGTTAAATTGGATTGGGGCTTGCTAGTTGCTGGGGACCACTAGTCATGTCACCAATGACTTACCCTCCTTTCCCCACAACAAAAACCCATGCCAATCTCCTTGCAATAATAAATTATTAAGCAAACTTATTTGCTGCTAGTGGTGGGGAAAATCTGACATAATATTTAATGCCCTTTTTCCTTGTCAAAGTCTCCCACATGCCCATGTGAGCATGGCCTTGGGATGAAAAAAATAAAAATAAAAATTTTCAAAACCTTGTTCTTCTACTCGCGTAGCTTATAGGCTTTGGGAAGTGGGGGTAAAGTGGTGGGGCCAGGTCTTGTCCTTTACCCCACTCATTTCCTCCTTAAATTGCGCCCACCTTGGGATGGGATGCTTTAAAGAGAGTAGATGTATAGGGTGGTAGGAGGCTAGGAGAATAGGTTAGTTGGATATAGTGGTGGATTTAGGCATTTTTTTTGAGATTGGATTGTTTATTATTATTCATCAATGTTATTTTGGTAATAACTGCATTTATCTTAAAACTTAATTATTGAGTAGCAGATTTATTGTTATGTGAATTTTTGTCAGATAAATTTTTTATTTCAATAGCATAGTGTAATGTTTTAATTTCTCAATTACTATTAGCTAATCAAGTGATTAGAAAGTTGAGGGGGTTTAGTGTTTCATATTAACCCTCCTAGTCATTCTTTGGTTATTATTTAATAGGGCCATTAGAATTGATATGAATAGGTTGGTGAGTGAATTATTTGATTAATGGGTATAGAACTAAATAGGGACTTAAATTTCTTGTTAAGTTATACTTATTGATAGTGTAAATAGAATTAGCTTTTGATGTATTAATTGATTAAGTTAATGTTTTATTTTGTTCATTGGGTAATCGGTGTAAACAAGACTAGTCTTAATAAGCATTAGGAACCTAGCTAAATGGTGAAATGATCCTTAGGATGATTGCCTTCTTTTATTTATTATTAATCAACCCAATTAGTTGATAAGGAAATGATTTTATTGTTAATATGTAGATTCATATTAAATTATGATCCTAGTGGCTAATGTAGGCATAACATTTAACAATAGTTTCAAACTAGGGATATTAGTATAACTAGCGCTCACCTTTGATTTGATTCCCATATTGGAATAAGAGATAGGGATTGGTTAGCTATGGTCAATCCTAATCATTAGGTTATACTCTTATGAACAAATTTCAACTAAGTCCACCTGAATTACCACCTCAAGTTGAACCTTAGCCAAAGGAAGATTCAGTAGACAGAACTAAGAGTTACTTCTCAGTTGACCTGACTCTAGACTTTGGCCCAGTAATCTATTGTCAACTTGCACTTAATCGTTAACACTTTTCTTTAAAACAAAAAATTTTTTTTGCAATTTTTGTTAGTAAATTTTGGGCATGACAGATTGTTTGCAATATACAAATGTATTACATCCCACTCTCGACCAACTGTATTAAAAAAAAATAGACCAATAATAGATAACTTATATTGAATATTTATAAGAATTAATTAACTACAATAACATCTTATATTTACCTCGCACTTTCCTCAATCTACCTTTTCCCATCAAGTACTCCCCTTCAAATTTCTTAATGGAGTTGGGATTCAAAATATGATCTACATGAATCTTTACTACAAACTTAGAAAGATATTCACTAATGTACACCATGGTCTGGTATACCATATATCCCTCCACCATAGAACCCTTAGGATGTGGTCTCTGGCAAACTAAGGCTTTCAAAATTTTCAAGTGCCTCTCAACTATCCACATTGACCTAGTTTGTACAGGTCTACACAATTCAATCTGCTCAACTTGATGTATGAGGTAGTGTTCGTGTGCATTCAAAAAAGTTGAAGGTAGACCCTTTTGCATTTCACACATAAGATGAGAAATTTTTCTCTTCCAATATTTTATATCTTCTTTATTGATTTATTTTGATGAAAACCACCTCATGTACTTTCTAAGATCATATATAACTTATTTGACACTTTTGTTGAAGTGGTGTGAGAGAGATAGAGGTAGAACGTACTGCAATATTTGTAAAATGACCCTATCAATATTTTATAAAATAATGCAATGAAAACTACGTGCAGTATAAAAATATATAGTGAATAAAAAATAACATGAATTACCTTAATAAATGTATGCCAATTGTGTATTTTCATCCCTGGCCCAAATTCACTTTTCTTTGATATGAGATTGTTTATATTCACAACAAATCCTATGGGAAATCATATTGTTTTATGACTTCTTTTATAGCATTGCTCTGCTACTCCAACAATAACCAAGGGCACTTCTATCAATCTAGTCTCCATTGTTATTTGATCGAATGCCATTTGTCATTGCATGGTTGGATTCTTCAATGTCACTACAAATTTTGACAATTTTTTCCTTTTCATGCCTTCCATCCAATATTTCTCATTATGTCTCTCTTACATTCTTTCCAATATGCATAGCATTAAACAAATGCACGATTGCGAGTCTCTCGTCATACAGAAACCTATTAAATTACATAGGATAACTTTTTAGTCCTTTTGGAAGTTGGTCATTAATGCTTTGATGACCTTCATGAGCATCGATTACATCATTAGTAAACAAAACACAATATCAAAATATAAATTTAAAAAAAAAATCATCAAATGGAATGACATTACCTCGACGATTTATTTTATTGTATTCCAACTTCCATAGGTGAGGTGTCATTCTCTATGCCTTTGATGTAGTCTCTTATTTCCCATTGAAAATATGTTTTTCAGTAATTCGGTACTTATGATTTCTATGGAGAAAGTGTCTATGCTCGCCGAACACCTGCTTTCCTAATTTTTTTGAATGACGAGATTTCATCTTTGGACCACAAACTAGACATGTAAATTTTCCCTTTGTCTGAAGACCTACAAGATCATTTATAATTGGATTAAATATGTTAATTTTGTGTTAGCACTATAACATACCAAAAAAGAGGTGTTAAGAAGAGAACATCCCAAATAATGTGTTAGCCTAGTGGCATCATGTATTGGCCATACAAGCATTGCATGGAATTGAAATTTTCTTTATCCTATTGGTCTAGAGATGTCATACATAGTGACCCCATTCCATAACACCATCAACTCATCGATAAGGGGCTCAATATATACATTGATATCTTTAACTTGGTACTTACCTAGTTGTATGAACAAAAATATTACATAATTATTACGACCATTTTGATAGATTATTTGTAATAATTTTATTTAGATGACTATTAAACAAAAAAATACTTGGAACAATCATTGTGAACATTATGTGCTCCCTCTTTATGGACATCCAAGGAGGAATGTTATTATTGATAAGAAAAATAGGCCACACTGAGTAAACAGATCTCATCTCTCCAAATGGGTTGACACTGTTTGCCGCCAATGAAAGTTTGATATTACGTTGTTCTTCTTTAAAGTGTGGCCAAGTTTTCTCTATTTCCTTAAATGGTGACCCATCCAAAGGCATTCGCATAATGTCATCTCAACTTCTATTGCATGCACGATAAACCATAAATTGTGCAAAGCTATTACACTTGAATAATCATTACAAATATGGAATAATGGGAATATATTGAAGAACCTTGCAAGGCACCTTTTTTTCTATTTGATCTGATCAATATCTACAAATATGAAAATCAGGGTATTTTGTTGCAAATTCATGTTGTTTATGATATATAATATGATCATTCATACATCCATGTATTTTTTAATACTCCATTCCAATATCTTTCATAATTGCAGATAATTATCGGTATGAGCAAGGTAGAATGTTTGATGGTGGTAACAAACACTCACCTATCAACCTACGACCAAAAATATAATTTGTTAATATACAGAATATTAATTTTTACATGATTCACCTTTTGTTAACTGTAATGGAATTACAACTAAAAAAAATGAGAAAAAATGACATACCTTAACATACGTGTCATTGCTACGTTGGATAAACCATTCATAACCTTCAAGTTCACCAACAAAAATACAACGGCAAGAAGAGTTGTTTGTGAGCCTTCATATAGGGGCTTGTATGACTTCTCAAGTATAGGTACATCAAGGTCGTCATCATCATCATCATCATCATCATCATCTTGATCATCATGATCATCTTGATCATCGTGATCTTCTTCCATGGGATCATTACCTTCTACTTCTATATTCACACCTCCATGTTCCCTGATTTAGAAATCCACATTCTTTGGATTGTCATTGTCCATAACATAAAACCTAGGGTGGTTGACCTATATCAAAATGATGACCTTAAATTAACCATGACCATGATGTCATCATCAAATCATTTCTTATGTATTTTATAAATTATTAAAATACATAGCAATGGACAAAATTTGTTTCCCCCTTGAATGTGACCATGATGCCTACTATTAGAATAACTGAGAGGTGGGTGAATTAGTTATCCACAGTCATAATTATAAAATGTATCACTTTAAAACAAATTCAAATAATTTCTGCAACTCGGTAAACAAGAAAACTATTATGTCTGTTACTTTACTAATTATCAGTTAATTGCTCATAATGATTACCAACCAAATCAAATATGCAACATGTAAAGTATGATAACCAAACAATCACCACATTAACACATAACACAAGAGATTTAACGTGCAAACCCTATAAAGGGAAAAACCACCTAGGACCCGTAACCCAAAATATTTTTACTCTTCTGAAGTGAGCTCAGTGAAGAGACAACCCTGTTAAAGGTTACAAAACACACTCTAAGGTGTGATCTTTTTGGAGGATTTAACACTAACCATTATTGTCCAACTAGCATTCACTATGGGGTTGATAGGATAACAAATGTACATTCTATGAATGAGATTACAATAATTTCAAGTCTACTTGGTTAAGAGATTTATCTATTTACAATGGTTAAACTGTAATAGCAAGTGATCTGATTACAATACAACTTCCTTTGCAGATGTTCAGATCTATTCTTAAGCTCATTAAAATCCTCTGATCATTATTTCTATTCAGTTCATCAACATTCAATAACTTAATGTCCCTTGGTAATAGCTCTCTAATGCTCGATAACCTCTACAGTTCAATTCTCCTTTAACCAGTCTAATCAGGCATGCATGAAGCTTTGTTCATGTGATATCTCTATAGTCTCCTTCTTCTAGCATCCATTTCACAATGAAATTTGTGTCTCTTAAATAGACAAGTAAACCTTTTTATTTTCATCCATCATATTTTTCCGCTTAATCTCCTTCATTGATTTTTCTGCTTAAACCTTCCTCAGCTAATGTGTCAGTAACACATTTTGTTTCTATCCTTTAGATCTTCTTCAAATTTTGTTAGTCATTGATATCATAACAAACTTTATCCTTCCACCTCATAATCATACACTTTACAACTCATCATTTTTTGTCAGCTAAACTAATCATTTAGTTATTTTGTCCATACTTGATTAACAAAGAAATGTGTCAGTGAAAATAAGATTAGTTGATATTGTCACTTAGTATACACTGCTCTGCCTCAGTGTATACTAGAATGCTTCATTAACCAACCACACTACTTTGCAACATTTTTCTTCTAGCTTCATAACAGATTAATGCAACATAATCAAGTCAACAATATGATGTCATAGACTCATCAATAAGTTACCAAGAGTATTCCTTGTCCTCATCTATCATATCCGTCTTCCTCATGTAAATATATCATTGCTTCATCTCTTTCTCCCTTTCTACAGATGTTTAGATATTTTTAACTTACAAGATAAGTACTGTCAAAACTAGTTGACATCAATGACAACATAAAGACAGATTCAATTATCTTACATAACCATTCAGTACTCAATGATCTGTAATCACTTGTAGTTCATCAATCAGGTTCATAATCTATTGAAGTTCATCAATCTCTCCCTTTGGCATTGATGGCAACTCAAACAATATGAAATATACCATACACATACCAAACATGTATTCTACAACTATATAAACAAATGTTGTCACTCGGTGAGCTCTCCTTAGCTTGATTTAATATGTTTAATCACTATTTTACATAGTAACATTCATGTGCAGACTTGCCTCTGTAGATTTGATCTTTTCAAGGCTTTCAAATTCCTTATGTTCTCAGCCAAAAATTTTCAATACTCTCCTTGACATCTTCAATTTATCTCTCCCTTCGATAGATGTATCATGATCTCTGTCCATTCTAACTTCTCAACTTTTCTCTAGATCTCTCTCCTTGTTTCTTCACTGTTTCATATTGAGATCTCTCTCCCTTTGACAATAATGCCAAAGAATAATATAAAACATTCAGCTCTTCAGTAGCCAAGTAACTCACTATTGTTTAGTTCCTATACACTGTATCTTAATATACTATTATGAAAACTTGTTCCAGTTCCTCAAACCTTTTCACAACCTTAGACAGAATCCAAACTATGAACTATGCTGCATGAACATGAATGTTCTTCTGATAAGATTAGGCTGATGCAACCTCTAGATCACATTAGTGATCGGTAGACAGGGGACAGACCCCAAGTCTAGTCCTCATGTATTCAAAATTTTCCTTCAGTAGAGGCTTGGTACATATGTCAACAAGTTACTCTTTTGATGTAACATATTCCAATCTAACTTGCTTCTCCTATACTTGTGCTCTTAAATAGTGATACTTAATAGAAATATGCCAGGTCTTTGAATGCATTACAGGATTCTTTAAAATATTTATTGCACTAATGTTGTCATAATATATAATCATCGGCTCAGTGATTACCTCATTCATACCTTCCAACACTTGCTTGATATATGAAATATTTGAATAGTTTGTAGTAGCAACAATATGTACTACTTCGGTAGTAGATAGAGAATTACAAGTTTTTTTCTTACTTGTCCATTGTACATTTCCTGTCATCTATATTTCCAGCCCAATCTGCATTGGTGTAGACTTTTAGTTCAAACTTGCCTTCCTTTGGATACCATAATCCATAGTCCTCTATTTTCTTTAGGTATCTCAAGATTCTTTTTGTAGCAACCATGTGTGACTCCGTAGGATTTGCAGAAAATCTAGCAACTATCCCCACAACATGTGCAATGTCTAGTCTACTATGTACTACATACATCAACTTACCAATCATAGATCAGTATAGTGTTTGGTTTACCTTTGTAGTTTCATCTTCTTTAGTTAGTTTACAACCTACAACCATCAGTGTTCCAACTGGTTTAGGATCTTCCATGCCAAATGTCTTCAATACTTCTTTTATGTACTTAGATTTTGTGATGAATATTTCATCATTCTGTTGAATAACCTACAGTCCTAGAAAGAACTTAATCTCCCCAAACATAGACATTTCAAACTCTTTTCTCATCTCATCAGCAAATGATTTACATATATGATCTTTCCCTCCAAAAATAATATCATCCACAAATATTTCAGCAATTAAAATTGTATCATCAAAATCTCTTTTCATATACAAATTGATGTTCTCACTAGTTCTAACAAAACCAATACTTAACAAATAAGTATGAAGCCTTTCATACGAAGCTCTCAGTGCTTTCTTTAAACCATATAAATCTTTGTGTAGTCTACATACCAAGTCTTTCTTGTCTAGATCAACAAACCCTTCTAGTTGTTCTATGTAGACCCATTCTTCTAGTATCCCATTCATAAAAGTAGATTTAACTTTTATTTGATAAAATTTGAATTTTTTATTGCCTGCATAGGCCAGTAACATACACACTCCTTCTAGTATAGAAATAGGTGCAAAGGTTTCACCATAATGTATTCCTTCCTCTTGTGCATACCCCTTGCAAACTAGTTTGACTTTATTCCTTGTAACCTCTCCATTTTCATTCAGCTTATTTCTAAAAATCCATTTAGTACCAATAACATTCTTGTCCTTAGGTCTAGGTACTAAAGTCCATGTCTTTTTTTTCTCTATCTATTCTATCTCTTCATTCATTGCATTTATCCATTCTTGATTCTCCAATGCAACTTTAACATTTTTTTGTTCAAACTCACATACTAAGCATGTACCTTGTCTCAACTTACTTCTTGTTAACATAATAGCATGCTTGTCTCTAATGATTTGGTTCTAAGGATGATGTCTTCTGACAAATCTTTCCAAAACTTGGTCTCTTCTTTCTTGTTCATCCTATCCAAGTTCATTCCCTTGCTCGGTACATCATTCCTACTCGTCGGTTTCCCTTTCCTGTTCCTCGGTGTTATTTTCTTGATGCCCAATTGACACAGTATGTGGCTTCAGTTGGTACTCTATATGTTCAATGCAAGTGAATTTACCATAATCCTTTGGTTCCTTAGTACTTTCTTCTGCATTCTTATCATCAAACTCATCGACCCTAACATTAGTACTTTCAATCATTTTATTAGTAACTTTATTTAGACACTTGTATGCTTTTCTTTTAGTCGAATATCCAAGAAAATCCCTTCATCACCTTTTGAGTCAAACTTTCCATTTCTTTCAACTTTCAGAATAAAAGATTTTCTGCCAAAAATTCTAAAGTAACTTATAGTCGATTTGTGACCAAACTATAACTCATAGGGTGTTTTTTTTGTGTCCTTCAATTGTACTCGGTTCAAAACATAAACAATTGTGCTAACTGCTTCTCTCCAATATGTTTGAGCCATATTATTTTCTATCATTAGTGTCCTTGCACAATCAACAATTGACCTATTCCTCCTTTCAACAATACCATTTTGCTGAGGTGTTCTCGATGTAGAAACATGTCCTTTTATACCATGCTCATTACAATAGTTAGTAAATTCATCATAAAAAAATTCACCACCTTTGTTAGATCTTAAGTATTTCAGTTCTTTCCCAGTTTCTTTCTCTAGTTTTTCTTTATACCATTTAAACATCTTAAATGCTTCTTATTTCTCTTTTAAGAACATCACAGTCATCAATCTAGTGTAATCATCAACAAACAGAATGAAATATCTATCTCCATAGTAGCTTTGTGTTCTCATGGGACCACATAGGTCAGTGTGAACTAGCTCCAAAATTCTCTTTATTGAATAATGTTTTCTCTTAAAAATAGACTTTGTCATCTTACTTTTTTGACATTGATGACACATTATATGATTTGGCTTTACTAGGCTAGGTAGACCTCTAACCTTTTTCATTATACTTATCTTGATCATGTTATCAAAATTTACATGACATAACCATTTATGCCACAACCATGCATTCTCATTTTTCATCATTAAACAAGAAGACCCATCATTATAAAGATAAAACAAGTTACCTTTGGTTTGTGCTCCTGTTCCAACAAGTTTTCCTCCATCATCAAATATCTTTACCTTCTTGCTCTCAAAAGCTACTCAGTGACCTGAATTGTTCAGCTGTGCCACACTTAGAAAATTATAATTTAGTCCTTCTACCCAATAAGAATTATCACATTTTATTTTATCATTTATCAGTAAAGATCATTTTCCTCTAACCATACAAGGTGTATCATTACCCATCTTTATAGATCCTCCATTATATTGCTCTAGATGATCAAATTTTTCTACATCACCAGTCATATCATGTGTACAACCACTATCAATGATCCATGTATCATTTTTACTAACCTTAGAGATAAGTGTTGTCTCTACATACCTTTCTTCTTCCTTAGAATCATCCTTAATTGCAATAAATACTACTTCTACATCATCATCTATATCAGAATCAATGTCATCCTCTTCAGAAATGTAACATACCTCTTTGCCCTTATCATTGTTGTCTCAGTTATCCTTGTTGTAGTGTCACTAACTTCTATTGTTTCTCCTCCCATGGCCTCCTTTACCAGATTGGTCTTTGTTTCTATCATCTTCTTTCCTATTTGGGCATCTAGCAGCAATATGACCAACTTCTTTGCAGTTAAAACATGCTAAAGTTAATTTACCTCTATATCTACCTTTACCTTTAGGTAATCTCCTAGCCATAAGAGCTTCAAGCTCATCAAGCTCATCATTAGTATTATTGTCACTATTATCATTCTTATTATTTCTACTACTAGACTTACTGATCCTCAAAGAATTTATTGTTACCCTAATTTTCCCTGCTTCATGCAAATTTGGCTAGGTTCTATCCCAGGGTCTCTATTTTTACCTTGATGAGCATCCCTGAAAATTTCATGAATTTGTGCTTTGTCTTCTGGCCTCTACAAATTTTTTTCCTATCCCCTGGTCTATAGGTCCCAAATTCAAAAAAGTAGCCATTGCCAAGAAAAACCCTATAAACCCTAGTTTTAATTCTATTTCACTGTTACTTTTTTGGCAACTTAAAAATCCCCAAAAATGCATGTGCACTTTATATTTTCCTTAGTCGCTAGTTCCCCCAGTTCCCGATAGCATGCCTTTTTATTTAGCAAACTAGCGGAAGACCTTTGTTTGTGTATTCTCTAAGTTTAACCATGGTTCATTGAAGTATTTAGCAAACAAGAGAAAGCCTTCGGTCGCTAAATCGCTAGGTCAAAGTGGGGTTAGTTCTGCAGGCAGTGGTAAGATTCTGCATCAGACGGTTGTCTTATAATCTGAAGGAATATTCTAGGGTCATAAGGACATGAGACTAGCCATAGATTTGGTATCAGGGTAATGTGTCAGAGTGGGGTCCCAGTTAGGAAGATCTAATGGCTGGCATATCTTTGCATAGGTTGTTGTCAGAGCATGAGATCTTCAGATGACCATTGATCTTCCCTTTTTCTCATTGTTTCAAACCTTGTGTGGGTCCATTTACATGATGTCGTATGTGGAGGTTTCTGATTGGCCAGAGGTAATGAGATGGAAATTTGTCAGTGGGCCCAGCAAACTGTCAAGCTATCAAGATCAATGGCTGGCATGTATTCTCATGAGGTTTTTTTGACACATGAGATTATGCACTGACCGTTGATTTCATTTTGTTGTCAGAGCCTTGTGGCTGGGTCCTTTCTTGCTAACATGCTCATATTCTATTGGTCCACATAGCGATGATTGGATGTGCAGTGGGGCCATGTCAGAGTATCGGTAGAGATATAAAGATCTATAGCTGGCGCATGTTCTGAAGGAATATTCGAAGGCCATGAGATCATGTGTCCACCGTTAGATTGGAATCTTGTCTTCAGTGGGACCAATGTCAAAGCTTGCCAAGGTGTCTACTAATGGAATGGTTGAGAATGAATGGAAAGGTGACATGTGGAAAATGGGCCTAGGGTTTGAAAGCATTATTTGAATCAGCAACTAAAGGGTTTCTCTTGTTTGCTTACTGAAACGAGGGTTAGTAAAGAGACTTAGCGATTTAGTGAAAATCCTTGTTCACTGAATCACTTAACTAGACTAGGGTTAGACCAAAGCTCTTCATGACTTAGAAAGAGGTCTTTAGTTCCATAGTTGTTGAATGTCTTAAAGAAGGAAAGCTTGAGGTGGGTCCAAATATGAAAGGGGTGCTGTCATGCTCAATTCCTATTGGTCACAATATGCTGATGCAGACTCTGAATTTTCAAAAGGGTTTTGTGACTATTAAAAAAATGATCTAGGCCATTCATCTGCCAAGAAACAAATGACATTGATAGTCACATTTTAAAATGACGAGCTAGCCATTATTTTTCAAATTTAAATATCTCCGCAGAGGGTTTTTTGGTAGTATTTGATTTACAGGCTGCGAAGCGGTGCGGTAGCTAAAGAATTTATGTCTCTGGGATAATTGCAGTTGAAGATGATAAGGAAGAGGTTAGGGCAGCTGTCATGGGTCATTTTTGTTCATTCATGGCAAGCCTCAGTTGCAGAGGGGTTGATAAATCAAGGTTTCTTGTCTGCAAATGAATATAGTACAGGCATGGGCATGCAAACATAATATCTGATCAGTTGAGATATTTCCATAGATACATTTATGATAAGAAATGACAAGATTAGGGTTGGCTATTATTTTATGCAAATCTATGTAACCCTAGTTAGGTTTTGACTCCTGCCTGTGTGCAAAAGAGGATATGTATATATTAATTTTGGAGAGCTTTAGAGCTCAGAGAGTTCACATTTTGTAAAGAAGAAAGTCTCTTTTCTTAGAAGGCTATTTGTAGCATTTTCCTACCCTCTGGTTTTCTACATTTTGTAATCTCCCATTGATGATTCAGATATTGCAGAGGTATTTTGTGACAATCTCTTCTGTCCCTATACTTCCTTGTCTAAATTATCTCTTATTGAATTGAATTATATGATGTTTGTAGTGATCTCTTAGGGTTCTTAATCCCTCTCTCTTTCTGTAATTTTGTGTATTATTGTGGGTGATCTGATTTTAATGTCCTTGTGGGTATACCTCAACCCCTTGACAATCTATCTCATTCCTATGTCAAGTTGCAGACGTGAATGTTTGTCTACAGGTTTTAGATTATGTCTAAATTCTTAGGAATGCTATTGTTTGTGAAATTATGTCTTTCCCTAAATAGCCTCTTTCTATTGCAGACCCTTCTATGAAATATTTATGTAGGCCTGTTTAGTGAGTTGTGATCTCATAGACCTAAGTGTGTTCATTGATTTCATCCTCTATGCTATGATTCAAACCTTCATTTCAGTGTATCACCTAGTAGGTAGTTTGCTTTCAGTCATTTCCCTTCCAAGTATTCCTTCTACCCCTTTTCCGCTCAAGTTTTAATTTTCCTGTCAAGAAGAAAATTAAGGTGATTATCCAAGAGGAACCAGCCTAGAACCTGGAGGTCTCATCTCAGTTAGCATAGGTCCCACAACTTGGAGATGATTCCCATGTTATACTAGGTTATCAAGACTATGAGACCTTGAAACAAGGGTGCAAACTTAGTGCATAACATTTATAAAAGTAGATTCAACAGAAGGTACAACACTATTATCAAAATGGTTTAGCTTAAAATTTGTTAGCCTACTGATCAAATTATCAAGAGTAAGAGTGTTTTCCGGTACATAACTCATTTCATGTATTGCAAATATTCTGATTGCATAAGAAAGCAATAAGGTTGTCATAATTTTTCTTACCATTGTATCTTCCTCAATGGTTCCACCAGATCCTTTGATAGCATTAACTACCTCTTTTATTTGGTTTGTATACTGCACTATGTTCTCTCCTTTCATCTTCATGTCATTGAATCTTCCTCTTAAACTTTCAACTCTGGCTCTTGTCACATTTTCATCTCCACCATAAACTTGAGCAAGTTTATCCCACATTTCCTTGGATGTACCACAATCCTTGACATCTTCAAACTTGGCATTTGTTAGAGCAGCAACAATCTCCATCATAGTAATATTGTGCTCATGTCTATCTCTTAATTAATCAAGAATCAAAGGTATAGTAAGCAGTACTAAGTAGTCATTCTCCATTAGAGTAAGGGAAGAATTCCCAATTCTAGATATATGCAACTTCATTCGGCTTTGCCATATTGTAAAATTGCCCTTGTTTAGCTTTTGCACTTCCCTCTTATACATTTTGTAATCTTTGTGCTGAAGTCCTTAAAAATATATTCTCTGATACCAATTGTTAGAATAACTTAGAGGGGGGTGAATCAGTTATCCATAGTCCCAATGACAAAATGTATCACTTTAAAACAAATTCAGCTAATTTCTGCAACTTGGTGAACAAGAAAACTATTCTATCTGTGACTTTACTAATTACCAATTAATTGCTCATAATGATTATTGACCAAATCAAATATGCAACATGTAAAGTATGATAACCAAACAATCACCACATAAACACATAACACAAGAGATTTAATGTGGAAACCCTGTAAAGGGAATAACCACCTGGGACCGGTAACCCAAAATATTTTCACTCTCTTGAAGTGAGCTTAGTGAAGAGCCAACCCTATTAAAGGTTACAAAACACACTGTAAGGTGTGACCTTATTAGAGGATTTAACACATACAATCATCATCCAACTAGCTTTCACTATGGGGTTGACAACATAACAAATGTACATTCTATGAATGACATTACAAGACTTTCAAGTCAACTCAGTTAAGAGATTTATCTATTTACAATGGTTAAACTATAATAGCAGGTGATTTGATTACAATACAACATCCTTTATAGATGTTTAGATCTATTATTAAGTTCATTCAAATCCTCTGATCATTATTTCTATTCAGTTCATCAACATTCAATAACTTAATGTCCCTTGGTAATAGCTCTCTGATGCTCGGTAAGCTCTACAATTCAATTCTCCTTTAACCAGTCTAATCAAGCATGCATGAAGCTTTGTTCACATGATATCTCTACAGTCTCCTTCTTCCAGCATCCATTTTACAATGAAATCTATGTCTCTTAAATAGAAAAGTAAACTATTTTATTTTCATCCATCAAATTTTTCCGCTTAATCTCCTTCATTGATTTTGCCACTTAAACCTTCCTCGACTGATGTGTCAGTAACATGTTTTGTTTCTATCCTTTAGATCTTCTTCAAATTTTGTTAGTCATTGATCTCATAACAAACTTTATCCTTCCACCTTGTAATCATACACTTTATAGCTCATCAATTTATGTTGGCTAAACTAATCATTTAGTTCTTTTGTCCATACTCAGTTAACAAAGAAATGTGTCGATGAAAATAAGCTCAGTTGATACTTTCACTCGATATATAGTGCTCTATCTCAATGTATACTAGAATGCTTCATTAACTAACCACACTACTTTGCAACATTTTGCTTCCAGCTTCATAATAGATTAATGCAACATAATCAAGTCAACAAAATGAAGTCATAGACTCATCAATAATTTACCAAGAGTATTCCTTGTCCTCATTTATCATATCCATCTTCCTCATGTAGATATATCAATGCTTCATATCTTTCTCCCTTTCTATAGATGTTTAGGTATTTATAACTTACAAGATAAGTATTGTCAAAACTAGTTGACATCAATGACAACATAGTGACTGATTCAATTATCTTACATAACCATTCAGTACTTGATGATCTCTAATCACTTGTAGTTCATCAATCAGGTTCTTAATCGGTTGTAGTTCATCAACCTACAATGTTCCTTGATAGTTTTGATTAGATATCATTGAGTCTTTAAGCCCTTACAAATTTTGCAAGGACAATAACATTTTCCATCACCTTTTCTGTTAAAGTTAGACCACAATCTAGCAATTATCTCCCTATGTTTTTATGGGTTGATATCATCAAACATGGTCTTTCTTGAATGAAATGACTCATTGGTGGAAGAAGGATGATTTGTTTGAAACCTACAGATACAAATCATCACTAAACAACCATTTTCACAACCCTAATTTTCTCAACACAAAGGGACATTTGTCATACCATAGAAACCTGATTATTTTTATATGGAATACACCAAGGAGTACCATAAAAAAATTAACCATTTACAATCATGAAAAGTAAACCTAAATCAAATAGCTCCTTTTTTTATCAGCATGTGTAGTCTCTATGTATATGAAAAATGAAATAAATATCAATCTGAAATAAAATAGTAAACAAAAAATTATTCCACATAGAGTGAATGAAATATACCATCAAAAGAAGGTGAAAAAATCATGTCATGAAGCACAAACATAGGAAATAAAAAAGGATCAAAAGACAAGAAATAAGAAAAATCATTATGACTATAGAAAAATCATCAAGACTATAATCACAAAAAGAAACATTGTTTGTCAAGAATGTTCAAAATCATTAGGACTATAGAAAAATCATTAAGACTATAGAAAATCAAATTTTAGAAATGGAAGGTTTTGATTCTTTTCCATTACAACAATTGAGCATTCATCATTTGGTATTGTGTATTCCATTTAAGTATATCAGGCACAAAGCATTCCATTTAGATTCGACAAACATGTAGATTTGACCAAGCATTACTAGGAGCTTGACCTAGCAGATAATGGACTTGTGATATGATTTTCACAATAGTACATGGGTTGTTGGGTAATCTCCCAGTAGTGCTTAGGAAAATCTGCATGTTCACAATAGTACATGTGCATATAAGAGTCTTTCAGAGAAGGTATATGAAAAGGTGAAAAACATGCAGATTTTTCAACCAAGCATTAATGGGAGCTAGACCCTGCAACAAATGGACTTGTGATGATATATCACAATATTACATGTGTTGCAGGGTAAGCTCCTAGTAGTGCTTAAGAAAATCTTCATGTTCATCACATGTGCATATGAAATGTCTCTAATGGAAGATACAGTCGCTAAACAACCATTTTGTCAACTCTAATTTTCTCAACAAAGAGGGACATTTATCATAGCCATAGAAACATGATTATTTTTAAATGGAATACACCACTTGGAGTACCATAAGAAATATTGACCATTTACAATCATAAACAGTAAACCTAAATCAAATAGCTCATCTTTTTATTAGCACGTGTAGTCTCTGTGTATATGAAAAATGAATGAAATATGAAGCTGAAATAAAATAGTGAACATAAATTCAAATTCAAGGCCTAATTTATCAAGAGAAAGGAACAGTGCAGAACCTCATGACAATCAAAAAAAGAAACATGCTTTGTCAACAATGTTCAAAATCCTATCACCAAGCATAGAAATAAGAAATCCAAAAGGGACAAAAGATAAAAAAATAAGAAAAATCATTAGGAGTATAGAAAAATAAGGTTCTAGAAATAGACGGTTCTGATGTTTTTCCATTACAACAATTGAGCATTCACCATTTGGTACTTCTTAGTGTATTCCATTTAAGTATGTTAGGCACAAAGTATTCCATTTACATTTTGAAAACATGCAGATTTGACCAAGTATTATTGGGAACTAGACCTGGCAACAAATGGGCTTGTGATGATTTTCACAATAGTACATGTGTTGATGGGTCAGCTCCCACTAGTGCTTAGGAAAATTTGCATGTTCATCACCTGTTTCTTTGAAAAGTTTCCAGATTCTGAGAAGAGGTATGAGTGGAGTCCAAAGAAGGGATATTTGTGAAGGTTTAATAGAGCTATGTTACTTTTGTCCCACCTCAACTCAGTAAAGAAGATATTCTGTAGAATTTTAGAGATCTAGAAAATCTTCACAAATATCCCTTCTTATAGCCTCCAGTAAATATATGTGTTCTAAGAATCTAAAAAATTTGATCATTGATCTATTTGGTTTTTACATAAGGCAATGATCTTACATCACTATTCACTCAACAACACATTTCCATAAGCAATTTAATTCACCATTGTAGTGATTGTACCCACGGGAAGAGATTTACTATTGCAAGGATGATTTTTATTTATTGATTCAAATCATTACAAATTTGGTCTCTTACACATCCCACCCTACTTTTCTCCTTCAACTCATGGTGTAGGAGCACCAAGGTCAAGGATAGGACCTAAGGAGTGCACCAGGTTCACTAATAGATCCTTGGGTAGAGGTGAAGACAACATGGCCCTCAAGGGTCATTTGATGATGTAATAGTCCAATAATGGTCATGCAATGATGTCAAAGACTTATAAGGTCAATAATATTTTTACTATGGCCAATTGTAATGATCCTTGTTAGTTTGTAACCTTGGATCTCTCATTTCTAGTTATCATACTTGTAATTCTTATTTCAATATTATATATATGATAATAGGAATTATATATATTTGATAATAAGCCTAAAGGGTACCTAGGGGTCACTAGGAATGGCTATGGATTGATCCTAGGTTAGGGGATGGTGGAAATTACCTATAAGGGTCTGTAAATATGTAATCAGGCCTTTAGAGCCTTTAAATATTGTTAAAAGAACTAAAAGTGCAAAAAATTGTAAATTGCCTATTTTGGAAATATAATCCTAAGAAGCTCATGAAGGAGGTTATAGGTTAGTTGGTTTTCAAAGGTTGTCTTTAAAATTTTTATAAATCTTTAGAATGGGAAATAGGTATTTTGTTATCAAGTTGAGAACTTTTGTTGTCAACTTGACAACAATCTTGTATTTTGTTAGTGATAGTCAGTTCTAGACTATTAAAATGATAGTTAGAAATAGTTGGTTGGTTGCTATTGGGTATTTGGAGAGTTAGTTTATATTTGGGATGGGGTTCCATGTGAGAAGGGTGTGGACAATGGTTGGATTCAAACCATTGAAACTGTAATAAGTCTTTTTTTTTAATAAAAATCAAATTTCTCTAAAAACATTGAAATCCACTGGCCTACGGGTATAGTCAGACAATAGTAAATTGTTGTGTTTGATTGGGGCATGATCTATTGTTGGATTGGATTTAGAAACATTTCTTTGCATTATTTTTACTTGTTTATGTTATCATTTCATTGTTTTTGTCACTGATAACACCAAGGAATTGACTGGTGTGGTGACAGTGACTAGTTTTTTGTTGAGGGTACAGTTGACGGATTAAGGGTTGTAACCCTCTATCATGTAACTTGGCACTCCCACCCTTGTGACCATTGTAGTTTTTTGGGTGATGCCTTAGTTTATTCCTTGTATTATATATGGTTTTGGATATAGGGAAGGGCGTTGGATGATGAGGGAGCAGTGGCAAGCCTGGTGAAGTCCCAGTCAAGGGTGCACTTTCTAAACACCCATGGTGGTGGAGAGATAACCTATGAATAGAGGTGGCATTTGATGGTTTAAAATATGTATATGGATGTAGGGAAGGTGTTAGAACTAGTCTCGGGGTTGTAATTTGGGTTTGGGATAAAAAATAATGTATTGTAAGCCATTAAATGGCATTGCATGGGATAGTAGTAACCTTGGGGCCACTTGAGTGATCCAAGGATTTATGTAAGAGTCAAAGACCTATAGATATATCTAAGTTTTTATATGGCCATTGATGCCATTATTATCATGTAATTACACTTCAAAGTGCAAAGATGCCAAAAGATGTAAAATTATAAATTTTTTATGCAATTATGGCCTAAAGGGAAAAATGAGGGTTTAGTAGAGGTTTAGGGAGTTTAGGGGATTAGGATAGGAACTTAAAGCATTTTGAAAGGTTAAAGATGATGTAAGAAAGATTAAAGTGGTCAAAGTTGACAACTAGTTGTCAACTAGACAACAATGCAAACGAATAACTAACTGTAATAGTCATATAACTGACTATGCATGTTAAGAAGAAGTTGAAAATCAGTTTCTAAGGGGATTTTGGTCAGTTTTGTATGTGAGTTTTATGGGAGAGGAGTCTTAAAAGTTGTGGGGAGGTGTGTATGGTCGAAGAAGACAATGTAATAAACTTTTAATTCTTTATAAACAGTCACTTCTCTACTCATGAAGACACAATCTGGTGTTTATATTATTAAGCTCTCTATTCAATACAACATTGATAGGAAAATAATTCATTGATTGGTACTATAAGTTTTGATCATTCCATATACTAATTATATTGTTTTGAAGTCTTAAAATCAAATAATTTCAGTCCTTTTATTGACTGTTCCTATATAGTGCTTGGCATGAAAACAATCTTTGTCTTGAAGAACCAATGATTTCCTAGGCTCTCACACTTTCTGTGTTTAATGTGACTTGTGGGAGAAGCCTTTCCTTGTATTACCTGGGCCTATAAGTGTTTATGCATGGAAGGTGAAAGGAGGCAAGGAATAGTGACTATCTTCCAACTTTTAAATTACATTTCTATTCCACTACTAATGTTGTTGAATATGAAACCTTCATTCCAAGTTTTTAATTTTTTTTTAACAAGGGAAAATAGTAACTACATCATCACTACCAAGATATTACAACAAAATTGCAATTTTCTTCAAGTATAGCTTACAAACATTAGAAGTCTTGTGAAGATTCATGGTGAGTTTAAGCGCCCTTTTGAAGCACTTTAGAAATATTGAATACATCATTGCTTTGTCAAATAGTTGGAAAGAAATGATGTATTCAATATTTATAAAGTTCTTCAAAAGGCTTAAACTCACCAAGACTCTTCACAAGACTTCTAAGTGATATATTTTGTGTTATTGACTTACATTTGCTTAGATTCAAAGACTTTAGAATATACTCCAAAAGTGATTATGTAACGAAGGAAGTGAGAGGGAAGGATCTTAATTTAGGTCAATGGATATTTCAACATTATTTAGGACAAGATCAAGTGACATGAGTGGATGGATGTGGATGGTGGGATGGGGGGTGTATTGGTGAAATGCACCTAGGACATTCAGTTTTTCTTTGGGACTTGAGTTCTATGTTTTGTTTAGCTTTGTAATAAAGGATGTCTTCTAAATTACTAGAAACCAAGATTCTCTTAATTCTTTGGGCTGTCCTTAGTTTTTTGTGTTTAGGTTACAGAAGTGTTTTAGGGTCATTTTGACCATTTTATGCTTTTTGTAGTTGTTTTGTGGCATTTTCCCACATTGGTGGGATGCTTGAATGTTTATTGTTTTTAGTTTTTCCAAAGGTTGTCATTTTTTGACAATGTTGTCAACCACAACATTTATGTCTTTGTCTAACACAATGTTGTCAACAACAACTTTTCAAATGTTGTTCCTTTTGTTGCAATCTACTCCCAAATTGTTACAACCACCTTATAGTCAATTGAATTGGTTGGAGAAAGGTTTTTTTAGATGTGAAGAACTTTGTTCAATTGGTTAGATTGAGCGGGAGTTACAGTTTGAGGAAAATCTGAATGAAAATAAACCATTTTTTTGAGCATTTAGTGTGTTACATGAACTTGTACAGATTCTAATTATTGAACCAGTGATTTTATAATCTTGGTTGATGAGTTATATTTTGTTTACATTTTATTTGAGGTGATTTGGTTTGCATTTGCTTGAGTTAAAGGAAGTTTTGTGTCTGCAGGTCGGAGGACCATAAGAATTGAGGTCGGGTTGGAAGATGTGGCCCTAACTCACATTTTCACTATTGGGATTCAATGCCATTATGTGAAAGGTGAGTTAAGGAAATGCTTTATAAGAATTCAAAAGCTTAGAGTTGGTAAGGTTATTTTTCTTCTTCAACAATGATGCCCTAGGTTGAATATTTCATATGTATTCAACCAGACAAGATGAAACTCAAGTTTAGTAGGAGATAAAAATTGTTGGGGATCAAGTTGTTGGATGAATTGGGCCCTTATAGTTCATGGGGTTGCCATATATTAACAAAAACTTAAGACTATTAAAGCCAGATAAACACAAGAATTAACACTAGGTGTATAGATTTTCAATGAAAAGTAGAGTTCATTAAAAAATGGTTTGAAATGGAACAAGTAAAACCTGCTAACTCATTAATACACCAAACCAAGCAATAGAAGACTCCAAAGATAAATGAAATAGCAGAAAATGAAGATTTTATTGCTCATCAGTTTGCAATTATGTGATATTTAACCATTGGTTCAAACTTAGTTTCATATACGCGTGCAGTGTCAAAATAGTGTAGCTTCCCACCTTATACCACCTCATTCATCACTCCTTTTCTCGTGAACTATGCCAAAATCAAAAAAAAAATGAAATGTGCCGATAGGCGGGATATATGTATAAAATTTGAATTTTTTTTTACTTCTATTGCCGTGTTGGTCAGAATTATGACCAGTCTTTAGGGTCATAATTTTGACCAACACAGGAATAGATTTTTAAAAAAACTCAAATTTTTCTTCTATTAACCGACCATGGAAAATCATTTTATAACTTGGTCCTAGAAATGTTCGTCTAAAAAGTGGGTCAAATGTACTAGTGACTATTTATCATAATCCTTGATGATTGGTAAGGATTTTGAAATGTTTTAAGAGGTAAAATACAGGATTAATATTTTTCACTTCCAAAGTAAACTACAAATAATAAATAATACTTTTTTACATACACGTATATGGTTTTCATGATAATACACATGAAATATAAAACTTCATTCTAAAAAACAAATAAGTGATCAAAATGGGATATTCAAATATGTAATGGCATATTTAGATGTTAGTTTGTTACACATGAAAATTTTTATGTGTGCCAATTATGAGAAACTTCTTGTTCCTTAAAATAAAATATAATTTTTGTTGTTGTAATGTTTTAGGGTTATCTTTTGAAATTCTTGGTCCATAAAGGTTTGAGAGGTCGGTTTGTAAGTAGGAACTATTGTAAATGGAAAATTTATAGATTTTTAGATAGAAACAAATAGAAGAATTTAGTTAGTAAATCAGTGTACAAGCATTATAAATAATTCTAGAATTGAATTTTTCTTTCTTTGTTTGAATCTTTTTAATATTTCTTATATATCTATACAAGAAAAAATTTCATTGAAGTTTGATGAAGATGAATACCTTGTGGAGGGGAAGGTGAAGGATTATGTCAAAGGAAGCTTTGAATATGTTGAATTTGGTAGAGAAGACTTATTGTTTATACCTAAAGCTATGAGCTACAAATAAGGAGTTCATGCAACCATTAACAAATATTACATATTTGACCATTGACTCAGTTTGTAATCATTGTTTATTCCTAGAAATTAACATGATTTTGAAAGTGCTTGGGATTAAATAAGAATGTTCAAAGTAGTTTCTAATGTAAGTATTCCTATTTTTCATTAAAAAAGAAGTTCCCTTCCATATAATTCAGGTCATATAATTTGTAAGAGCATGTTGGACGAAAGACAATTAGATTTGTTCAAGTAAAATATTACAAGTATGACATTTTTACAATTTGAATGGGCTTGGAACAAGTACTCCATAAGACAATATAAGTTCATATAAAATTCCCTTAAAATTTTTTATTTTAAGTTCTATGGACCAAATTTGTATCAAACTTCACTATAAGCTAAAAATTCACTCTATATTTTACTTTTATAAGAACTTATCTCCCAAACATCTTCCTTTATCACTTCCATTTATAGTATATTCCTCTCTTGAAAATTTGCATTCACCTAATTCACATTTATAAAAATTGTATTTTATATTTTAGATTATTCTTCATTTATATTCTTTGATTCGTAAATATTTTTTTGATTTATTTTGGAGTTTTATATTATTATTAGACAAATAATTTTTTATATAAAAATTAAATTCAATGTTCTTTAGAAAAGAATTGGTTCACATCTATAGAAATTATATTTTATATTCTGGATTCTTCTTCATTTATATTTTTTTATTTGTAAATACTTTTTTGTTTTTTTTGGAGTTTTCTATTATTATGATACAAGTAAGTTTTGATATAAAAAGTAAATTCAATGTTATTTAGAAAAGAATTGGTTGTTTGATTCCTTTTAGATCAAACTTCTATTATATTGCAAAGATATTTTTACATATCTAACAAGAAAAATCTGTAAATATAATTATCACATGACATAATTTAACTATCCCAATAATTATCACATCAAATTATATTTTCTCTTGATTAATTATCAAATTGTAGTGCTAAGGCTATATTTCTAATCTAACTTCATGCATTGACTATCCAGATACATTAGAAAATAAAATTTGATTATAGAATCAATAAGCAAATGTCAATTAATGCCCCTTCAATCAATAGAATCTGGCCAATACTTTTTCAAGTGACAACAAGTCAAGTAAAGGTGTTACTAGTAGTATGTAGATGCAAATCACTATAGTTCAACATTAACTTTTATGCTCTCAGGTTGTGACTCATTCAAAAAAAAATGACGCAAAGTCTAAAATACATAATATTTTCAACGTATGCGCTTGCACACTTATCCTTTTATACACCTTAGTCTTAGTCATGCAACAACAATTTAAACTATACCATTAATCTTAGAAAAAGCAATTGACCTTTAAATCTTTTGTAAAAAGGTAACGGGGCCTCACATCTCATGCACATCGGTGTAACAATGACTATCAGATCTAGAAAAAATCACCCAATGATAACCTAACTTATTCTGATGTAAAAAATACACAGTATTTTTGTATTAGTATAGCAAGTGAAATGCTATACTGATATGGAGTATCAACATAACCTCGCCTATTGGTGTGGGTCAAGTATCCCTTATGATCACTCACCTCTCGCCAATGGTGAAGACAAATAGTATTTTTGTATCGGAGTAGCTAGGGTCAATGTATACTGATGGCAAAAACATCTGATGTTTTGGACCAAAAAATGTAGGAAAAATGACGCAGGGTCGCAAACACACAATGTTTTTGGCCTGTGTGCTTATGCACTGATCCTTTTATACACCTTAATCTTAATTATGCAAGAAAAGTTTAAAGTACACCATTGATATTAGAAAAAGTAATCGACCTTTGAATATTTTGTAAAAAGGCAACTAGGCCCCACATATCACACGCATCAGTGTAACAATGTGTACTAGATCTGACTAAAATCACCCAGCAATAACCCAACTCATTCTGATGTCGAAAAAACATAGTGTTTTTGCATCGGTATAGAAAGGGAAATGCTATATCGGTATAGCATTTACCTTGCTAGACCGATACAAGAAAATTGTGTATTTTCGACATCAGAATACGTTGGGTTATTGCTGGGTGATTTTGGTTGATTCCGATAGTTATTGTTATATCGATGCGCGTGAGATGTGGGGCCCAACTACCTTTTTAAAAATGATTTAAAGATCAATTACTTTTTCTAAGATCAATGGTGTAGTTTAAATTATTCTTGCACAATTAAGACTAAGGTTTATAAAAGGATAAGTGCGCAAGTGTGTAGCCCAAAAATATTGTGTGTTTTTTACCATGCATCATTTTTAGAAAAACCAAAAAAAAAAAAAAAATATCACAACAATTTAAAAAACAAAATAGAAGAAATGTACATTTAAAAAATTAGTATCATTAGAAATGTGAATTTAAAAATAATCTGAAATGGCTTAATTTCATATATCTTATCAATCAAATAAGATTGTTCAATTGCCAAACTGCAGTCGCCTCTCGATGACACACTCGTACCACACTCCTTTGTTTTCTCTGTTATACATAGTTAATAATGGACTTTGATGCATTTCCATGTATGTTATGTATGTATAATATGTTTTTTGGTGTACGGAGGTGCATTCTTTCAGGAGGATAGTTGTGTCCACATTATAGTGCTATCAAATGAGAGTAGGTAAAAGAACCTTTTCACTTGAAAAAAGTAGTTTTAGACATTGTACGCAATTTTCAAACACAACCATTGAATTGTCTATTTTATATGTATATGCATTCAGTTTTTAATTTCAATAATTAAATTAATGTGTATATGTTTAATGTGAGAAATTATGTCTTTACTAATATTTTTCACCTTTGAAATTATATTAATCACTATCCTCATGAGAAATTAATTAATTATTAATAATGTTATCTTTCAATTTTATTTTATTTTGATAGAATAAGAAAAATATTATGTACTTCATAAAAGCCAAATTGATTTGAAAATAGAACTATAACAATTTACAATACTAAGAAACCAATATATTCAAGGGACTTAAAGTAGTTATTAATAATGATATCTAGAATGGTGCATATTTTTTAATGAAGAGTAACAAAAGTACCATATATCTCAAATATTAGATACTAAAAAATTTCAAAAAGAATTATTATAACTTGCAAGATTATATGTTTAGTGTGAACGATATTTCTTTATTGTCATAGCTTAAATTATTGTAATAAAAATTTGCAAGATATTTTAACTTGTTATTAATTATTGTATCTTTCAATAAAAGCCTCAAATAGTTTCAATGAAGAGTAACAAAAATATCATTTATCTCAAATATTATACATTAGGAAAAATCAAATTCATTCAAAAGGGGCTCTCACAGTTTAGTTGTCATCCATAGTTTGATTTTTATTGGAGGAATAGAAAAAATGAGTAAAAGTGTTTCTTATTTTTACTACAGATTCAATAGATGACTCATCCTTAGTGGTAATATTGCTAATTGAGTTCATTTTCCTATTCTTCAAAGTAATTGATGAAAGAATCTAGATTCATATTATCCAAAGTTTCAATTGATACTTTACTCTTTCTTCCAAATCATTTCTTCTTTTATCAACAACTTCTTATACTCCTCTAGATAACAATATCCCCCCTCACCCCCTTGAATGTTAACATCTTTTTTGTCATTTTCCATTTCATCCTATAATATTATAATTTCTTGTTTGGGCAATATTTCTACTAGAAAATGTTTCCAAAATAAGTTTTGTTCCACTTTGTAATTGTTCCTTTTATCTTTTTTTATTTGAAATCTAATTTTAGCATGGTAGTCCCATCTTGAGGAAAATTTCTAAATAAAGTATGGGATGGTCATATTATTTCACATATGAAGGTTCAATGCCCCTTTCTTTAAATTTCTATACTATTCAACATTAGTGGGCTATGCTCAAATCTATATCTTCCGAGTGTAGAGAGGAATATATTAGCAATAATACTTTGAGTAATAGAAATAAGATGCTTAAGAAGTTTAATTTGAATTGACTAAGACCCTAACCTCCTCTTGGACCCTATAAATAGGAAATTTTGAAAGCTAATATCCATAATCTCATTTTTAGAAAGAAGTCAACCAACCATACCATATTTTGTATGTGATCTCCCAATCCTCTATCTTCTCCAAAGGATCTCTAAGTTACTAAAATCACTTATAACAATATTTCCATCATTAGCATTACAAAATATATAATTTTCTAGAAGGACCTAGAGGAAATCCTACTTGAACATTAATTGTATTCCATATAGGTCTTCTTTTCCCTTTCTTCTAAAGTTGTCCTCAAGGTGATTTTTTGATTTATTAATTTTAAGTTATTCAATGTCATGTGAGTATTGCATAATTATTATATCCTCTCTGAGGTACTAACAACATCAATGTCATGTAATTCGACCTCAAATTGGCCGTGGGTTTTGGGTAGATTAGGTGTTTTTGTTATATAACAATTTGCACTATTTTTTTGTAAAAATGATGGATGTTGATGGCCATTCTCATTATATTTTTTGAGTTTTGCAAAAAAATTGTAATTGGGTTTTTTAATGCCCTCGAGTTTTGGGTAGCCTAGGTCTCTATCTAAGGATCAAACCTATGTGATCAAACTTCTTTGTATTATGATGGGTAACAAACATAGATTTTCTTTTTCGTTCTTTTCTCTAGGAGCTATTTTTGAACCAGTTGATTATTAATATAAATATAAATTTTTTCCAAAAAAAAACATCAATGTCATGTGTTTTTTGTATCTTTTACTCTTCGGGTTTCGGGTCCCTATAAAACTTAGTTTTTCTTAATTTTCAAAACACAAATGAATATTTACTTTTCTTTAAGACAAAAATATTTAATCACCATTCCCAAAAAAATCTATATTCTCTTTAGATTCCTATATAAGTGAGATTTCTATTTTGTTCTTATTTAGTAACTATTTGTGGTAGCTAATAAGCCCTCTTATATTCTAGGAGAAAATATTTATTTTTGTTTTCTTTAGAAAATGAAATCTATAGATATTGTTGTTTCCCATAGGTGGCCTCTTTCGTAGATTGAAAATATCATTTTCATCTTATTGTGTTTCTTCAATAATCCTTGTTTCGCCTCCCTTTTAATGTTAACTACAATACATTTTTATTAATTAATTAATCTATCTTCCTCAAATGACACATAGGTTTAGCATAGTTTTTATTCTCCCTGAGGCACCAACAATGTCAAAGAAGTAGATTTTTAGGAAAAATAAATTTAGTAACCATGCTCACAATTTTGTATTTTTTAGACTCCTAATTAAGTGCAATGTCCATTTTTTTCCCCTTTAAATAGTTTTTGTAAAGAAATTATTTATGGGGCATATCAATCTCTCTTGTGTTTCAAGACATAATAGTTATTCCTCATTTCCTTTGGAGGAGGACATATCTAGAGTTTTTTATTCCTATAGATTATTTCTTTTGTATATTACTTTGACTACAATTTTTCTTATGGTTATTCTTAAAATCTATTGATCCACATCATTTTTTATTTAAATATTCACTATCTGTACTTACTACTTAGTAAACATGATTGGAAAAATCTTTTAAATCTATGTGAGATTTCATAAGGGTTAATAGGGACAAACACATTAACCTCTAAATAAACTTATGGATAGAGATATGGACATTCAAGGGGAAAAAATAGTAAATATCCTTTAATGACTCTACCATCAAGTTTCCTAGCATAACTTTCTTCATCACTCTTTCATCTTGAAACAATTCCTTAGACTAGATTCTTATCTATGGTTGGCTCAGTCACTTAATCTATGTTAATCTCTTCTGACCCCATAGAAGGCTCCAATAATGAGAGACCTTCTAGATAATTGGGATTTAGAAAGGTCAAAAGGTTTCACATATCCTTACAAAAGAGTACAACTCCAATTTCTTTTCTGAGCCTAATCCAATTGGAGTTTCCTTTTGGGGATCTAAATTTAGATGTTAAATTAATTTAAGGATTGGGTTGAGATTGCACTATTTTTTATAGACTCTCCTTTATGATCATTTTTAATTATATTAGTCTCGGGACATTCCTTCACTAAGTACCCAGACTGTGAATAGTTTTGGAAATAAAACACAATTTTTTTATAGAGGAACTTTGAGTTTAGTTCCCATATTTGGGTAAGAATTGATAGTGCTTGACAAAGAACATTTCACTTTAACATTGACACAAATTATTAAAAATACATTTTTGGTTTTACTTTTTAATTTATTCATAGCTAAGAATTGACCGAGGATGTTGGCAATAACCATATAGAATTTTTCATCCTAAAACTCAATGGGTAACTTTGGGAACTAGATATAAACAAGATACAAAAGGGTACAAGTCTGGAGAGAGAGAGAGAGAGAGAGAGAGAGAGAGAGAGAGAGAGAGAGAGAGAGATTTAAGTTACCTTAAGAAAGTGAAATAGAAAAGGAAAGTTTCCTCAACAATGTCACTTATTACAAAACATAGATTTGACCTATTTCCTTCATAATACAATATTGGAATGGGCAGAGAATCACTTATCTATCAATAGGTTGTCCATTGAAGAAATTTTTTATTTTTTTTAAATGAGTATTGATTACTAAGCTCCATGCCCTCTTCAAATAGAAGCACTTTAGAAGAGTTACATAAAGCAAAGTGACTAGCCAATTTTTCCATCACCTCAACTATCCAATTAACTATTAATTTGTTTGTGAAAGGAAATGAGAGAATCTTCGATGAGGAATATTGGTGAAAAAAGAATCTTTAAAATACTCCCTATAACTTTCCCTAGAAATGATGATTTTTGGTCTAACAAAAAAAATCATGTTTTCACTATTTTCACATCTTTTAATTGATTTCACTCCCACAAAATTCCTTAAACCATTTTACTTTTTTTTTGTTCTAATAAAATGTCATTCAATTTTTTTTCTTGAAGCCAAGGGAACATAACTTTTGGACACCTTAAATTAGAAACAAATAACAATTCACATCGAAAATTACTAATAATATTGTTTAGATTACAATTTATAAAAGCTTGCTATCGAAAGCATAAAAACACAAGAAAATTTCATAATGACAAATGCATACACGCTAAATAAGGAATACATTGATGCTTTAATTATCATATTATTATTTGTCAACTTATTTGGATATGTTACAATGTAGCATGCTTGGAGTGGCTAGAATCTAAACAAAAAGTTTGCATATGTTTCAATCAAACATTTAGAATAAGACCACTTATCTTGACATCCATATTTTAATTTAGGATTTTTTTCTCTCTCTTATGTTATATTATATTTCCCATCAATAATGAGTTTCAAAATAATAGTTTATGATGTATATCTTGTCTATTTAATTTTTAAATATTATAATTTTTAATAGACTACTTTTAAATTACATGTATTAATATTCGTACACTGTTAATGTAATGAGAAATATGTCAAAAAACTAAAAAAAATTCATTAAATTTCTTTGGTTGGCACAAATTTCACTTATACAAATTTATCTAACATGTTATATCATAATTTATATTTGTAATTGTTAGTGAGAATATCCCATTTTCATATTCATCAATGTCATCCCATCATGGTATAATAAAAGTCTTTATTATGATGTATGATATACCACCATCATCAATCTATGACAGAGCTTTTGGCATACCATTCTAGTTAGATAACCATATCCTAAAATGTTTAGCTACATTTGATTCGAATAAAAATTGAATGCTATTTTCTTCCATGCTGCGCAGCAAGAAAGAAATTTTTAGTCGTTATAACAAACATAAATTTTCATAGAATCCATCATTTGCCACTCCTAATTCGAGTACCACATTAGGATCAATCAACCAATGTGAACATTGTTTTTGAAATATCATAATGCTAGTCAAAATTCTAATACATCCCCCTCAAGGTTTTACAAGACATAGTAATTTGTCAAAAGTAACTCCTTTACAAAGTGAGAGGATGTACATTCAACCACTTATGCCCTTCTTGACACATGGCAAAGATTGTCACATTCAACCTCTTGATAATAATAAAGATTGAAAATGAAATACGAGCCCCACTGTTGAAAGAAGAGGAGGACTGATCTTGATATGCATCCGCCATTGTCTAATTAGTGGTTTGGTCATGGAGCGAGCAGATAAGAGCATTAATCGCAATCTTATCCGTACAGTACAAACATTAAATGTTTGAACGAAATTCAAAAAACGTGAACCTAATCTAAAATGATCGGTGATAGTAGTGGACACATTTCCTTCGAGCGAAACCAAGCAGATTAGCAAAGAGACTTTTCAATGGAAAGTTTGTTGGCTTCGATATGTGTCATTTACATGTGCAGCATGTTTGATCCTTTATTATTGGAGATAATTATTTAGAATACGATATTCCATCCATCACAAGGAATACGATATTCCACAAAAAGATTGATGACGAACTCCACCCATGTGATTGTATTTTATTTTGATAGCGAAAGCTTCTAGATTATATTACATCAAAGTTTTATTTTAAAATTCACCGCCCTTGAATCACATTAAATCGAACCGGTAAAACATAACACTATCATAATCAAAGCCTATTAGGATTCCCACACAATCCCTATGTCAGTATGAAAATTCCTTTTTGTCATCATAAATACAGATACAGGGTTGTTCTGGTGTGGACAGAGATTGTAAGGGTGAACACTTCATCTGTCATTGTGTTTCTGCAGCGACGCTTAAAGCTAAATAGTATAATGATATAATGCCTCTAAATAGTATTTTGATTGCTAATTTGATGAGCTGAAGCTTCGAGTTCACCACTAATTATATCAGGTATGTACCCTTTAAATTATGTTTCAGAAATCTTGTACAAATTTATGACTGGTTGTACTTGTTTTAATTTTCAAATGTGCACATTTTAAACTTTTGTTTTAAATCTAATATATTTTCCTCTACAATATGTGATTGTCAAAAACTTTCACGATATGTACTTATATTAAAAAAAATAAAAAATAAATTGATAGTTCATCCTGAAAACCTTGTCATAAAAAAAAAAACTTTTGCTTTATGGTCACCTCACCCTCATTCATGCATATTCAAAATTTCAAAGTTAAATTTCTTCTCGGTCAAATGATATAATGCCTCTAAGGGAAGGCAAAAAGAAGTGAAATTAGAATTAAAATTAAAAATTAAATAAATTTACTTCTTAAAATGAAAATAAATAAAAGAAAGTTGTGATTTTGTAAAGTTAAACACAATGCATTGTCAAATCAAAATTCACAACTCATAACTAGGTTTTCAGTAATGCATACAATGTGCAAAATATAAAGAAATACACAAGATGTGTGAACCATGTTAGAAAATGCTTCGAGAGATATTCTTTCATCAAAGACAATGCATGGAGAATGTGCAACAGAGATTTACTTTAAGCACTTTATAAACTTTTAAGCAAATGTCTGTCAAAACACATACAAAATATGAAGCATAGACATCGCACTAGAATTGTTTGACAAATTGCTTCAAAGAGATCTCAATTCCAAGAAATGATGGAAATTTTATGTTATAACCACCATGGTAAAAATGTATATAAAGTGGAATAAGAAGTGTGACTAGAGAACAAATAAAAAGAGGTTGGAAGTTTTCAAAACCCAATGTAATAAAAAATTATTACTCATTCCTTGAATAGATTCATTGTAGGCCCCTACAAGAATAGATTCTTTGAGAACTCTTTGAAGCCTTTAGATAGATTAACCTGATAGAAAATTGGAGGTAATGTGTTATTTTGGTACCATATTGCAATAAATCACAAGAGAGAAATACATATGGGATTTCACAACTCGTGGATATTAAAGATCAAATGATTACTATGAAGATACGAAAAATCCAATTAACTCAAGGAAAAATAAAGACTAGGTCGATGTTCAAACCATAGTATAAGTGAATCTGCAAGCACAAGCACAAATAATAACACTTCATAGGTTACATTGCAATAATAATAGTATGGCGATATATTGCAATAAGAATTGAAGTTACAAAAGATTACAGTCTTGGAATCATCTTCCATACTTGAACATTTGAAAATCAATGGATTCAAATTTTAAAAAAAATTAAGTCAATCTTTTCATTATGAAATCAGACAAACCATACAAAATATTCTCAAAAACTACATGTTCATGGAAAGGAAGGGCATTTATCAAATGCAGTTAGAGTGGATTTCTTTGAAGACCAAGTTGCTTGCAATTGCACTAATACATGGGTGTTGAATTTTACTAATTGATTACTTTATCATTCTTTCAACAAGCTATCTTTTGTATTTAAAGTAGTTTACATCACTGGTTTTTATCAAAAGTTAGGAAGTAAACTCTTTTCATAAAAAATATGGGTGGTTTATAACTAAAATCTTTTTTGCGTGAAAGTGAAGAAGTTGTTAACTTGAAATAAAGAGGTAGTTAGGAAATAGATACTATATAACTTTGATGTGACTCTTATCCAGGGTTACGCAATAGTGTATTAAATACCACCAAGTACGTTTGGGAAACTCTTTCTAAAAGAGGGATCAGGATTCAAGAGTTCCCTTTCCTCCGAAGAACCTACTTATCAAGTGACGACAATGTTGGATTAGACACATGGTTATTTATTCAAGGGGCTTGCTAGTTTTGGGTAATGTTCTAATTGGTAAATGGGTATCCTACTGATGTAGGGACTTTCAACAATTATAAATTTTGTCTCAGTTGTTTTCTTTTGTTAAAATATTACAGGTAGATTCTTTAGGAAAAGCCATTTGGGTTGCTAACAAAGGTCAAATTTGTAGGTAGGTGTTTTGATATGTTTTTGGGAGCCAAAAAGTTTGTTTTGGCTTCCAAAATTGGGTTTTAGTATTTTTTTTGAGTTTTTAGAAAGTTGTTTTTTTAATAACTTCAAAATCATGTTTCTAATTTTGAAGATTTGTTTGCAACACTTCTTATCTTATTTTAGGGCAAATTTAGGGGAAAAATAAAAAATTTAGTTGTTTTAAAAATTACCAAAAAATGGCAAACAATAGATTTTGTGAAAATATGCCAAAAATGGTAATTTTCAAAATTGATTAAATTAGTGTTTCATGTTATTATAAGTCAGAGAGTAGTTGGATGAATAATGAAGATTTGTGAATTCTGAAATAATCTGTTGTGTTTTCTTGTATTCTATATGATACTTGTTCATGGTTAAAATTGGGTTGCATCACCCATAAGAAAAAATTAGAACAACTGTAAAAAGAAATTGAAAAGGATAGAGAAGGGTGTAGATAAACAATAACATAAACTCTAATCAAGAAAAATGGTAAACTACTTAAACATACATGATCAACAACTAGTATATGTAAAATTAAAAAGATTCCATCCATTAACACAACTTCCATCACACAAAGTAACTAAGAATTCTCATGCAAAGGACATAAAAATAAATAAATGATATAATTTTACCAATAACCAAGATGAAGAGATGAAACTAGTATGCAAATCATGAGTTCTTTGCTCCATTAGTAGTATGAACATTCAATAATCACAGACCTGAGCTTACAAATTTCCAGGGGAGCATGAACTAATTTAAAATGAAAAATAGAAAGTGATCTGATGAGCTATCTAGCTATATCGCTATGGCCTTCAAAATCATCAATATTGTGGACCCTTGAAATGGTCCAAATCCAAAACTACATATGATATAGAATTTACAATCTACATCCTATTCTTAAAAATATTTCACAAATATCTATAGTATTTTATCATATTTACTTGTATGTACATCATGTAAAATCAATTACAAATCCAAAAAGAAAAAGAAAGAATGGGAAACAAGGGAAGACTGAGACTTCGGTTCCCAAGGGAAGATTCCGCTTGCACACAAGTCTAGCTATTCTCTGTACATATTTTGTGCTTGACACTTGTTCCATTAAATGTCAGTTTGATGGGTGACTTGAATCTCAACTACCTACACATCATCCTTAAATTGGTGCCCTAAATGCGCGGGGGTGACTTTTGTATAAGACTCATCACATTTGTCACTTCTCTATCACACTACACCTCTCAAACTTATGGCACTGCATAGTAACCATTATTGTCTAAGTAGAAATTGCTCGGCACTAGAAAGGTAAGAATCAACACAAATCTTAGTAATGAATGAATGAACAAAGAGTAAAGAATAAAGAATTATTTTTCCCTATACACTCTCCAAGATCTGGGGCTCCAAGATTCTATAAACTTTAATGAATAAAAGAAAATATGTTGTGGGATGCTGAAGTCTACTACCTTGATGTCTTTCCTTTGCTATACCTTTTAAAACTTTTGATAAATTCGTTCATGATATCTTCATCAATCTCATTCATAAATCAAATATGGACTTCTTCCTTGGTAATTTTATCTTGAGCCGTGTTTGATTTCTCACACATCTAAGCTCTAGATTTTTTATCCTCATGCATATCTATTATGAGCTCAGTGTACTCATCCATTATCTACTTATCAAATTCTTGGGAGGCGCCAAACTTCTTCTCAACCTGCTCATCAAAATCATTGAGCAAAGAATCTAAAGGTGTGAACCCATCAACATTTTTGGGATATAATCTCGTGACATACTTGATGAAGTCGACATACTTTGTGATATTCCTCTATATTATTGTAGGGAAATGGGCTTAAGGACTTCCACACCATATCTAAAAGGTCAAGTTTGAGACCAAGCTTGCAGTAGATGAGTCCCATGAACTCCAAACTCTCATCACTGAGGATCTCAATCTCGTTCAACTTTTCATTGCCTAACTCAATGATCTCATTTATTATGTTTCTCTATTTTGTGTGTTGGGAAATCTCAGCTTTCCAAGAACCATGTGTTTCCTTAACATCAAAATGTGTTTTTACTACTTTCAAAAACTCCATAATAGACTCGGTACAAAAGCCTCAACCTCTCCCTCATTTCTCAAACATCCATTCACCTAAAGCTATTGCTCTCCTCTTTATCATTCTTAATGAATTCATCTTGACCTTCAAAATTTCTTCTGAGGTGAACACTTCGAGTATCTATACAGAGATGGGAAAAGAAAACTCCCATATTATTCCTTTCAAAATTGCCACCATATACTGAGCCTCTTTCTTCTTTTGATATTCTTTAATAAACCTCTCAATCACTAAATTGGTGACATCATTGAGGTTTCTAATCTCACTCCATTTATTCCATCCTCCAAGGTTAATCTCATGCACTTGATAGTATTAGAGAGGAACCTTGGGTGTATCCTTGTTCTTAGGTTGAAATAAAATCTTTGTCACTATTTCTCTGTGGGAATTCCTCTTGATAGAAAAAATGGAACACACTCTCTTTTATTTCTTCTAAGGTGGAGTTGTGAGTTCAACAATTATTTCTTGTTGTGAGGGTGTGGTTACATGCTCTTCTAGTTGCTTCTTTTTATTTGTCTCCATCAACCATTTCGGTGGATCTTGGACATTGACCTTAGTATCCACAATTTATTTTAAGTTGGACACCTCATCACCCTACTCTGTTGGTACCTCTTGTGTCTTGTCTTTGAGAGGAGGGTTCTCATGGTTTACTACTACTTCCTCCTCTGGTACTTTTTTGCGTTGAGAATACCATTTGGGGTTCTCTTCTAGGTCCAACTATAGGTTCAATTGAGGATTAGGCTAAGGATTTCCTTGGATAACATTATATGATGGGGTTATAATTGATCCTATAGTTTTGGTTTCCCCTTGTATTTTTTTCATTTTCCTTTGCCCTTTCCTTTTCTTCTTCTTCTTTATTTGAGGCATCCTCCTTTAATTTTCATTTTTCTACAACCTCAATGGATCTACAAAAGTCTTATTCCTATTACTATAGTTGATTTTCTAACATGATGACCTTCTTTAGTTCTTCCTCTTTATATAGCTTTTCTTCTCTGGCCTCTCTCTTTTTACTGGCCTCTCCTTCCACATGCAGCGATGATTCATCTTGGCGAGCACTCTTGTCAGCTTCATGTTTCTCTCTAGCCTCTTCATCTTCAGTGTGCTTCTTCTCTTCTTCTAATTTTTGGGGTTTCTTTTCCTTTTCCTTCACCTCCTATTCCTTTTGTATCCTCTCCTTTTACTCTTTTTGTTTCATTTTTCCTTCTTCAACCGCTTTAAAGAGGAGATCATGATTCTCTAGAGTTATTTATTCATTCAGATTTTCTTGGAAATGTAGTAGATATGCAAAGATTCAAATGTGAGAACTAGTAAAAATGCTAAATATATTATTTTATCAATGGGGAAACTTCAAAAGAAGTTTATATAAGTTATGCTAGAGCTAATTCAAAAAATTGAAAAGGCCAAATATAGTTAGGATGTTTTAGAGCCTTTGTTCACCCATTCCTCAAATAAGAAAAGTAATTTTCTTAGTTTCTTCAAGCATCTACTCAAATAAAAAATCACATAGTATAAACCATTACCATATACAAAATAAATACTTCACAACTTCATATATAGGTTATAGTTTATTTTGTTAAAAGCATGGTACCTATCCCATTGGCTAGTTTTATAAATTTATAATCTAAATAAATTGTAAGAATTTCTTAAAAAAGGGGGAAAATGAATATTTTAAGAATAAGTGATGTTATTGGTAAATATAAAACATTAAAAACCTTAAAACAATATGGGATGAAAAAATTGTTTATTCATAAAATCTTAATGTTACAAACTATAAAGAACCTTGCAAATTAATTTTTTAATTTTGAAAAATTGATTATAACAAAAAAAACATATTTGAAAGTCTTTTTCAGTCCTTGTTCAAATAACTTCTTTACTAGGTTCAAGCATTAATCTAAATCCTAAATCATTAAATGGAAACCATTTCCATATTCAAAATAAATAGTTTGTAGAATAAGTTATGGTAGAGAAAAGGAAAGCAAAAATAAATAAAAATCATCAAATTTCAAAGTCTTTGTTCAGTCCTTTCTCAATTAACAAAATAGCCTATTTACTACTGCTATATCAGTTTCTGGATTCGATTGTGTAGAATTAACAAAATAACCTATCTGCTAGTTTCAAGGATTAGGATGAATCCTAAATTAGAAAATGGGGGCCATTTCCATATTAAAAATAAAAACTCAACTATATCACATATCAACTATATTATATTTTATTAAAAGCATGGTATGTATTTTAATGTCTAGATTTACAATATAAAAATTTAAACAAATTATAAATTTTTTTAAGAGCCGGGCAATAAAAAACACATTATACATGAATAAGATTGGATAATAAGAATATACACTAATAGATAAATATATAGGTGTTGCGCAAAAAATAGAAGCAAGGCTCAAGTCATAAAGAAGAAAAACATATTAAAACAAAACTAATATAGAATATCCTATCTTAGAAAAACATATCACAATCCAATGAACTTCAATGGTGGTCTTGGATTGAACTTGTTCACTATAGTTGATAGGCCAATGACAATATATAAATGAGCATGTGAGAATTATGTAGGCTAAATTGGTAAAGATGATATACTGAACTTTATTGCATGGAGGGAATATGCTTGTTTATAATTATAGCTTCTAGAGAATATAAACCATAGAAAGGAAGCTTATTAAATTATTCAACCTTAGATTCACTAATAGAACAAAATTCAATTACCAAAAACCCTATAATGATGCAAGGGAGGCTGAGGAGAGGGGCCAAAGGAACACCCTAACAAGATCCACCTTGCAAAACCACATGCTGAATAAAAATCAACACAAGTGGGAGAGAGAAATGCAGATCATTCATATATTATCTTCAAATAGATTCATACATGTCGGGCTGTAAGGCCTTCGTGGTTTAGGCTAGATATCACAATGAAGTACAGAAGTCCTCAAACATGCAAGGATCTTTCTACAATTTCTAATCTTCTATCATCTTTATTCTAACTCAACTCCTCCCTAAACTACAACCAAACAACTACATTTGTACAAGAGGCTATTGAACTGAGTCAGCCTTTAGATCCACAATTAACAGAAGGAATGACCAGATCTAGGTCCACATGCTTTCCAATGATGGGTACCAACATTCACTCCATGACCCAAATTAAATACACAAGTGAGCCTCAATAGGAACTCCAAATAAACAACTCAGTAAACAAAGACAACCAAGTGCTAGACAAGCATCACTAAGCACTAGGCAAATAACCAAGCACCAGAGATATAATCGACCAACACCGGTTAAAAAAAGAAATCGAGAAACATCGAACCAACTTGATCAAAGAAGGAACTGAGCAACACAGACAAACTTCAAATATATTTTTGGTGATGTAGGATTGCCAAGGACCTGAGATGCTCATACATCAAACACCTAGGGTTATTTGAGAATGATTCTCTAAATAATGAAGTAGGTGCAACTTGAGCTGCATCCAACTCAGATTGTGAAATCCATGAACTATCTTCAATTGATTTATTCTTCCATTTTAATGGATACTCCATAAACTATTTCCCTCTTGTACTTTTGCTAACTCTTTGCTCCAAAATCTACTCAACCTCTTCTGTCTATTTCTTAGGATAATCCATCACTACTCTCATGTCTTCATCAGGTTCATGATACTTATATAAATCAACAATATTGAATATAGGTGATATATCCATCTCGTCAGGTAAATCAATCTCATATGTATTTCCACTGTCAAATTTCCTCAAAATCTTGCAAGGTCCAAACTTCTTCATTTTTAGTTTCCCATATGTTCCAACAAGAAATCTTCCTTTCTTTAAATGAACCATCACTTCATCACCAACATCAAAAGTCTTATGTCTTCTTGATTTTTCAGCTCTGTCTTTGTATTTCTGATTACTCAAATTTCTAGTTTATGTTTCACATCTTCATGCAATGTCTTCATGTACTCAGAAAACTTCACTCCTTCAGCACTTCTCTTTCTTTCATCATTAATATCCCTCAAATCTGATATACCTCTTGGTTGTATGCCATTTACAATTTCAAAGGGTATTTTCCCAGAACTCCTATTCACTGAATTATTGTATGCAAACTCTTATTGTGCCAACACAGAATCCCAATTACTCGGCATGTCTCCAACTAAACATCTCAAAAGATTACCCAAGCTTATATTCACAACTTCGGTCTGTCCATCAGTCTGTGGGTGAAATGTAGAACTATATTTTAACTCGGTGCCAACCTTCTTCCAAAGGGTCTTCAAAAGTATCCAACAAATTTATTGTCTCGGTCAGAGATAATAATCCTTGGTAATCCATGCAATCTTACAATTTCCTTAAAGAAAATATCTGCTACATGTACTGCACCTGATGTCTTTCTACAAGGTATAAAATGGGTCATTTTAGAAAATCTATCTACAACAACAAATATGGAATCATTACCTCTTATTGTCTTCGGTAAGCCAAGAAAAAAGTCCATGCTGATGTCACTCCAAGGTTTCTCAGGGACAACAATCATTGTATACAATCCAATATTCTGACTCACTCCTTTTGCAACTTGACAAACTCCACAACTCTTCACAAATTTCTGAACATCATTATACAACTGTGGCCAAAAGTATTTCTCCTTAAGAAAATTCAATATTTTATCAATACCAAAATGTCTAGCCAAACCACTACTATGTTTCTCCTTTATCAAATTAGTTTTCATTGGTCCTCTCAATATACACAACTGATTACCCTTAAATAATATACCTCCTTGCATAAAATATTCATCCCATTTAGTACTCAATTGATCTTGAATAGGTGCTCTGCACTTTCTCCATGGCTCAGAAAAATCAGGATCAAATTCATAAGAATCTCTCATGTCATCACAACCAAGAACTTCAATTTTCATCTCGGTCATTAAAGATCTCCTTCTACTCAATGCATTAGAAACTTGGTTAGTGACTCCACTTATATATTTTATCATAAATGTATAACTGTACAAATACTCAACTCATTTCATATATCTCTGATTCAACTTATTTTGTCTACGCAAATACTATGAAGCCTTATGATCGGTATATAATACAAATTCACTTGGTATCAAATAATGCCTCCATTTCCTTAGTGCTTGAACAATAACATAGAATTATTTATCATGCACAAAATATTTCCTTTTTGCATCATTCAACTTTTCACTAAAGAAAGAAATAGGTTTACCTTCTTGACTCAACATAGCTCCTATTGCACTACCACTTGCATCACATTATACTTCAAATACCTTATTGAAATCAGGCAATGCCAAAATAGGAAATTGAGCAACCTTCTGCTTCAGAGTCTCAAAACTTTTATCAGTTCCATGTGTCCACTTGAATTCTCATTTATCTCCTCTCATAGTCTCAGTCATATCATTACAAATTGAATTGAAATTCCTAATGAACTTTCGGTAAAAACTTGCCAAACCATGAAATGATCTTACCTCACTAGCATTCTCAAGTGTAGGCCAATTCAAAATAGCTTCAACCTTCTCAGGATCCATTTTCAAACCATCATCTAAGATTACAAATCCCAAATACACAATTTCCTCTTTCATGAAGGAACACTTTTTCAGATTTATCAGCAACTTTTCTTCTTTCAATCTCTACAATACTTGTATAACATGCAACAAATGTTATTATCTAGTCTTATTGAATATTAGAATTTCATCAAGGTATACAATCACAAACTTACCCAAGAATTTCTTCAAAACTTCACTCATCAACCTCATAAAAGTACTCAGTGCATTAGTTAAACCAAAAGGCATAACCAACCACTCATAAAGACCTTCCTTTCTCTTGAAAGCAGTCTTCCACTCATCACCTTATCTAATTCTTAATTGATTATATCCACTTTTCAAATCAATTTTAGTAAAATATTTTGCTCCAGTCAAACTATCCATTATATCATCCATTCTTGGTAGGTATCAACCGATGAGGTGCCTTTTCTAGTAAACTAGCTCTAGGTATTAGATCCATGCAATGATCAATACTTCTCTTCAGTGGAAAACCATTAGGTACATTATTAGAAATGATATCTTTCTACTCATTGAGTAACTTATCAATCTCCTCAAGGATACCATCTTCTATTTTCTTCCTCGGTTAGTTAGGAATGATATAAAAACAAACATCATTCTTCCTAAATCTTTAACAAACTTTCTTCCTTCCATCGGACAAACTTTCAAAGATGTACAAGGATTACTAATAGGTTCTTCAATCAAATGTAACAAGACTTGTTTTCTTCCATCAGCCCAAATAGTATATTTATGCAATCTTCCATCATATATAGCATGCCTATCATATTGCCAAGGTCTACCCAACAAAATATGACAACAATCCATGGGCATGATATCACACAACACCTTATCATAGTACTTTCCAATTTTCAAATTCACATAGCATTGTTCACTTACCAAGAGTGTATGCTCATCTTTGATCCATAAAATCTGATAGGGCTTCGGATGTTTCAACCATGTCAACTACATCTTTGTGACCATTTCCTCAGATGTCAGATTCTATGAGCTACCACTATCAATGATTACCTTCCAAAATTCATAAAAAACTCTACATCTGGTCTTGAACAAACTTTTCCTTACAGGATCTTCCTTATTTATTTCACTCCAAAGTATTCTCCTTAACATCAAGTTATTTTCCTTCTCAGGTTCATTTGGTGACTCTTCTTGTACCAAAGAATTTCTACTGCTACCAAACTTCTTACTTGCATGTGTACACTCAAATGATCTATGTCATTCTTCTCCACAATTGTAACAAGTTCCTCAGAAACCACCTCAATAGTTACTTCCTCTTCCTCTAGATAAAATTTCACCTTTCCACTCGGTCTTGCCTTTATCCAGATTTATCCTTTCAGGTTCTGATCTAATATTTTCACCATAAGGTCTACCTCTTCCTCTAGGAAATGTACCACCTCTACCTCTTTGTCTCTGCTCATGTCTCTTGTTCAATTTCTCCTCAACTTTCATTGCAAATTGATAAGCCTCTTCAATGTTCTCCAATTTAACCAAACTGATTTCTTCTTGGATGGAAACTCTCAGAGCTTTTAGGTATCTAACAATTCTTTCCACATGATCTTCATCATGTCTAGATCTGATATCTGGTTTATAGAATTCCCCAGTGTATTCATGTACCGTGCTATATTTCTACCTCAAACTTTATATTCTCCTAACTAGGTTAATCTGATAATCACAAGGTAAAATATTTTCTTTCAATTTATTCACCATCTTATTCCATACCTTTATTTTTTCATTTCCTTTCCTCTTTCTATCCAATTACAGATGTTTTCACCATAAGGATGCATGACTTTTCTGTAAGGAATGGGAACACTGAGAGGGGGGGTGAATCAGTGTTCACTATTTTTTATCTTTTTGCTTAATCTCAAACTTAACTTAAATACTTAAGTACTGAAATGACATCCACATAAACATGAAACATGAAATCAACACATAACACCAATGTGGCTATAGGGAAACCCAAATAGGTAAAAACCCTAGTGGGACTTGACACCCACTAATATTTTGTACTAGTGTTTTGTGATCTTTGTTAGAAGATCCTTAACCCTATTAGGAGTTTCTTTACAATGTATTAAGTACAGTAGACCTTGTCAAGGGTTAGACCCTGTTAGGAGTCTTTTAAAAGATTTCTTGTTAGGGGAGTGGACACACTGTCCTAAAGCTCACTGCTCAAGTGGTGAAGGCCACAACTTTCTAAACTCAAATACACTATATATGCTGGATGAATTGTCATTGTGACACTACTTGTCTGTTTAGTTCCTTTGATGCACTGATGCTTTGACCTCTTGCAAAGATCTAATACATCTTATAGTCTCTTCACACACTGCTTCTCTGCTTATCACAATTCTATTTCCACTTTCATACCAATTACAATGGGCACATCTCATATTTATATGTGCATTCAAAACAAATAAGTAGGTCATCCCTTAAACTGTTTACATACAACGCTTCCAATTGAATTGGCTCAAGTGTATTTAAAAAAAACATATTTACATGCCAGCAACCTAATTACAATAGGCACATAGCCTTTACAACATTATAATATAACTACAAATCAAAATGCTAATAGTCAGCTTCTTACTCTATTCTTCTTTGGCATACACTGGCTGTGTAACTTCAACTGTCTATAACTTTGGCATACTTGCATATCTAATCATGCCCTAATAGACTAAGAATGAATATTTTCTGGCCAACTTATCTTCTAGGGTGCACACACTAACTCATTCATATGCATGTGTGTTGATGCTCTGAGCTTCAGGTACTCTGTACACTATCTAGTCTTCAACACTTAGCCGATTTCTGATCTCCTCATCAAGTGCACTAACTCCAAACTACTATATGAATTTTTTACCATAATGAAAACAATTTAATATGTCATATACACCATTATAGCCAAATTTCCAATAATCTCCCCTTTGTCATTGATGGCAACAAAGGAATATGTCCAAGTTGCTAACTATTCCTTAATACAATTTTTTTTTGTCTTATATCTCCCTATACACATCTTTCTATAGTATATCTCCTTATATATATCTATAGCCATATTCTATACATACTCACCCTTTGACATTAATGAAAAAGGTGCTTCAAAACTATATATACAACTACTTACTATGATAGAACATCCAGATATTCTATCTGTAGGTTTTGGATCTCCTTCTTCCAAAATGGGATCAGTGAATTTACAATCTTTAGATGGACACATAATGCATACTATAGCTTCTCCATGTTATCAAAATTTTTGCTAGGACCTTGATCATATGTCACCATGGTGGCATCGATCTCCTTCATATTTTCATTAAGTATGTCTAATGAGGGGGCAAGAGCATTCCTTAGCTAAGTCTGCCTAACCCTTATCTTGGTCATCTCTTTTTTTTCCTTCTCAATTTTATCTATCTATCATTTGTAGACATTATTACACATGTTCACATCAATAGATGGGTCTTCCACTAATTTCCTTATGTTGTCTATCATGGCTTCTGCCTCTTGAACCTTCTTGTATAGATCACCAGTCAACTTATCCTGGTTCATCCAGTCAGCAATGATCTTTTTGCCTTTTACTGCAAACTCCTTCAGGGATGCTTGACTAGCCTTTAGTGATCTTAGGTCAAGTGTAAAATTGTTAACTAATTCACTGAGCATTTTCTTCAAATACTTATCTTCTACAACTAGGGATTCAGATTCTTCTAGGCTAGAGAAATTACTTTTGAACTAAGAAATGACTGCACTCACATCATCAACAGAGTGTACCTTGGATACTTTCTTATCTACTGGTAACAAGTTGTTCAAGATGTTCACTGACTCTACAAGGAGGGGATTCCTCATTAATTATTTCTCCTTGTCTTTCTCCATAGCTAATATGTTGAACATTATCAGGTCTTCTTCTCCCCATGAATCCAAACTAGTTGTGTTAGATGTCAAACTTAACAACAATGCTACTAAGGGAACTAGACTGATAGGATTACTATCCATAACTTTCTCTTTTACTCTTATTGTTATTGGTTCATTTTATTTTCTCTCTTATTTTTCTATTTCTTTTCCTTTTCCTTCTTCTTTATTTTCCTCTTTATTTTTAATATCTTCAATCAATACTTGTTTTTGATGAAGGGGAGGTGTCTTACTACATAAAATTTCAGCTTCTTCTGTGCTCACAAAAGCTTCCTCAAACTTGTCCAACTTAGTGTCAGTGGCTGCCATGGCTATCTCTACATTATCAATGATAATGGTGCTATCCTTTAGTGACTATGTCATGGGCGCAAACTTATCTGCCTCTGTTTGTGTTTCAAGTGTAGATGCTAAGTCCTGAGGACCTGTCATTGATGCATTAGTGGGCTCTACCATCTTGACTTCTTTTGAGGGTACTTGAGCTGTGGGCACAGTAGTTGGATACATGTGCTTGTTCATAAAGACCTTCTCAAAGGATTTCTCTATTTCTTTGGAAACTAACTCAAAGTTTTTATCCATTATATTTAACGTTCTTGTCTTGGTCCTGAGGTGAGGCTTCACCAGATCTAGCAATAACATTTTATCTTCTAGCTTGCATACAGGAAGGGTTTCATCTAAAATCTTCTCTCTTATCCTTAGATCCTCTTCAATAGCCTATCTCTTTTGGAACTCTAAGATATTCCATACATTATCAGGGATCATAGAATTTAGTTCTAAGACTATCTTTTTAAACTTCAACATGTGTTTGATTATCATTCCATGTATCTCTAATTTGTCTCTCACTGTATTTCTGATAAAACTTTCCTACTTGATCAATTCTACCTTCATCAATGATTCTTTTGCTTAACACACTTAGACTAGGTTTGAAACTTACTTTAGGAGGTGCTTGAGTGTTCCTTCTGTTCCTTGTTATTCTCGAGGATGGATGACCAATGCTGATTTCCTTCTTCCTCTTAGGCATTTCCTCATACTCAGGAGGAGTAGTAAGGTCAATGGTTTCTTTGGGCGTTGAAGGAGTAACATCGATTTTACCCTTCTAATCATCAGATTTTTCTATCTTCACCTTCTTCAACTTAGGATCATCTGATTCTACCTTCGCTACATCCACACTTTCTAATTCCAAAGCAATCTTTTGTTCCCTTGCTTTGTCTAGGTCTGCTTGAGACACTCCATGAATTCTCAAGATCTCTAAGGTTACTTTAGAAAACTTCCTTTTGGTTGTTGTGTTGTTTAACATTGTATCAACTTCTCTTGTTTTCTCCTCATAGGCTCCCCATTTTGGCTCATTAGGGTCTTTAGGTGCTAACAATAGAACTTGAGCATAAGTCTCTAGAATAGGCTCTTCTAATTCACATCCTATTGGATGAATCCACTTTGTTGTTAGTTCAACTACCTCCATGAAAGTTGTGTCAGTCTCAACCATAAAGAAAATATTGTCCTTATACTTCTCAACTATCTTCTCTGGAATTCTGAACCTCATTTGCATCTTAGCTTTGAATGTTTTTAAATCTAGTGTCATCTAGTCCTTCAAGGTGCTCTCAGTACATGCCTTGAGAGATATTTGAGGCATTGTGGGGATAGATTTGTCAAGATATAGATAAGACACTTTTCCAACAATATGGAAGTACATATAAATGATCAATGACCCAAATCTGAATATCTTGGTCTTATCATGCTTGATTGCCTTGATGTTGTCAATTAGTTGTGCATGCAAGATTTCACACAAGTTGAACTATCCATTCTCATTTACAATTCTTATGACTACCAGAATTATGGCCACAGACACACTATTTACCCTACTGGTGTGTTGAAACCTATATCAAAGTATCATAGACATCAATTGATGTCATCTTGCTCAATAGGCTCTATGGTCATTCTGTGCCTATCACTTCTTGACTTGCATGATTGTTCAACAAGTTTCCTCACATCTTTTCAGACTAGAAGAATGATGCCTTTCTTTGATAGGCCTGTTATCTCATGAATTAGGTCACTAGTAATTTTGACTGACACTTCACCTATGCAAAATAGGTCATCATGAATTCTGCTCAGTAGAATCTTGATCCAGTATGATTCATAGAAGTCATATGCCATAGCATACTCCACTATAGGGTGATTATTCCACTGTGTATACTTATCCATGAAGGTTTTTTCTAGTTTTAACATAGTTTACATGTGTTCCCTTAATCTTTCCAATCCTACTGGTTCTTTCTTATAGTAGATGTATGCCCTAATGTCCTTGACATGCATAACACCCATAGGCATGCGGGAGAATGCCCCTTCTAGGTCATCTACTATTGATTTAAATGGATGCATCTTAAACACATCTTTTCTTTTTTGCAACATCAAATACTATAGGAGTAGCCATCACTTGTATAAAACTTTCTCAAAGATTTCCAAAAGATTCTGAATCAGTGCGATGAACTAGGGTTTCCGCAACCAATCAAATGTATAGCAGGTCACTTGATGAGTCAAATTGCAATCCTTCTTAATCAAATGCTAGGGCTCTTCTACTCTCCGAATTCTCTCAATTCGGATGCAATGAGAGATCTTCTAACTTTTGTGTACTTTAAAGTAGAAATTCTGTCGTTAATGCTTGTCACCTAAACTAGGCCGTCATTTGGAAATTTCTAACTTTCATTCTGAAAATAATCAACTAGTACGCTTTTGCATGAAGGTTTCTCTAGTCTCCAAAAGCTTAAGTCCAAAGGTGCATAATCTGAGAGTGAGTATACCAGCTAAGTAGGGGTCTAGAGCTAAATTAGCTCCCCCTATGACCCTAAAGGTCATTCATCCAGATGTAGAGGGTTTGTCCACTATGGATGCATCCAATACATACTCATCAATGTTGTCCTTCTTTTATTCTGACCAAATTAAGCTTGTATCCTCTGAAGCTTTCACAAAATTAACTTCTTTGGGATCCAAAATTGGTTATTCAGGATTTTTAGGGCTTTCCTAACCTTGTGTTCTTGATCTGCAAAACTTTGAAATGTGTCCAGCCTTGTTACAAGAGTGACAGATGACTGGAGGTCTTATATTCCTCGGTGCATTGACATGAGTCACCATTTTACATTTTCTAGCTGAGTGACCATTATAGTTACATATCTGACATGTAACATTCTAAGAAATTCTTACATTTAACAAATTTTGATTTCTTTTATTATACTAAGTCCTATTCTTTAGACTTGTCTTGCAATTAATAGTTCTATGACCAAATTTATTGCATGAATAACAGTAACCATTAAAAGGTCTTACCTCTATATAGTTCTTCGCTGTGTGTCCATGTTTGTTATATGCATAAAAATTATGGTCTACTAGCTTGTAATCATTCTTAGGTGGTTCACTAAGATCCTTAGTCTGACTTCTAGTCTCCTTAGCATTTGAGGTGCCTTCTGGTGCTTTCAATCTTTATTGCATGTTGTCAATCTGATTTTTGTCTTCATTGTATCCAATGCAGCTAGTATCTCCTTTAGCTCTTCTTTCATACAACTGAGATTCTATCAAATCAAAACTAGTGTGTAATTTTTCAATGTGATTCTTTCCTTCTTTCAATTCAAATTCCAAGCTATCTTTTCTATTTCTTAGCTCCAAGATTTCCATGTTTTCTTGCCTTAATTCTTCATTGACTTGAAGGTTCTCTTTGACCTGTTCTTCGTAGACTTCCTGATTGTTAATTAGCTTATCATCAAATACTTCAAGTTGTTCTTTTAAGGATTCATTTTCTTCATTCAGCTTCTTGACCATTGTCCCTAGATCATTGGTAGAGCATTATTTCAAATCCTTTCATATCCTTTTGATGACTAATTGAGCATCACTGAGTTTTTCTTTTAGTTGTTCAATTTCCCTTTTAGATTTGTCTAAGTCTTCAAGAGCAGCTGCTAGATTTCTTTTTTGATGTTTCATTTATGCTTTTTCCAGGATCTCCTCAAGTGGTTAAACTTCTTTGCTGAGGACTAATGCTCTGATACCAATTGTTAGGAATGGAAATAGTGAGAGGGGGGGGGGGGGTGGGGTGAATCAATGTTCACTGTATTTTATCTTTTTGCTTAATCTCAAACTTAACTTAAATACTTAAGTAATGAAATGAACATCCACATAAACATGAAACATGAAATCAACACATAACACCAATGTGGTTATGGGGAAACCCAAATAGGTTAAAAACCTAGTGGGAATTGACACCCACTAATATTCTATACTAGTGTTTTGTGATCCTTGTTAGAAGATCCTTAACCCTGTTAGGAGTTTCTTTACAATATATTAAGTACAATAGACCTTGTCAAGGGTTGGACCTTGTTAGGAGTCTTTTACAATAGTCTCTATTAGGGAAGTGGACACACTGCTCAAGTGGTGAAAGACACAACCTTCTGAACTCAGATACACTATATCTGCTGGATGAATTGACACTGTGACACTGCTTGTTTGATCAATACCTTTGTTGTGCTTGTGCTTTGACCTCTTGCAAAGCTATAATACTATTATACACTAAGTTTTCACCCTTTTTTCAAGCTCTCGTAGTCTTGATAACCTAGTATAATATGCGATTCATCTCCAGGTGTGAGACCTATACTAACTAAGATGAAACCTCTAGATTCTAGGCTGGTTCCTCCTGGATAATCACCTTAATTTTCTTCTTGATAGGAAAATAAATCTTTGAGCAAAAATGGATAGAAGGAGTGCTTGTAAGGGAAATAACTTGAAAGCAAACTACCTACTAGGTGATACACAGAAAATGGGGTATGAATTGCAGCATAGAGGGATAGAATCAATGAAAAGCTTAGGTCTAGTAGGTCACAACTTACTAAATAGGCTTGCATAAGTGTTTCATAGGAGGGCCTGAACATAAGACGCACCCAATGACCTACAAGAAAACATTCTCTTCTGCAACTTGGTGTAGGATTGAGACAAGACTATTAGGGGGCTGAAGTATACCCACAAAAACATCTAAATCAGATCAAACACAATAACATAGACAATTATAAAAAGTAAGAGGGACCAAGAACCCTAAGTTGTCATTGAAAGCATACATAGACTTCAATTCATTAAGAGATGATCCAAACAATGAAAAGGGTAGGGACAGAAAAAATGCCACAAAGACCTTAAAGTTGCCTGAATAATCAATGGGAGATTACAGAAGTAGAAGACCAGAGAGTAGAAAAAATACCATAGATAGCCTTCTAAGAAAGAACCTCTTTCTTTTTACAAATCTCAACTCCTAGCTCAAAAGCTCTTAAAAAACATTATATACATCCTTCTTGCACGCAAGAAAGAGTCAAAAATCTAACTAGGGTTATAGATTTTATATTAGAATAATGGATAACCTTAATTCAATCAAATCTGATCATAAATATCACTCTGCAACATCACATGGCTGATCAGATATGTCTTTGAGTGCCCATCCCTATACTGCAATCGACCCGCGGACAAGCAACCTGGACTCATCAACTTCTTTGCACAAAAGTCCCGCCATGAATGCAAACACGGTACCTTATAGGAATAGGATTCAACCCATGGTGGCCGTTTAGACTTTCTCATCATCCTCCTCAATTGAAAATGTCCTATAGACATAAATTTCCTAGCTAACTCTGCAGCCATAGCTTGTTTGAATCAAAACTGGCAATAAAACCCTCATAGAGATATTCAAATTTGAAAAACAACGGTCAGCCGATCATTTTAAAATGTGCCCATCGATATCCTTTTCTTCCTGACAAATGAACAGCTCAGATGCGCTGAGAAAATGACTCCAAAACCCATCTCTAACAAGTCAAAGCCACTGTAGAAGTCAACAACCAATGAAACACGAGCAAATCAGCACGATAGGGTAGACCCTGGACCCATGCCTCCAAGATTCCACTCCAACGGCGGGTGTATGATATTATACCCCCCAAATATTCCTTCAGATCATACACCCAATGTAGATCTTTATGAAGCTAGGACCCTCTAACAAACGGACCCACTTCAAACCCAATCGTCACCTTGTCAGCCAATTAGAAGCCGCCAAATAAGAAAGAGAGGACCCACCTGATAGAGCGCTGACAAAAGGCAAGATTGACAGTCGTCTGAAGATCTGAAGCTCTGACACAAACCCATAAGATTATAAGATAGCCATTAGATGTGCTTAAGTAGGACCCCACTCTAACACATACCAAGATACCACATCTACGGTTAGTCTAATCGCCTGATACCCTCAGAATATTCCTTGCGAAGATCAAACAACCATCTGATGCAGAATCCTACCATCGCTAGGCCCACTAACAATTCAACCAAACTGGGCCTGGACCTACCATGTGTCACCTCGTCACATGACTGCAAGGGGAACTTCTGACACATGAGATTATGCGATAGCCAAAAGTTTAAAGGGGGAGGTACTTTAGAAAGATTTTTCAGGAAACTTAGGCTTTGCAAGAAATATTAAAAGGGACCCACCCGATAACCTAGAGACTTAACATATGAAGTGGTCTTTTTTAAGGTGCAAATACATTTTAATGATCTAAGTGACCGATAAAGTAACAAGAGATTAGAATAGAGCCCTAGGGTTTTGAGGGTTAAAACACCATAATGGCTAGTTTTTTAATACTTTGAAGTACAGACCAGGGGATAAAAGAAATTGCAGAGGCAAGAAGATAAGCCACAAGGCCATAGAAATTTTAGGAATGCTAGGCAAGGTAAAAACAGAGGTCCTAGGGTAGATTTTAGCCAAATTGCATAAGAGAGGAAAATTTGGGTAACATTTTGGCGATTTCTGCTGGATGTGAGCCTGCTAGACATGGAAAACTAGTGGCCTTAAAACAATCCATTGGGCATGGGGTCATTTTCTGAGCACAAAAATTTGACAAAGGGAAAAAAATGAAGACTCGAAAGACAACCTGTGCACGAGCACTTCTTGGAAAATAGAGGAACTAACCTAGAAAGAAGGGAAAGGAAAATTTGGGAAAAATATTTACAAGAATTTACAAGAAAACTTATAGAGAGGGATTAACCTCAAAACAGGGCTTCAGATGGAAACCATTGACTGAAATGGGCAAGGGAACTCCTTCTAGATTTGAAAGTTGGAAAGCATTGGGGCCTCTGCACTCTATGATAACAAATGGTCCACCCCAAAAAGAGTCAAACTTTGTGTGTGTACCAGGCCTAGACCTGAACTCATCCCACTTAAGGACAATATCTCCAACCTTGAAATTCCTGACCTTGGCTCTTTTGTCAAAGCTCCTTTTGGTCTAGTCCTGATGGAATTCCATGTCCTACATTGCTTTGTTTATGATTTCCTCTAATTCCATCAACTGAACATACCTGACCTGCAAAGAGTCTCTTTCTTCAAATAGGGCATACTAAGTGGCTAAGTCCAAAGCTGGTAATTCAATTGAGATAGATAATTTGGCCTCTTTACCATATAATAGCATGTATGGAGAATTACCAATGATTTTCTTTGGGGTAATTCTATCCAACTACAAGGAAAATCTTAATTTAGTATGTCAGTCCCTTTGATTGTCCTGAAGAGTCTTCTTGATTATCCTAATCAGGTTCTTATTTGTTGACTCTTCCAAGCCATTGTCCCGAGGGTAATAATTGGAACTTGTATTTAGATAAATGCCATTTCTAACTGCCTATTTTGAGACTTTGAGGCCTGTGAATGCCAATGTATTATCTGAAATGATGGAATCAGGAGTGCCAAACCTATGAATCAGGTCATCATAAAAATTCAGGACAACATTCTCATTAGCTTCTTTTAGTGCAATTGCCTATGTCCACTTGGTGAAGTAGTCAGTTGTAGTGATAATCCACTTGTGTCCTTCACTAGATGGAGGATTGATCATACCAATGAAATCTATACCCCACTTCATGAAAGGTTGCTCTGTTCTAACCAGTTGAAGGGGTAAGGCTGCAAGCCTTTCTTTTCCTACAAACAAGGAACATTTGATGCATTTTCTTATATAATCATGACTATCCTTGAAGATAGATGGCCAATAGTATCCAGCCCTCATGATTTTAAAAGCAGTAGTCCTAGGAGAAAAATGACCTCCAAAAGGTCCATCATGAAACTCAAATAGGATGTCTACAACCTTTTCTAAATCAATGCATCTCAAAAGGACACCATTGTGATCCTTTCTAAAAAGAACTTCATCTATCAGCACAAAAGGAATAGATTGTAATCTATAGTATCTTCTTTTTTCTGAATCCAAACCTGCAGGACATTGTCCTATCTTCAAGTAATTGATCATATTAGGAAACCAACTTGTTTCCTTGGCTTATTCTTCTGTAGAATGCAAAACCAAAGATGCATCCATTTGTTCTAATTTATTTGAACTCTCATCCCTTTCCAAATGCTCACAAAGACCTCTTCCTCTAACCAGCTTGGTGATTTGGATGTCGATGTCATATTCCATCACCTTAGTAATCCAACCAGCTCTTTTCTCATTTAGGTCCTTGGAAAGCACAAATTCTTTCACACTTGGATGAATAACTTTCAAGTGTACCTTGCTATGGGTCAATAGATATCTGAACTTTTTAAGGCTCTTCACTAGAGAAAGTACATGTTTTTCTACAAAAGAGTACCTTTTCTCATACTCTTCTAAACCTTTGCTAAAGAAAGCAATGGGTTGCTCCAATCCATCAAAATTTACTTGTGTCAACATTGTAGATATGGCATCCTAGCCTCCATAAGCATAAAGGATAAAATCCTTACTAAAATTTGGGTTTGGAGAGTAGGGGCTTCTATTAAGGCCTCTTTGATAGCCAAAAAATTAGCTCTTCCCTCTTTAGTCCAACAAAAAGCTGAACTCTTCTTCAACATGGCTGTCAAAGGCTTGAGTAACTCTGCAATGTTAGGCAAGAATCTTCTAACAAAATTTATCTTTCCTATGAAAGATTGAAGAATTTTATTATGATGTGGAAATGGTAGTTCTAGGATGGCTGCAATTCTCTCAGGATCCACCATAATCCCTTCTTTGGATACTACATATCCCAACAATTTTCCTTCATGAACTGCAAACACACATTTCTTTGGATTAAGAGATATCCTAAATTCTCTACACCTTTCAAAAATCATCCTTAGATGTTTGATGTGGTCTGCTGCATATTTAGAATAGACCGTTATGTCATCTAAGTAGACCAGTACAAGCTTCTACATGAGGCTCTTAAAGGCCATATCCATTACCTTTTAAAAAGTAGCACCTACATTTGACAAACCAAAGGGCATCTTTTGATAAGCCATGGTTCCCCATTTGGTTGTAAATGTAGTCTTATATTGATCCTCTTTATTAACCATGATTTGATTGTATCTTGAATAGCCATCCAATAATGAAAATCTTTCAGATCCAAAGACACATTGTAGAATTTGTTCCATAGAGGGCAGTGGATGGTGGTCTTTTAAGGAGGATTTGTTAAGATCCCTGAAGTCAACATATAACCTCAACTCCCCATTCTTCTTCCTGATAGCAACAAGGTTGGAAACCAAACTAGTATTCTTAATGGGGTAAATCATACCACTTTCTATTAGTTTGAGCACTTCTTTATGCATAAGTGGCTCAAGCTTGGGGTTAACAAGCCTTTGCTTTTGTCTTACTAGCTTAGCATTAGGCTGTAATTCAATAGTGTGCTGAGCAAGGGCTGGATCAAAACCTTTGAGATCTTCATACTGGCATGAAAAAACATTATTGAATTCTTTGAATAATTGTGTGTAAGCCTATTTTCCTGATTCAGTGTTTACTTTTCCAAATTGTAGGCTCTTACCTGGTTCCAACTCTAGTTCAACACAATGTTCTTATTGGACTACCAAGACAACTTTGTTCTTCTTGACTTCATCATCCTTGTTGAAGATAGCTTCTAAGGTGACAAGACCTCTAGGCATCTTATTAGACTTAAGTTGTATCACTTGATCACCATAGTTTTGTGATAACCTATCTTGATTATGCTCTGAAAAAACATCTTCTTCAAACAAGAACTGCAGAATTTGTTCATCATTGTCAAACACCTGCCAATTTATATCATTATCAAGAACAAAGGGTCTCACAACCACTTTGATATGCTATTGATCTATTTCTTTTGAAATGCTATTTGGAATGTCATACTGAGATCCAACACCAGCTAACCTATCTGCATTTTGATTTAGCTTCCTAGGGATAGCAATAATATTGAAAGCACAAAAATCTTCAATTGCATCCCAAACTCTATGTTTGTATGCTTTCAAGGCATCATTCTTGGTTTCACTTATCCCTCTTACTTAGCTGACAACTAACTCACTGTCACCATATACTTTGAAGGCCTTAAGCCTTCTTTTTCTAGCCCATTCTAGTCCATTGACTAGACTTTCATACTCTACAGTATTGCTAGTGTAGGAGAAACTAAATCTGAAGGTAGCATAATACCTTTCTCCTTTTGGGGACACTAGCATAGCACCTCCACCAGAACCATGTCTACTTCTAGCTCCATCAAAAAATAGTTCCCAAACCTTATTACTCTGATCCTCTGAATCAACATCTTTGAGAAGGTTGGGCACTATAGCATCACTTTCTTGCATCAAATAGTTTCCCAAACCAAAATCCTAGACAAGATTTTCTTGGGCCTCTAAAGCTCTTTCATCTAGGAAAATATCAGGGATATTTTCTATCATGGTGCTTGCTTCACTAATGGTTTGGAAATCACTGGTATCAAATATAGGGCAATTTACATTGATGGTATTGGATGCATAAGGTTCTATATGGTGTGCTGCCAATTTCTCTGATTTAATGGTAACCTTGGTACCATATCTTGTGTGGAAGAGCATGTGAGACCAATCAGAGGATAAGTAGCCTCCTATCTTAGCTATAAACTCCCTTGAAAGACATATAGAAAATAATGCAGGGAGATCTATGATATATATATCAAGGAAGATGGAAAAATTAGGACTAGCATGGAGAATTAGACTGGTATCCTTGGCTACACCTATAGTACTGACTGAGGATCCATCAAGTTGAGTAACCTTCTTTTGAAAGGGTTCATATTTAAGTCCTAATTGATCAGCCACTTTCTTGGGCATTATAGTACTAGTAGCTCCACTATCTACCATACAATTATGTACTAAAGAATCTCCAATAATTAAGAATACATGAAAGGGAGGTGGTTTTGAGTTCCTACCTTGCATGGCATTGGCCTTGGAGTTGCTACTTGGAGCCTCCTTTTCTTGATCAGTTTTAACCAACACTGGCTATGCAACTTCTTTTACACGTTGAGGAGTTGTCACTTCTGACATAGCCTTCCTCAAGATCTCAAGTTTCCCTAGAATAGACAAAGAGTCCCACATGGACATGGTGACATTTGCCTTTTTCATGCTATCTACAATGTTGAGAGGTGTCACAGTGTGTACTCTTTGTTGTGTCTTTGGCATGATAGGCTTCACCTCCTTCAGAGTTTGGTCTTCCTTGCTTGTAATGACAGCAGCCTTCTTAGGTATGGTTGGAGTAGCTTGCTATACTACCTTTACAGATGTAGTGGCCTTAGTCCCTGAGTCTACTCTCTCCATGTCTTGAGCTCTTCTTTTTTCTCTTGTATAGGAAACAAAAGAAGCTTCATCATTGACTCCATTGAAGTCTAGTTGCTCCCAATTGAAAAGAGCAGTGTCACGCTCTTGTGACTCTTGTTGAGGAACTGATCCACTGGATGAGGCCTCTGCTTGATCTTGTGAGGCATTTTGAACCATTAAAGCTTGGTTCATCCACCCATTAGAGCATGTAGCCTAATTATGAGGCTGATTACAAGGAAAAAACCATTCATTATCCATAGCCACATTGTTTTGACTAGGAACCATATCCCTAACCAAATTTGTAGAATTGAGAGGTGCAGGGTTATATGGTTGGAATGGTCTCTGATTGAAATTTTTCTTTTGTCCTTGATAGCCCCCTTGGTATGATGGCCTATTTTTCTGATGAGGTTGTCCTTGATTTTGATATTGCTGACTAGGACCTTGGCCTTGTGATTGGAAGGGTGGCCTGATTCCTTGACATTGTTTCTTCAAATGTGTAACCTCCTTAGTCAAGGTTTGCAACAAATTTGTCATTTCTTGCATGCTAGTGGCTTGGCCACTCTTCATCTCTTGCAACTCTTGAGAGAAACTTGCCTTAGCATGTTCTTGACCACTAGTACTAGCCTGACGTGCTAGTATGGTGGGAATAGAGGTAAATGGGGGTACTTGTGCAGGTGCAATGGGTCAAAGGCTAGGGAAGATGGGCATTGGTGGCCTCCTGGCTAACATGCCTGCTTGAATCAAATAATTTTCAGCCCTGATAGCAGTGTCAAAATCTTGGGGTAAAGTGGTACCATCCGTAGACTGGATCATGATAGAAATTTGACCATTTAGACTTTACAGGTAGTATAGGAAAGCATGGTTAGATGATGGCCTTACTGAGGTTGGGATTCTATTCCATGTCTTAAGGAATCTACTATTGTAATCTATCATTTTCTCTTGAGGGTCTCTCTTAATGGTTGTCAACTACTCAACTAGAGACAAGTTATCTGATTTATCCTCAAAGTGTTTACTTAATGCATCCCCTAAAGCATCCCATGAATTAATTGAGCCAACAGCTAGAGTTCTAAACCATTCAAGAGCCTTACCTTTTAGGGAGGCTTCTAGTAGCTTGGTGGCCACATCCTCTTGAGTTATATTGTGAATGCTAAAGATGGTGGTCACATCTCTTATGTGCTCAAAAGTAGTTATTTTCCCTTCTCCTGTGAAATCAGGTAGACTTTTTAATGCCACCAAGGGTACATCATGATGTACAACAAAATTTAATGGACTCCCCTAGTTGAAAGGTGGACAAGAAAATTGTCTAGCCATTGTAGGAGTTGGAATTGAAAGATTAACAACTATGTGAGTTGTATTTGATGCTAGATTTAGATCTTCTTCTAGATCTCTAGTTAGAGATCTTCCTCTTCTTTTGGAATGAAAGGGAAAATGTCTCCTTTCCGAAGTATCAAGAGGTGTTGATTGAACTCTCCTTTCAGGGGATATTCTTATAGTTGACCTACCCTTGTAGCTTCCTTTTGAGGGAAACTCTAAAAATTTAGTAGGCTTTGAGCTTATGGTCTCAATCTTTCTCATAAACTTTGAACAATTTTGGCCTGGATCTTTGAAATTAGTGGAGTCACCAGATATACTTGATAGAACAACCTCTAAAGGTCTATATTATGAAATCTACATATTAGAGATGACATAACCTTCAATAAAGAACTTATTTTACTATCCCACTGGGCATGCCAGAACTGTTATACACTAATTTTGCACCCTTGTTTCAAGCTCTTGTAGTCTTGATAACCTAGTATAACATGGGATTCATCTCTAGGTGTGGGACCTATGCTAACTGAGATGAAACCTCTAGATTATAGGCTGGTTCCTATTGGATAATCACCTTAATTTTCTTCTTGATAGGAAAATAAATCTTTGAGGGAAAAGGGATAGAAGGAATACTTGTAAGGGAAATAATTTTAAAGCAAACTACCTACTAGGTGATACACCGAAAATGGGGTATGAATTGCAGCATAGAGGGATAGAATAAATGAAAAGCTTAGGTCTATTAGGTCACAACTTACTGAATACACTTGCATAAGTGTTTCATAGGAGGGCCTGAACATAAGACATGACCAATGACTTGCAAACAAACATTCTCTTCTGCAACTCGGTGTAGGATTGAGACAAGACTATTAGGGGGCTAAAGTATACCCACAAAAAATTCTAAATCAGATCAAACACAATAACACACACAATTATAGAAAGTAAGAGGGACTAGGAATCCTAGGTTGTCATTGAAAGCATGCATATAATTCAATTCATTAAGAGATTATCCAAACAATGAAAAGGGTAGGGACAAAAAAAATGCCACAAACACCTTAAAGTTTCTTGAATAATCAATGGGATATTACAGAAGTAGAAGACTAGAGGGTAGAAAAAATATCACAGATATCCTTCTAAGAGAGAACCTCTTTCTTTTTACAAATGTCATCTCCTAGCTCAAAAGCTCTCAAAAAACAATATATACATCCTTCTTGCACGTAGGCAAGAGTCAAAAATATAACAAGGGTTATAGATTTTACATTAGAATAATGGCTAACCCTAATTCAATCAAATCTGATCATAAATATCACTCTGAAACATCACATGCCCAATCAGATATGTCTTTGAGTGCCCATCCCCGTACTAAAATTAACCCGCGGACAAGCAACCTGGACTCATCAACTTCTCTACAAAAAAGTCCCACCATGAATACAAAAATGGTACCTTTCAGGAATAGGATTTGACCCATGGCAACTGTTCAAACTTTCTAATCATCCTCCTCAATTGGAAATGTCTTGCAGACATCAATTTCCTATCTAACTTTGTAGCCGCAACTTGTTTGAATCAAAACTAGCAACAAAACCCTCGCAGAGATATTCAAATTTGAAAAACAATAGTCAGCCAGTCATTTTAAAATGTGCCCGTCGATATCCTTTTCTTCCCGAAAAATAAACAGCTCAGATGCGCTGAGAAAATGACTCCAAAACCCATCTCTGACAAGTCAAAGCCACCATGGAAGTCAGAAACCAATGAAAGGTGAGCAAATTAGCATGACAGGGTAGACCCTAGACCCACACCTCTGAGATTCCAATCCAATGGCAGGCATATGATCTCATACCCCTTGAATATTCCTTCAAATCATATGCCCACCGTAGATCTTTATGAAGCTGGGACCCTTTGAAAAATAGACCCACTGTAAACCTAGTCATCACCTCATCAGCCAATTAGAAGCCGCCAAATAAGAAAGCGAGGACCCACCTGACAGAGCACTGACAAAAGGCCAGATCAATGGTTGTCTGAAGATCTGAAGCTCTGACACAAACCCATAAGATTATAACACAGTCGTTAGATGCGCTTAAGTAGGACCCCACTTTGACACATACCGAGATACCACATCTACGGTCAGTCTCATCACCTGATACCCTTAGAATATTCCTTGCAAAGATCAAACAACCATCTAATGTAGAATCCTACCATCGCTAGGCCCGCTGACAATTCAACCAAACTAGGCCCGAACCTGCCATGTGTCACCTTGTCACATGACTGCAAGGGGAACTTTTGACACATGAGATTATGTGATAGCCACAAGTTTAAAGGGGGAGGCACTTTAGAAAGATTTGTCAGGAAACTTAGGCTTTGCAGGAAATATTAAAAGGGACCCACCCGATAACCTAGAGACTTAACATATGAAGTGGTCATTTTTAAAGCACACATGCATTTTAATGATCTAAGTGGCCAATAAAGTAACAAGAGATTAGAATATAACCCTAGGGTTTTGAGGGTTAAAACACCATAATGACTAGTTTTTGAATACTTTGAACTACAGACCAGGGGATAAAAGAAATTGCAGAGGCTGGAAGACAAGCCAAAAGGCCATAGAAATTTCAGGAATGCTAGGCAAGGTAAAAACAGAGGCCCTGGGGTAGATTCTAGCCAAATTACATGAGACAATAAAATTTGGGTAACAAATAAATCTTATAGTCTCTTTGCACACTACTTCTCTACTTATCAAAATTCTATTTCCACTTTCATACCAATTACAATTGGCGCATCTCATATTTATATGCGCATTCAAAACAAATAACTAGGTTGGCCCTTAAACTGTTTACATACAATGCTTCCAATTGAATTGGCTCAAGCATGTTTACAAAAAAAAATATTTACATATCAGCAACCTAATTAAAATAGGCACATAGCCTTTACAACATTAAAATATAACTACAAATCAAAATGCTAACAGTCGGCTGCTTACTCTATTCTTCTCTGGCATACACTAGCTGTGTAACTTCAACTGTCTGTAACTTTCACATACTTGCATATCTAACCATGTTCTCATAGACTAAGCATGAATAGAGTCTGGCCAACTTATCTTCTAGGGCTCACACCATAACTTGGTCGTATGCACGTGCACTGATGCTCTAAGCTTCAGGTACTCTGTACACACTCCAATCTTCAACACTTAGCTGATTTCTGATCTCCTCATCAAGTACGTTGACTCCAAACTACTATATGACTTTTTTTCCATAATGAAAACACTATTCTAAGTCATATAGACCAGTATAGACAACTTGCCAACATTTTCAACTTTGTTTTTGTAATTTTCACTTTGTTTTCCTCAGGTACATTCTCATATTCAAAGTACTTCTCCATCTCGGTGATCCAGTCGACCAATTCATCAGTATCCAATTTTCCACTATACTCAGGAGGGTTGAAGTGTTGTGAAGACTTCAGAATTGTCAAAGAATTCAAGAATCTTTCCTCACCTTGATCCATCATAGGCGCAAGTTCCACATTATCTTGTTCTTCCTCAACTTTATCATCACTAACATCTTCAAGATGTCTTCCTCTTCTCTTGGCTATTTCAATAGATTCTGATCTAGTAGAAAGTTGTCTCAACATGTCTACCAATCTTGGATCCACATCTTGCCTCCCACAAACCATCTTGAAACCCTCTGCAATTGTAGGTCAGATTAGAATCTTCTACCCCACAACAATTCAACTAGGGCTTGAGAATAAGGAACCCTCAAACCTAGATTCGCAAACCTAGATCCAGATCTCACCTTGCTATGATACCACTTGATGCAAGGGAGGATGAGGAGAGGGGCTAAAGGCACACCCTAACCAGATCCACCTTGTAGAACCACACACGAAAGCAACAACAACAAAAGTGGGAGAGAGAAATGTAGATCATTCATAGATTATCTTCAAATAGATTCATACATGCTAGGCTATAAGGCCTTCTCAGTTTAGGATAGATATTATAATGAAGTAAAAAAGTCCTCAAACATGCAAGGATCTTTCTACAATCACTAATCTTCTATCCTCTTTCTTCTAAATCAACTCCTCCCTAAACTACAACCAAACAACTACATTTATACAAGAGGCTGCTAAACTAAGTTGGCCTTTAGATCCACAATTAATGGAAGGAATGACGTGATCTAGGTCCACATGCTTCCCAATGATGGGTACCAATATTAAATGTGTGAAGAAAATTAAATGCACAAGTCGGCCTCAACAGGAACTCCAAATAAACAACTCAGTAAACAAAGACAACCAAGTGCCAGATAAGCATCACCGAGCACCAGGGAAATAATCTAGTGCCAGAGATATAACTGACCAATACCAATGAACATAGTTAACCAAGCAACACCGAACGAACTTTATCAAAGAAGAAATCAAGCAACACAAAAAAACTTCAAATATATTTTTGGTGACACAGGATGGCCAAGGACCCGAGATGCTCCTGCATTATATAATGAACTAATAAATTAAAGTATTCGATTATGTTCCAACTTATTTAGTCTCGAGGATTGTGTAAACCCTCTCTATCAAAACTATTTAAAAACTAGGTGGGTGATTTTATAGTATCCTCTATGATCAATGGATTGACAATATGTTCACTGCTAGATTAAGTGGGAATTAAGGATATAAAGTTATAAAAGCTAGTATCTTATTAAAATAGGATATGCATTTATGCAAATATGTATGAGAACATAACATAAATATGGATCTGTGATGGATAATGCAAGGATATTGACTAGAAAAAAACATTTGTGTAGAAAAATGAATTAAAAAAAAAAATTGACTATCAACCACAACAATATAGATGATTTAAATATAATCAAAGTAAAAAATTAGAGGCAAATTGATGAATTAATTTTGAAATCCAAATGGAAGACATACAAACCATTATATTGAAACCCTCTATAATGCATAATTCTTGAGTTTACCAAGAAATGTAAGATTTAAAACATCTCTACATCAATTAAAAAGGGATAGTTATAAAATCTAACTAATTAATAAAATAATAACCTAGATAAATAGAGTTGGCCTAGATAATTTTATTACCTAACAAAAATAATAATAAGTGGGATAAATAAGTTTCCAATAGGATCAATGTTGAAATACAATGTTCATATTTTTCCAAATCAATTCATTGTGCCTGCAATAAAATAATTATTCAAGCATTAGTAAATGTCTCAATACTTTTATGGTCAAAGATAAGTCTAAGGATTGATCTGAATTAATATATTTTTTAATCTAAGAAACACAAATTTGATCTACAATTTAACATTAAATAATGTGGAATGAGCAGGATTTGATAGAATGTAAGAGAAACACATTTTTACTCACCTTATTATAACTTCAATCTTTTAAGGTAGTGTTTGCAGATACCTTTAAATAGATTATAAATTTGGTAAGTAAATAAGTAGGAGATATTTACCATATAAATTTAAATTGTGATATCTCTATCAAGTTAAATTATTTAGTTTTCAAGTCAAACTCATTGGCTCATGAGCCACTCCATGAATAGTGGTTCAAAACAATTCATCTCTCCCGAGAACGAAAGGAACACTTAGCACTCATTGAATCTTAGTAATGTTCATAGAGGTGAAGGATTGGGCCTTCCTTGGAGCTCACCCATCCTAGTACTACTTCAACTCGGGCATGCCTAACCTTTAGTTTCCTTTAGGGTTAAACCCACTTATCTTACAATGCCATTTACAAAATCAACAACAAGAGTTGTGCCTTTTGAACCATTCATGGTAGAGCCCCTTTAGCTCATAAATTGATGAGTAGGAGATGTTTTCCACAAGTCAACTTGTGATATTTATTTTAAGAATCAAATGTGTAGTCTTCAAGCCAATGGGATTGACTCAAAAACTACACAGTTTAATTTTAATAGAAATGTCATAATTTTGTACATGCAATCCTTCTCTTCTAGCTTAACCTCCTTGGTGGGATAATTAGTGGTGATTTATTATGTATAAGAAAAAATTAATCTGCATCTTAAAGAATAATTTATAAGTGATTATTTTTCTCTTTTCAAAATCAAAGTGTGCCTTAATAATAATGATTAATGATTTATTTTTAAAAATTACACATGAGTGGATTTAAATATGAAAATAGAAAAATGTGACATAAAAATGTGTTGAGCCTACTCATAAGGGCTAATAGAAACAAGTAGAAATATTAGAATTGGAGTTTAAAGATTTAACTATGGGATTAATTCACACCCATTAAAATTTAACATGGTAAATGTAAGTAGGTCTGAAATGAATATAAAGATTAAATTGATAGTTTTTAGATGGGAAGAAAATGTATTGAAAAATAAATTCAAGTAAAGGTACAAAAATGTGTAGAAAATTGATGAAGGGTACTCCCCTTATTTAACCAAACAAACACAACACAATAGAGAAATAAATAGAAAATTATAAGAACAGGTTAATGGAAACAAAAATAACACTTTCTTTCTATTATCTCAACCAAAGTGTCCATCCAATCCTCCACTATGCTTCTCTTTGATTAGGTTCTCCCAAATGGAACTCCTTGTAATTTATAATCATCTCCCTTTGAATAAAATTCCATCTTGGATTATAAAATCTAACCATCTGGTCCTATCAAAAGTTATAGGCTATGTGCAAGCTCTCTAGGCCTTGCAAAAATTAGGAACCTCTAGATACCAACTTTTGAATTTTTAGAACCCAACAACTTTGATTTGCATCTCTATCAAAAATTCTTCCTCCTAGTCAAAGAATCTCCAACCCTATTAGACTTTTGACTCTCATGCTTCAAACCAAAAGTGTATCTCTGCAAAAACTCAACCCATTTCAAATGCCTTTGATTTAACTTCTCTTCACTATTCAAATATTGTAAATCTTGATTATTAATAAACAAAAAAATCTCTTTAGGAGACAGATAATGTCTCCACTTCCTCGATGCCTGAACTATATCTTAAAAATTGTGACCATTAAAAAAATATTTTATTTTGGCATCATTCCACTTCTCACTAAAATAAGCAATGGGTTTACCTTCTTGTCTCAAAATAGCTCCAATGGTATTGTCGCTTACATCACAGTCTACTTGAAAAACCTTATTAAAATCTAGAAGTGCCAAGATGGGCTGCTATGTAACTTTTCTCTTCAACAAATAAAAACCTTTTGGTTCTCCTATAGTCCACTTAAATTGTTTTATATCCCCTCTCATAGTTTCAATCAAGGGTTCATGGATACTAATGAAATTTTAGATAAACTTTCTATAAAAGATATCCAAACCATGTAAAGATCTTACCTCTATAGTACTTCTTGGAGTAGGCCATTCAGGGTTAGCCTTCAATTTCTCTAGGTCCATTTTAAGATGATCTATTGAGATAACAAATCCTAGGTACACTAACTCCTTAATAAAACTGCACTTCTTCAAGCTAATCAATAGTTTCTCTTTCCTTAACTCCTCAAAGAACCTAAAAATATGCATTATATGCTCCTCCAACATCTTACTAAAGATCAAAATATCATGCAAGTAAAAAATAACAAACTTACTCAAGAATTATTTTAATACCTCATTTATGAGCCAAATTAATGTGCTCGGTGCATTTGTTAGCCCAAAAGGCATGACTAACCACTCATGAAAATCCTCCTTTGTTTGTAAAGTTTTCTTTCATTCATCTCCTTCCCTAATCCTAATTTAGTTATATCAACTCTTTAGATCTATCTTTGTGAAGTAATCAGCTCCACTCAAGCAATATATGATGTCATCCATCCTTGGCAAGAGAAACCTATACTTGATAGTAATCTTATTGATAGACTAATAATCTATACACATCCTTCATTATCCATTTTTGTTTGATGCTACTCTTGATACCAGTTTCAGAAGCCCACAGTAGGATGGATTTTTCTTCCTTGGATTTGTAATGTTCCACTAGTAACTGAGCTATCATTTTAGCCTTTGTGTCATCGAGAAGTTGCACAGTATAGTGTAGAGAAGTTTTTCCATCAGATTCTCTTTCAAGAAGAGGGTTTGATCCATGTTGTAGAAGGACATTTATGACCTCTTCATCACCTCCCCATGTCACATTGTGAAGAGTCTTTCCTCCAAAAAGATAATCTTGACAAATGAAGCTCTTATTTATCCTTGCTTTAACCAGACAGTAGCGCCAGAGTCTTTATACAATGTCTATTTTGGAGAGCTATCTTTCCTTGGGTATCATGTGAATCAATTATGTCCTCCACTTCACGCAATGCACACAAAGAGTCAAATACATCCTCTTCTCTATCATTTACTGCAAAGTGCAATATATTTTCTCCTTTCTCATCCTTTTTATCCACTCTCATCTTGCATTTTCAGATAAAAAATTTACAGAGGTCAATATTGTCATGGAAAAATGAAAAATGAAGAGAAGGATTCCCATACTTATGTCTAGATGTGAGATATTTTATTCCATGTTTGAACTCCTTAAGCAACCTGATAACATGCAAGGAATCTTGTTTGTTATGCTCTTGATCTTCTACATAGTGCATTAATATTCTCTCCTTACCATGTTTCTTCATGATGCTTTCCATCAACCTATGGAATTCAGTTTCACACTTTGCATCACCATTTTCATAATCCTCAACCAAGCTCTCTAAGATGAACCATAAATCCTAGATGATTTTATCCTTACAGGATAATAGTAAAGTGACTTCTCTTCCTTTTGCACTCAACTTCACTTCAGAGTAGATTTCGACATCTAGAGGACAAGTATCCTTGCAAGATAATATTAAAGTGGTATTTCTTCCTTTTGCACTCAACTTCACTCCAAAAGATTTAGGCACCTAGAGAACAAGTAATAATTAAATAAGGCTGAAATTCAACTCTCTACCACTCCATACAGGAAATAAAAATGTGTATATCGAATATGTACATACTTTTATTACATACATAGAAAAATAAAAATGCTTTATAACTTTGTTCCAGAATTATAAGCATCATATTTATTATTATTTTTATTAAGATACATGAGATTGTTGACAAAGCCTCAACCCTGTTACATAACAGAATAATAGAAATACAAATAAGCTCAAACTCTCTCGAATCAACCTATTTGGCAAAAACTCTTGTCACAAGTTGTTGGAAATTTGGCAATGTAGGATATCATGGTGTTTTCATTATGGAAACATATATATTCAGTATTAAGACATCATGAGCCAAGGAGGAAGTTCTGTATAAAGAACTATGAAAATTGTCTAAGTATAATAGTTTTTATCTATCTACACAGAGACTATTTTGATTAGCGATGTTTATAGAATCATGTTCAACGCATGCACACTTGAAAATATATCATTTGAGGTATATTGAATCTACATCTAAGAGTGCACATCTATATGACATGTATGGAAAGAGATATCTATGTTTTATAAAGTTAGTGTTGAGTCGACCAGAATGAGAGGTGATTAGAAATTAGTTATATTGAGTTAAGGGATTATTTTTTTTATCAAAATAATGACTTAAATATTTAGGGACAACATCCTAGATTTTAACCCTAAGGCAAAAAGAAGTAATTTCATGTTGGAAGCATGTAAAGTTTTGAAGGCCAACATGAAAGTTATTTTGTAATAACTTGTATATAAGTAAGATACTTGTAAATTTAAAGAGAGACATATATGCAAGTAATATATGTTATGTGAAGTTACCATAAAGTATTGTATTAATGTATAGTATGTGAAATCTGATATAGAATTACAGTAATGCGAATTGATTATAAGTTTTGAAGAGACTACAAAGATAGATCAGAATATTGAAGATATTCAGCAATAGTAAAAGCTTTTTGTATTTTACCTTTTGTATCTAAGATTATCATTATATATTACATGTTTGGGAAGTGAGATCATCTTACATACATTTATGTTTTTTAATAACAACTCCTAGCATGGTTGAGGCTTCTACCAAGGCCTAAAGTCCTTTAACTAGGACAAAGACACTATATGGATGTAACAGACTCCTAATAGAGTCAATATCTTTAACTAGATACTTTTGATTAGTGGATCAGTTGTCCATATCATCTCCACTAGGGTTTTCCATTGGCCAGGGTTCTCTTGAGAACAAACATGGTGTTATGAGTCCTTTCATTTTATTGTTATGTTTATTATTTAGTTTAGTTTTTTATGCAAGCTACAAGTTAATTTTATATATCCAAAAGTAGGAAAAAGTAAAATTTTGTGAAATATTGATTCACCCCCCACCCCCCCCCCCCCCCCCTCTCTGTATTTCATATTTCTAAAAATTGGTATCAGAGCTTAGTTACTCAGAAAAAAGTTATTCAGAGAAGACTTAATAGCTTGAGTAATATGGATCAATTGCATAAAATTATTGATGAAGCTCTTGAATAGATTGATATTCTTACTCAATAAAGAGATACACTAAAGGAAAAATATGATGGTGTGAAAGAATACATTGAGAAACTAAAAGAAAGAACCTACAAGTTGAGTCAAGGATAGTGATGAAGTTTCAAAACTTAAAAAGGAGAATGAGATCCTGAAATATGAACTAAAGATTGTAGACCTAAAGCTAAGCTAGAAAGATGATAAAACAAAGATGAATTAAATCTAAAGTCTAAAAATGTAGATCTTAGATCTAAACTGACCAAAGTGACATCTGAATTTGAGACTAAAAAAATTACAGTATGCTGAAATTGTGAAATACAACACAATTGTGAAAGAAGAATTAACTCAATCTAAACAACATTTTGAGAAACTATATCTGAGTAGTGACAACTTGATGAAAAAATTTCTTATCAGAAACCCTCTTATGAAAAAACTAGTCTTGGATACTTTGAAAACAAATTCCCAAAGAGGATTGAAGAATGCAAATAACTAGATCTGGAACAACCTGAGAACAAAGAAGAAAAGAAACTAGATGATTCTAACAAATATGAAAATGTACCTAACCCACCTAAGCTAGATGAACCACCTAAAGAGATGCAAAGAGAATTCAAAGGTAGATTATTTTCATGCAATTCTTGTGGACACATGAAAATAGATTATATAGGTAAGAAATTAAAACCTATCTCTGGTTATTGTAATAATGGTCATGGTTTTGGACATAGAGATATTGATTGTAAGAAACCTAGATCTAATGATAATGGTAATAATAGAATGTTTAGAAATACTAACCCTATAGATAAAAGACCTATTGGAGAAATAAACAACATACTAAATGGATTTTTGTTATAGATACAACAATTTTGGAGATATTGCCAGAAATTGCAGATCACAAATCAGTCAGTCAGGATTGAGATATGGAAACAATGTTATACTTTGTCAGATATGTAGTAACATGGATCACATAGCGAGGTATTACAGAATGAAAAACATGAGAAATCCTAATCCTCGAAGGAATATAGACTACATGAGGAGAAATATGAACACCAACAATAGTCAGAAAGGAAATTGTAGTAACTTAAGATGTTGAGTTTGGCAAAGCCACAGATCAAGGAAAAACACTTAGTATATCAGGAAATCAAACATGTGAAGTAATTGAGAGTAAGTTTGAATCAATTCCAAACTCATCTCAAAATAATTAAGCATCAAATTTCATTAATTACGTATTAGTATAAGCATTAGAATAGCATAGAGTTTAGAAGAAGTTGAATTAAGCATTGCATATTTAATATTCAAGATAGGATATGATATAAGGAAGCTATGGTTAAGAGCATATGAATTTATGAACATGTATGCGATTACACAAAAAGAAATAATTTTTGCAGGTAACCAGGAATAGCTTTTAACATGTATGCATTTATGAAATTAATGCGATGATGATGTCTTGAAGGATTTCAAGGATGAAAAGTAGATTATTGACATTATTTGATCATTCAAGTATTTACAAGAGTCCTAGAGAGCTAGATAGTGGAGATTGAATTTAGTTTGCAAGATTTGGAGACAGATTCATCTCTAGATCTATGTGGAAGCCCTAAATCATGATTCCGAGGTATTTTACTATGATTTTTTTGTTAAAGAAGTTACTTTTCAGTGCAATCATGGATGCATCATTAGTTCACAACATCATAGACACTCCTAGACCTAAGATGAAGAAGGAATCAATAGAAACCTTTGAAGAAGACCCTAGTTTTGCATTGTCATACAGTCCAAATAGTGTTTTACATTTAGAAGATGTAAAAGGGTATTTAAAGTGTAATTTTGAGACAATAGGAGACAAAAGTTTGACTATGGAATATGATAAGATATACAAACATGACATGAGCTACAAAGAAGGATATGAACATTTAGATCAAATGGATATTATCAAGTATATATTTCACTACGAATTTTAGAATGATGAATGGACTAAGAACATTTTGAGGAGAATCCACAATGGAAATTTTTGGTTGGATGATAGAGTGATAGATATAACAACTGATTTAATAAATGAGGTAACATGATTTTCTATGATGGGTACAATTCCTTTAAATGAAAAGAATGTAAAGAAAACATTTTTAGATATTACCAAGTCTTCTTATAACATAAGAGGCATAGTAATTAGCAAGATTGAACAAGATGATTTGAGGTATGTGTGCAAGATTTTAACCATAAAGTTCTATGAAAGTTCTAGAGAGGATGACATGGTAGTAGGTATGGTGCAAGTAGCTTGTCTTATGTGCATTCACAGAGTTGAAGTTTGCATGTGTGAAATTTTGATAATTCAATTGATTGAGAATCTTGAGAAGATCAAGAAAAAAAAGAATTCCCAATTTAGATTTTCATCCCTATTCACTTATATATTTTTCCATCTTTTGAGAAGATTCTCATATACTATAGGATCTGATTGGAATGATGGCATAAATTCAATGGATAGAAATAAAAATGTATATCTCAGATATCCTATTGATAATGTAAATGAGAGTGCCACACTTTTTATCAAGACCTTTCGAAATGAGATGAAGAAGAGATCAAGAATTCCACCCACTATAGTTGAAAGGTACAAAAATGAAATATATTTCCTAGTGGACATAGATTTCACCTACATTGAGGCAATAGAACTAGGGACATAGTTTGTAGGTCCTATAGAATACGCAATATCTAAAGAGGAAGCTGAAGGATATGCATGCAGATTACTTAAATGCAGACTACATTCCAAGAGTCCTAGATTTGGAACATTTAAAGAGAATTTTAGTATAGCACAAGAATCACAAGTGCAAAAATTAGTAAAGAAAAGAGTTGATCGCACAATAAAAAAGATTCTAAAAGATACAGGTATGACCAAGCATGAGTTTAACATTGTGAAACAAACTACAATAGATATTAGAGATATTAGACAGAAGGAAGTATTCTCAGTTCCACCTTTGACATCCAAAGAAACCCCTACTGAAGATATTCAAGATATTGATGAAGATATTGTAGAATCTAATGAGTTGAATACATTAATGGATAAGCCAGCAGTAGCGAGAAAAAATCTACTAGATCGACTTCCACTATACCAACTAAGAGAGTGAATGAAATGGCAAGTGGACTGGGTAAGAGACAGAAAACTATCTTGTCTCTAGCAAAAAGGATAAGGACTCCAGAAGCAAAACCACAAGTAGATGAAGAGGTAGGAAGCAACAAAAAGAATTAGTAGAAGCCTAAGATTGAAAAAGTGAATTCTTTAATCATTAATGAAGGATATTTCACTAAGCTGAACAAGTACTATGCGATGTATAATAATTTTGAGAAATTGAACCTTGAGAATGCAGTTCTTAGACATATGATTCTTGCTAACAAGAAACTTGAGGACATCAAGGATAAGATACTAGATAATATCTGTGAGAAGTTAGTTAATAGGAAAAGGAGAGAAGTAGAAGAAGATAAAAGCATAAGAGAAATATTTGTAAGGAAACTTTGTGAAATAAAAGATGAAGATCACTTTAAAACAAATCATCAAAACCTTAGCACCTATCTGAGGAGAAAAATAAGAAAAGTTCTAATTATGGGAGGAAATTATGAGGAAATTAACAGAGAAAGTGAGGAAGCAGCTGTAAAAGTAATGACCTCTGGACCACAAGAGATACTGAGTGAAACCAAATAGATAGTAGAAGAAGAGCCACAAAAAAAAAGAAACACTAGTTCTGCCACCCTCCATCCAGATTAATGATGAATCTATACATTTATAAGGTACACACATCACTATAGACAAAGAAGAGAATCCATTCGAAGATCAAGGAGCAGACATTGGCAATTTGCAAGAAGAAGTTAATGATCAAGAGAATGAAATAATAAATAAGGAAGATGATATGGAAGAAGAAAGAGGAGAAGAGAAGCAAGAAGAATCACATATATAAAAGGATAACATGGTAGAAGAGAAGAAAGAAGTGCATAAAGAACAGATCAAAATAGTTTCACCACAAAAGGGCATAGCAGAAAACCTACCTAGACCACCCATAAAATCAGTTTTAGCAAGCTTGGGAGCAGAAGTTGATGATGATGATCAAATAGAGTTGATCTCATCTCTAAAAAAGATTATTGGAAAGAAAAAGAAAGTGAAGATCCTAGAAGGAGCACTACTTGAGGTAACCATCAAGCTTCAAGGAATCATATCAACTCAAGTTAGTGAAGTTGATTTGCAAGCTAAAGAAAGAGAGGTAATAAAAAAATTTGACAGTGAGTTTACTACCCTATTAGACATTGTATTAGTAAAATCTTAAACAACTCATGATGCATAATTATTTTAAGTCACTTACATCAGAATATCAGAAATGATTTGGATAATCTTGTTGTTTGTATTAAAGAGATGAGAAGATTCTTAGAAAGAGGTAAAGAATTGTAGAGTCAGTGTGCATTATCACACAATCACATCTCATATATTTTAGAGAAGTTGAGGAAAAAATAAGAAGAGTTGCAAGCCATAGCACAAATGAATTACAGAATCCAAGTATAATGATCACTAATATTGAGAAGAAAATAAGAAGAATTCATGATGAGATAAGACTTCTTGAGAATGAAAAGGAAATAAAATTGAAGAGATTTTATCTACTCACAGAGAACCTAACTTTGAAGATTATTAATGTAGAGAATCAACTGGAAGAATGTCTTTTATTAAAGACATCATATAGTAAATTTTCATATTCAAATCTTAAAGTAGTTGAGATAGCATCCTATGGGCTATGTGCATTACTTAGCGTATCTGATTCTATCAAGAAGACATGGGATAAAGAGATTAAAAATCTAAAGGTGAACTTTTTAGATTGTATATCAAGTCTTGTAACTTTTCAATATTGAATAAAACAAGGTAACTCAAAATTTTGACTAACATATACATATAATTGACATCTTTGTCATTGTTGTCAAAGGTGGAGTAGTATAGTATGAGAAAATTGTGTATATGTATAAGATATTGATATACGGAATAGTATGGAGTATAATCTAAGGTGGAGTACCCTTATGGAGAAATAAGTAGACATGTATGATCCATATATATTTTGCAAATAATGTAATGCTCGTATATTACACTTTTTTGAAATTTTGTGATAAGTTTTTGTTTGGAACTTAGATAATTTTCCCATATATTGCCACCGATGAAAAAGGGGGATGTTTTTGGAAATTTGGATAAGTATGATATCATGGTGTTGTCATTATGGAATCATATATATTCATTATGAGGAAAACATGATCTGAAGAGGAAGTTCTTTATAAAGACCTATGAAAATTGTCTAAGTATAACAGTGTTTATCTGTCTACATACAGATTGTTTTGATTAGTGATGTTCACATAAGCATGTTAAGTGTATGTGCACTTTAACATAGATCATTTGAGGTATATTGAAGCTACATCTAGGAGAGAAAGTCTTTACAACAAGTACAAAAAGAGATATCGATGTTTTATGATGACAATGTTGAGTCGACTAGAATAGAGCACCAATCAGAAATTGGTTATATTGAGTTTTAAGGGATTATTTTGTTTATCAAAATAATGAATTAACTATTCAGGGATGACATCCTATATGTAAACCCTAAGGTAGTAGGAAGTAATTTCATTTTGGAAGCCATTGAAGTTTTGAAGGACGATAGGAAAGTTGTTTTGTAATAACTTGTATTTAAGTAAGATACTTGTAAATGTAAAGAGAGACATATATGCAAGTAATATATGTAATGAGAAGTTGAAAGAAAGTATTGTATTAATTTATAGTATGGAAAATCTGATATATGATCAGAGTAATGCAAATTGATGATATGTTTTGAAGAGACTACAAAGATAGATCAAAATACTGAAGATATTCAACACTAGTAAAAGGTTTTTGTACTTTACCTTTTTTATCCAAGGTTATCATTGTATATTGCATGTTTGGGTAGTGAACTCATCTTGTATACATTTATATTGTGTAATAAAAACTCCTAATAGGTTTGACACTTCTAACAAGGCCTAAAGTCCTTTAACTAGGACATAGACACTATACAGATGTAACATAGTCCTAATAGGGTCAATATCTTTAACCAGATACTTTTGATTAGTGGATAAGTTGTGGGTATCATCCACATTGGGGTTTTACCTTGGTAGGTTTTCCTCGAGAACAAACATGGTGTTATGAGTTCTTTCATTTTATCATTGTGTTTATTATTCATTTTATTTAGTTTAGTTTCTTATGCAAGCTAAAACTTAATTTCATATATCCATAAGTGGGAAAAAGTAAAATTTTGTGAAATACTGATTCACCCTCCCTCCCTCTTAGTATTTCCTATTTCTAACACAAGTGTCTATTCAAATCTTCACTCTTTGCTAGAGTCATTCTATGGAATACCTTATTTGAAAAAATGACTCCAATAATCAAGTCTATTTGATGACTAATCTTTCTTATTTGTGTCAATCCATCGGGTACATTATCATATACAATACCCTAAAACTCATCCAAAAAATCTATAACTTCTATAGGTACATCTTCTACTTCATCTTTATCAACTCTTGAAATTAAAGAATAACACATTTGTTCAAGCTTCATACCTTCTAAAAAATTCCTTCCATAAAATAAACATATTCTTGCATTACTACATACATTTTGGTTTATTTCCTTCAATGGCTTCAGCTTGTGTCAAACTCTATCCTTTTCCAAGGAATATGTATTTTCATACCCATCATGTACTGCATGATGATCAAATTATCATGGTCTCTCTAATAATATATGAAAATCATGCATAGGCATATTACGACACAATACCTTGTCATGATAGTTTTCAATTTTGAAATTTACTAGATGTTGTTCATTGACCAAAGCTTTATGATCCTTCTACAAAGAAGAAATCTTGTAGAGATTCGAATGCTTTCATCTCTCTAAAACTTTAATTTATCCACCATTTCCACTAAGAAAATATTATCATTACTAGTTGTATCAACAATAAAATTTTGTACTTTATCATCACACTTACACCTTGTGCAAAAAAAAATCTTCTTTTGCTCAGGTTAATTCTCATCATTTAGCAAGACTATTCTTATCAAAAAGACTTCTCCTCTTTTAGCATTGTCATCTACATGTGCAACTCATGCATTGGCATCTAGTCTTGTATTTTTTCTCCCTTGATGTTGGGGATACTCATAAGCTCTATGTCTTTCTCCATAATGGAAAGATGTCCCATGAAAACCTCCTCTTTCTAGTCCTTTCCTTCTTCCTCTCTCTAATCTCTATTATTTTAATCAGAAGGGTGATATGAATTATTTCCCCTTTGATTGTGACTTCTTCTAGAGTCATCATTCTTTTTTTTATCTTTATTTTTTCCTCCATAAGACTATCCACCGAACTAGTTTGTCTTATCTCAAACTTCTTGTTTAGTTTTTCTTCTACCATCAAAGAAAATTGATATGAATCTTTAATATTATACATTCTCACCATTATCAAATCCTCTTGAATACTCAGCCTAAACCCATTTATATAATAGGTGACCTTGTCCTTGTTAGTTTCTGAATGACCCATTATGAATAGAACTTGATAAAACTCCTCTTTATACTCTTGGACAAATTTTCCTTCTTTCTTCAACCCTTCTATTTTCCTCAGTAGATAAAGCTGATAGGAAATAGGAATGAACTATCTCTTGAGTTTATGCACCATCCTATCCCACCATTTTATACTCTCCTACACTCTTTTATTTCTCTCTAGGTGAAACTCTTTCTACTAAAAATCTTAGCATGACCTTTCAACTTGACCTTTATAAATTTTACCCTCTAAGGATATTCTATTTCCTCAAGCTCAAAGTACTCCTCTATATCATTGATCAAATTGATCAACTCTTCTAGATTAAAATTTCTAGAAAATATAGAAATTTCAATCTTTAGTCTCTTTACAATCTTAGAAATAGATCACAAAAACCTAATTTCATTAGGATCCTTAGTCATTTCTTTCTCCTCTTCAAATTGTCCTTCATATTCATCTTCACTTGCATCTCTTTCCCTAATATTAGTTCCTCTACGTAACTCTTATTGTAGTGCTTGTACTTGCCTCTATAGGGCTCTAAAACACTCTTATGTCACACTTGCAATTTTTCCACCATGATTCCTTCATGGAGGCATTTTATGTTAGAGTTAAGTATTAATTATGTTAATTAATCTTTACTCCCTTCTTAAGATGTCAACTCCCTTTTGCTTTAGTTAAACTCACATGCACTAGTTGTTCTAAACTCATGCATTAGTCATGTAATACTTAAACTAATTATTACATGCACTAGACTTTTCCTTTCAAGGCTTTCGATCTCCTTTATAAGGATGATCCATTGTACATTCTATTCATTTATTATTTGAGGATATTTTCTTCTTCATATTCTGAGTCAAACCCTTGCCCTCTTCTTGTCTCTACTTCCTTATAACAAATTTTTGTATGTAGGTGATCTTCAGGTTTTGTGGATTTGTATTGCTCAAATCCTGCATGGTATCAAAGCCTAATCTACTATAGCTTGTTCATGTTTGAAGGATTCAAATTAGGGATTTTTCAACTGATTTGAGAGGTTTTGATTATACTTTTCAGATTTGGCACTTCTTAGGGCTTTTTTGAGTTTTTTTAATTGAAATTAGGGAGTCCCTAAAATTTCGTGCACTTTGAGCTCAAACAGACCTCACCGTTGAGCTCGCAGTGCCCAAAAAACCCCTATTTCGATATAAAACACTTAAAATTTGGCCAACGTTGCAGGGAGAGGCAAAAAAAATTTTCCCTAGGGCCGTACGGTAGTGCATGCACCTAAAGGCAACTAGTCCATACAATTTATTTGGTGGAATTTTTTTACCAAATAAATAAAAATGGGTGCACCGCCCGCACGCTACCAGTGCTCTGCCCGCACTCCACCACTCCACTCAGTCACCACCATGCCGAAATCGGTTACCACCTAGCCGCTACAGCTGCAATTACTACTAGGTCTCCACCCAGCCACTAGTGGCTTCCGTCACCGCCAGCACCTGCAAAAACTACCAATGGATTGTATGTGACCAAGGGCTAGTGCCTACATAAAATTTTTTGGTTTTTTTTTGCCATTTGGAGCCTTTTTCACTAAAATTGGCTTTCTAGGAGCTCCAGGCATCATTTTTTGACAAACAAGATATCGCCAGAAAGCTAGTTCCGAGCTTGATGCTCTCATGGAGGCTAATTTGGTATTTTTTTTTATCATTTAGCTTTCTATTTTTTCTATCAATGCAAGATTATCCTTTTTGCATTCTGGGGGGCCTAATTTGCTCAAATTAGCTTCATTTTTCGATCCAGAAGAAGTGCTGAAAAGCTCTTCTCAAGAACCATCTAGATTTCTATCTATTTTCATCAAAAATTTTTCAAGGTACACAAGATTCAGATCTGAAGCTTTTTTTCTCTTCTTTTGATAAAGCATATCAATCTAGGCTTAGGGGTTTGATATTTGGCTTGTGGAGGGGTGTTATTTTCTTGTTTCTATCAGTTAAACTAGATATTTATCAAAACAAAAACCCCTTCTAAAAAATGACCGAGACCTCTTCTTGTCTAGAAATTATAACCCCACATAATTATCATAGATGGAAAACCCTGATGACATAGCTTCTCCATTCAAAAGGGCTCTGGTTTTGTCTAGATGTAGTGCAACCAGTATTATAGAGGCCCTTTGAGATCATGCAACATCGAAACAAGATGGATGAGGCTATGGGGTTGATTGCTTTAGAAGTATCAGATAGCTTTTAGTTTCATCTTGATGGGTGTACTACCCCTCTACAGATGTGGGCTAAATTTGAGACATTATTTGGTACCATCAATGAGTTCAAAGCACTTCAGATTGAGGCAGAGCTTACCTCTCTTATACCTGATTCTTTTCCCTCTATTGAGGACTTTGTGATGAAGTTAAAATAGTAGAGATCTTTTTTACATGGATGTAGAAAGAAAAAGATTGATAAAGAGTGTATTTATCTGATTCTATCTAAGATTAGCAGAAACTTTATAATCTTCTCTTCTACCTTTCATTCTACCATGGATGCTTTGGGACCTACATTCACTATGCCCACTTTTGAGGTGTTCTATGATCGTTTGACTAGAGAGAAGGCCAAGCTTACTCAATTGGACTCTCTAGCAAGATCAAAGAACCAAGAATTGGTTGCCCAACCATCCAAAGAAAAGCAGAAGTAGAAGCCAAAGCAGATATCAGATTCCTCTTCTCAGCACTCTACTGGCCCACCATCTTCTTCTAAGAAGGAGAAACAGAAGACTAAGAGACCTACATGTTCCTATTGTTAGAAGGGACCTCATGATGAGTCACATTTTTTTCAAAAGAGATTTGATGGCTATGAGAAATAGATTTCATATTTGCAAGCTCTTCTTCAGAAGAGCAGTGTTTCCCTTCCATCCTCTTCTACCTCATAGGGGTCTGCTTTTTAGTCTTCCTCTACATCTTCGATATCTGGATAGGATTTTGGATAGGGTCATATATTATAGGCATCCATTGCATCCCCTTCATAGGTCCCGTGGATACTAGATTCAGGTGCTTCTCACCATATGGCATCTTCTCAAGGGGTCTTCTCTACTATTGAGGCTTCTCCCATTCCTCATATTCTCATGGGGAATAAAATTATCCTGACAGTCTATGGGAAAGGTTTAGTAGGCATTTAGGATGGCACATTCAATGATGTACAATCTCTATCCGTAAACCTTCTCTTGATTTATTAGATTACACACAGTGGATCAAGGAAGACATTTGAGTTCACTACAGATTCAATCTTCATTCAGGATAGTGCGATAGGAAGAATTGTTTCTATAGGGACATTTGATCATTCCACCCATCTCTACACCTTCTCACACTTTGGTCCACCATATCCATTTTCAGAGCACACCTCTCCTCTTTCCTAAGAGCCTCATGTGGTACAGTCAGGTCACTTGAACTTTTGTATTGTTCCTAAGATCACTGCTATGACTGCCACACCACATCCTATTGAGGTCTTTTCTCTTCAGCGGGATTCTTCTTCAGCACTTCCTAACCCTCCAACTCCATTCATCAAGCCACCAGGTGCACTTGTTGAGGATTCTATAGAGGACATTCATCTCCTCTTTCATGATAGTGTCAGCACACCTATCACACCACCTACATTGGGGATTCCCTTTTAGGATCCTCATGTTTTCTCATTTGAGCATTAGTTAGGCCTTCCAATTTCACCTCTCATTCATGGGTTTCCTTGTTCTATGCCTTTTTTTCTTCCGCATTGGAGTTCCATTGGTTCGATCATTTCCACAAGGGTTCCATTATTCTAGGGGGGCTTTGGTGTCCCATCCCTCTCTGATGGGGGGGCTGGTTGTACTTATGGTTTTGAGGGAGTCTCTTGAGCCATTTCTTTTTTTGCATTTTTGTATCTCTTTTTGGAGTAGGTTGTTTTCCCACTGGGTTTTCTCTATTTCTCCATTTTACAGAGATTTGGTTGTGTTGGGTACCTCATCAGGCCATGTTGCTAGGACCCATTTTTATGGTTTCAGCACTGTAGTTTCCTTTGCTTTCTTCTTGTGTTGTTTGTAGCTGCATCGTTGCTCATCTTAAGGGGGGTGTTAGAGTTAAGTATTAATTATGTTAATTAATCTTTACTCCCTTCTTAAGATGTTAACTCCCTTTTTCTTTAGTTATACTCACATGCACTAGTTGTTCTAAACACATGAATTAGTCATGTAATAGTTAAACTAATTATTAGATGGACTAGACTTTGCCTTTCAAGCCTTTCGATCTCCTTTATAAGGATGATCCATTGCATATTCTATTCATTCATTATTTGAGGATATTTTCTTCCTCATATTCTGTCTCAAACCCTTTCCCTCTTCTTGTCTCTACTTCCTTGTAATAGGTTTTTGTATGCAGGTGATCTTCGGGTTTTATGGATTTGTATTGCTCAAATCCTATATTAAATGAATATCTCAACAATAAAGTCTCCTCAATCTTTGTAAAACATTTTTTGATCTATTGAAAATGTTTGCATAGAAGAATATGCCATTCTTGATTACTATGCCATTTTCTATGATCCTCGGTAAACACTATATATACTACTCATTATTTATTTTGATGCTCGGTGTTTACTGTCACTCGTTATCAGTGTCTATTGATGATCGATAAACTGACTGATGCTCAGTGTATACACTATAACTCACTGTCCTATTTTGCTTCTATTTACTAACTAGATTCTTAAATATAACTGACTGATATACGTAGCTTCCTTTTGATAACCTTTGATACTAATTACAACCTTTAATGCTTAATAGAGATAAAATTGTACACTTCTAGAACCAAACTTGAAAATATCCCTTTAGCCTTATTAAGTAGCATATTTAGCTACCTTATAATATTATGGAAAGTGAAATTCCCCATTTTGATGCCCAATGGTTCAATTTCCTACTTTAAGTGATTTTTTTTTAATTTTTCTTTTTGCATTGAAATGAGCATCTTGAAGGTACAACTTCTAAAAACCATAACTTGTGAATCATTGAGTCAATTGGCTATTATAACTATTGGAATTAGGAGAGATAGGGTAGTGAGAGGGGAGGGGTGAATCAGTATCCACATAAAATTTTACTCATAAACCTTTTAGATCTATAACAAAAAATAGTAGTAACCTTGTAAAATAAATTGTATCTAATACATGTATCATCCATTCATTCAACTTGTAAAGGTAGATAACATGAAATCAACAATGTAACAATCTCATAACACAAGTATTTTGGTAATGCAAAAACCCTTGTTAGAAGGTAAAAACTATGGTGGGGATGACACCCACAAATTCTTCACTACTGCAGATAGAAAAGGTTTGCTTGATAGGGCTACAAGTTTTGATCACTTCTAGTGATCTTTCCCTATTAGGAGTAACATATTAGATCAGCTAGATCTACCTATTGATAGGATTTTAGCAACACTACTTGATTGTGCACTAAGTTAAGAGATTTACAAAAAGATTGTCAAGTCTACTTTGTGAAGAGATCTAACCAAAAATCTATTACAATTGCTAGAAAGAAATAGGTATCTATCTTCTAATGACAACTTAGATTGTCTGATACAAATCAATAAAGTACTAAATGTCTATCACCTATATTGTGATGACTCTCTACTCTGAACTACTCAATTAGCCTGCTCTGATTCTGATCAATCTGATTTTCCCTGATTACTATTCTGCTATGTCTAAAAACTAATAATCTTGAAGGTTGGCTAAAGCTTCAAGTGCTTCTTCATTCATAGATTAGTTCATACCTCTAAAATGATGCAAACATACAATTATTTAGCATACTATTTTATGCCGCTTACAAAATTAGGTTACAATATCTTAGACAAAACCCTAAGATCTATGGTGTACAAAAATAACCTAGATCAAATAAATTACAAAAGATCCTCATTGCATTTAATGAATATTTCATCATTAAAGTTTCCTCGATCTTGGTAAAACATTTTATGATCTTTTGTAACCATTTGCATAGAAGGATGTGTCATTTATAATTCCTATGCCATTTTCTTTGATCCTCGGTAAACATTGTATAAGTTGCTCGATGATTATACTGATGTTTGGTGTTTACTCTCACTCATTCTCAGTATTTGAAGATGCTCAGTAAACTGCCTGATGCTTGGTTTATGCACTTAACTGACTAGCATGTTTTTCTTACAGTTACTGACTGGGTTCATATATGTAACCTACTGATGTCTTTGTTAGATTTTGATACTAATGACAACCTTTAATGCTCAATAGAGACAACAATCTCCCCCTTTGTCATTAGTATCAAAACTTGAATGTATATAGACCTTATGTCTCAAAAAATTATAACTTCACCATATACATATTTACTATATACTCCCCCTTGGTGCATGCTCCCGGTAATGTGTAGTGTACTTAGCAAAAAGTTTTACATAATTGGCATTTACATGATTATCCCCATTTTTTATATTAATGCCAAATTAAAAAAAATGTATACATACAGGATATCAAAAATGTGCTAATGGGTTTTCTTCAATGACTCCAAGAGGTTTTCCCATTCCTCTTTCAAGTTGGTGAGAGAAATATGCTCAAGAGCGACTTGTGCATGCATCGCAAAGATGTTGTCCAACACAGAAATTTTTGGTGTTGCAACAAGCAGTTATGCCCTTACTATATGCTTCTAAAAAAATTTCAGGTATGGTAGGAGTTCTATCTACAACTCAGTAACCTGATCATTTATGCATTCCTCTTGCTTCTTGAGATCTGCTATCAACCATTTGAGTTCTTGAACTCTGAGTATATTAATTGAAAAAGCTTGTGGTTCAGTTGTAGCTACATTTGCACTGGCTATGATTTCATTCTCAAATTGTTTGATCTTTTCATTGATCTCAGCAATGAATGTACTGACATTGCATAGCTTCAACAAGATTTGACATATGGAATTAGTAATAGACTAAATCTCAGTTATTACCTCTGAAAGTTTTACCTTGTTAATTGCCACTTCTTGGCTTATTCTCTCTACAAGTTTAACTTGTATCTTTGACTTGGCCCTCTCTTCAATTAATTTGTCAACATTGACATATGGGGCATTTATTCCTTCAGCAAGAGTAGCAAGTTGGTCCATAATCAGATTATCTTCATCTATTTTTATTTCAGGTACTACCTGTTGTAAGATATCTGGGACATTTTCTAATATCTCCTTATTTTTTTCTCTCTTGTCTTAATTTCTCCTATGTTGCTTTTCTTTTTCATAACTCCCCATTTTTTATTAGTTCTTTGGGGCTAAGGGTCCTCGGGTCACACTCAGGTATCACAATTACTTCATCTAGAGTGACCGGCTCTTTTCCTTTATTTTTCTTCTTCTTCTTCTTCTTCTTCTCTAGTTCTTGTGATGAACTTTTGGCAACTAGAACAGTAGCTTTATCTTCTACCCTCGGAGTGTTCTACCCAATTAACACATTATCATCCTTTTTCTACTCCTTGATAACCTGTGTGTCAGTTGATTGAGATGGAGCCTCAGAAGTTGTGTTAGGTGGTGGTCTTAGTTGCCTTAGGCTCTACATTTCCTTCAGTTTCTAATTTATTGGCCTCTTTTTCTTCAGGTTTGTTTGTCTTTGCAGGACATTCATTGCTTACTTCCCCTATTGTATCTCATGGTTTCTCATGGATAGAGCCTTTGGGTTGTTCCTGAGATAGAATCTCTACTGCTTCAACAAGTACATGAAGCTCAGTCGGTAGTGATGAAAATGCACACTGAGTAACTTGTGCTTCATCCTTTGTGATATCTGGTGCATTATTCACATCATCATCATCATCCCTATTATCAGGATCACCATTTTTTATGTCCTCAATGAGTACATTCTTATCATTTGTGTCCTTAATCTGAATTACTGTTAGATTTGGTGTATCCTATGAACTATCCTTAATGTTCTGTGCAACAGTTGTGTCAATTACCATAGTAATTGATACCTCTGACTCTTTTATCTTCTTTGCTATATTTTCTTCAATAAATATCCCTTTACCTTTTGAATTCTGTCTCTTTTTAGACAAATTTTGAAATGCAATTTTCTCATTCTTCTCTTTGATAGCTAAAAGTGAAGTCCAGATAAGTTGAGCAGACTCATCAAGTTATGCGAGATTCTCATCTAATACTAGCATAGCTCAACCTTTGATTTTGAATCTCTGCACATAAGTGTCCATAAGCTCTTTAATCTCATCAAGAGATAGGTTTGGTGCTACCAATGCTCGAATTTGTTCCCTTCTTTTTCTCTCAGTTTCCAAGGCATATGACCACTTTTGATTTATTCAATCCTCCAATGCCTTGGGCAGTGATTGTTTAAACTCTAATGGAGCCCATTTAAAGTGAATCATCATCTAGATGATTGATTCCTCAATTTTTTTTGATCCTCGGTTGACATTCTATCAAATTACTTCAGCTCCAGATCAAAGAGATCTCCATGCTCAATAATATCTGCGGCTACTTCATCAATTGGTCTTTCTTTGTTACTGACAACCAAAAATTGATTGTTGTCCTCTTCTTCATCCTCAATATCTTCCTTACCTCTTATTAACTTTCTCCTTTTCTTCGGTCCTCTTCTACTGCATTGGGTCCTTTCTTTACATAAGTCTTTATTGGTGTAGTAGCCTTTCATTTTACTACCTTCATAGCTCCCTTCTTCGGTGGTGGTGAATCTGCAATTGACGACCTTGTGTGTGCACCTATTTGTACTGGCAACTGCCTCTTCTTTGGAGCTTGAGTGGGAGAAACTAGTATAGGTTGTGGTTCTTCTTCAGACTCGATTTCTTCACTATCATAAGGTTTTTGAGCCAACATTAGCTAAGCTTCGGTAGCCTATTCAACTGGTGACTCCTCAAATGAGTCAGATATATCCCCAAATTTCTCAGATAAAAAATTCTTCATTTTGTTTGATTTCCTTGTCATTTTACCGATGACCAGATTAATTTTTATTCTTGACTTTTCTTCTTCAAAGGTTCCAAACCTTTCATCCTTCTTGTCTTTCAGTAATGCTAGTCATGCTTGTATTGATTTCAATCCGAAATCATGATCCATCTCATAGCCCATTGGTGCTAGCCACTATATTCTTGGTTCTACAACTTTTATCATGGTGTGATCGGTGTCTACTAGAAAACATATGTCCATCTCATACTTCTACTAATGAACTTGGTATTCTGCTTCTCAGATTCATCTTTATTTTGAAATCCTCAAAATAACTATCTATCACATTTTTAGCATTATCTCCTAGACCTTTCATAATATCAAAGATTTTAAAATTGATTGGTGTGTTGGTAGGCCATGATGTATTACCGATAGAGGGAAAGAACTTTTGTAGATAGAAAAACAAATATACTAGGAGTGATCCAAACTTACAAGTATTGGACTTCTGTGTCCTGATTTTCTTCATGTTTTCCTCAATTTGCCTTAGTAGTATCTCAGCTAGGTCAATCTGATGACCCTTCTTTATCATTTTATGAGCCATGTCAACTGCACTATAGGGTACACTATATGCTCAGCTTCACTGAAATATTTTGTACCCAATGACATGCACTGCAAACTTAACTTCGGGATCCACAATTGTTGAGACTCCCAGTGCTCTTCTGTCCCATGTTGCACCAGTGTTCTTCTCTACATCGGCTCATGATGAACTTCTAAATGCTTTGGCTTTATTGATAGTAGGATTACCAACAACCCTCCTAATCATTCTTTTTATGACCCTGATTGGTTTGTCTACCTAGAATGTGCCCTCATGATAGCAGCTCAACACAACCCTAATCCACTCGTTCTTAAAATTCTTTAGGAAATTTAGGACATTGGTGAGACCAAGTGTCTCGACCAATTTTTACTCTAGTTTTCATTTAATATTTGTATCAGAAAGAGCCTGATATGCAACATACATATCAAAATCACCTATTTCCCCAAATTTTCAATGAATGTATGATAGTATGTCCTCAGTTAACAAAACCCTAGGTGGGATGCTTGAGAAAGCTCTCACTAAATCCATTTTACTAGCGACTTTCAGGTGTAATTTATAATAAGGTTCCTTGTAACTTGCTGGCATAATTAAATTAACTTCCTCTTCCATAACCTTAGATGAACTTGTAGTAGATGCCATTTCTATAGACTAGGTTTTCGGTAAGTATGAAGAATGTGCTTGGTAGGGTTTCTACTTACTCAAAATGTATTGAAGACTATGCTCGGTTTGATCTGCAACTTCTTGAATTAGCTTAAAATATTCTTTCTCGAACACGCTTTGTGAAATCTTAGCTTTCTTAAATTTGCAATGTGAAAAATGAACTCTGGCTTCCATGTATTTATAGAATTTTTTATATTCCCGCTCAAACTTTATGTAATAAATGCCTGACCTACTTTCTGGTTCATGACAACTGTCAGTTTGGTGACAATTACAAACCTTCATCCGCTTGGTTAACACAAGGCTTCTTTGCTCAGTTTATACTATTTGTTTGGTTAACCTTGAATAGTGATTACCAACGGGTAACCAATGCTCAGTTTAACTTCTACCGACTATGTAACTTTATTAGCTCAAAACATATAAACCATAATACATATTTATTCATGCAAATTAGGTATGTGCACATCAAATATAAGGAACTATATGTAGAATGTGAACATTTTGAAATGTTAGTCCCATACATACCTATATCACCTTAGGTGGAGGTATCGATGTCACCCAATCCAGTGGACAGGGTTTCATCGACAGCATTACTTGACTCAACATTCTCATTAGATGCCTTTCTCCACATAGTGTTCCTAATTTTCATAATATCTGCAATAGTGTTTCCACTCTCAAATACATGTCCTTCCTCTAGTGCTCGGTCTTTGTAGTCCTTTCTTAAATGACCGACTTTATGGCAATGCAAACATGCCATTCCAGTGCCTGTCCAGCTTCTTGATTATCCAGCCCATCTTTTCCTATTACAGTTTTCTGCAATGTGCCCATATCTACCACATGCAATACAGTTAGCCCATGTGTTTTAATCCCAAACATAAGAGTTACCTTGTCTCTTCAATTGATAAGGCTTGCACTATGTCTTCTTCTTAGGAGTCCATACTTTTTTCATCTTAGTCTTACACTCTCATGCAATGTGTCCATATTTATTACAAGTATAGCATATTTTCCCCACATTCGTATTGTTAGCATTATCATTCAATTTAGCTCTACACTCATAAGCTTGATGACCAAATTTTCCACAGTAATAACAATATCTATTAAACTTAGGAGTGACAGGAGGTTTACCTTGTGCCCTGCTTCTACAAATATTAGAAGTATGTCCTAGTTTTCCATAGTGGTAACATGTCAACACTTTAGGTCTTTTACTTTGAATGTTGCTAATATTTTTAGTTTGCTATGATGATTCTCCTTTGCCGGTATAGCCTAATCCAGCTTTGCTTCCAAATCTTCTTTGATTAATCAGAAAATCATCAATCTTTTTTGAACTGTCCTCAGCCAATTTATTCATTTCATTGTGTTGCAGTTGAGTTTTCACTTCATTTCTCAACTTCTCATTTTCTTCTATGAGTCTTGCAACATCTTCAAGTCTTCTTGAAAATTCTCCATTCACTCGGTTGACTTCTTGATTCACAAACACCATCTGATTAGATATTTGAAAATGGTAATTGGTGAGTCTTTGTATCTCACTTTCCTTTCCTTGAAGTTGTTCAATTATCTATCTTCGGTCTTCAATAGCTAGATTCCTTTCGTGCTCAGTCTGTCTAACATTGTTCATTATTTCTATCATTCTCACCATCTGAGATTCTTGACCGATTTGCAGTGCTTTCACTTGTTCAGTTTAATTCAAATTCTTTTCAGAAAAATTAGAGATCATGCTTTCAGATCCATTAGAAACACTTCCAAAACTAGATCCAATGTAATCAAATAAATCATCAATCACTTCTTCATGATAACTGACTTCATTTTGCAAAATAGTTAGGTTCTTCCTTTCAACCAGCATTTTCTTCAGTCCATCCTTAGCTTGCTTATACTGCTCAACAAACATCTGCATCTAAATCTTCTAATTTTCTATTGTCTTATCTAACTTATAGCTCTCCATGACTAGATCTTTACCCTTTAGTGGTTAAACTGTTCAATAAGAGAACTACGCTCTGATACCAATTGTTGGAATTAGAAGAGATAGGGTACTGAGAGGGAAGGGGTGAATCAATATCCACATAAACTTTTACTCATAATCCTTCCAGATCTATAATAGAAAATAGTAGTAACCTCGCAAAATAAATTATATCTAATACATGTATCATCCATTCATTCATCTTGTAAAGGTAAATAACATGAAATCAACAATGTAACAATCTCATAACACAAGTGTTTTGGTAATGAAAAAACCCTGGTTAGAAGGGAAAAAATGCAATGGGGATGACACCAACAAATTCTTCACTGCTGTAGATAGAAAAGGTTTGCTTGTTAGGGCTACAATTTTTTATCACTTCTGGTGATCTTACCATATTAGGAGTAGCAAATTAGATCATCTAGATCTACCTAGTGATCATATTTTAGCAACACTACTTGAGTGTGCACTCGATTAAGAGATTTACAAAAAGACTGTCAAGTCTACTCTATTAAGAGATTTAACCAGAACTCTATTACAATTGTTTGAAAGCAATAGGTATCTATCTACTAATCACAACTTAGATTGTCTAATACAAATCAATAAAGTACTAAATGTATATCACCTATATTGTGATGAATCTCTGCTCTGAACTACTCGGTTAGCCTGCTCTGATTCTGATCAATCTAATTTTCCCTAATTATCATTCTACTTTGTCTGATAACTGATAATCTAGAAGGTTGGCTAAAGCTTCAAGTCCTTCTTCATTCATACATTAGTTTATACCTCTAAAATGATGCAAACATATAATTATATAGCATACTATTTTATGCCGCTTACAAAATTAAGTTACAATATCTTAGACAAAACCGTAAGATCTACGGTGTACAAAAATAACCTAGATCAAATGAATTACACAAGATCCTTATTGCATTTAATGAATATCTCATCAGTAAAGTTTCCTTGATCTTGGTAAAATGTTTTCTGATCTATTGTAACCATTTGCATAGAGGGATGTGCCATTTATAATTCCTATGCCATTTTTCTGTGATCCTTGGTAAACATTGTATAAGTTGCTCGGTGATTATACTGATGTCGATGTTTACAATCACTCGGTGTCGGTATCTAAAGATGCTTGGTAAATTGTCTGATGCTCGGTGTATGCACTTAACCGACTGGCCAGTTTTGCTTACAGTTACCGACTGGGTTCATATATGTAACCGACTGATGTCTTTGATAGCCTTTGATACTAATGACAAACTTTAATGCTCAATAGAGATAAAAATAACCCTATTTTAGAAATGGTATGAATCGCGCTATGCCTTAAACTAATGAAATGTCAGCCACACTAAATTTTTATTTTTGCATCTAAAGCCTTCAAAACTGAGCTCAAAATTTTTGTACAACCTCGCCATAATAGAAAAATGCAATAACTTCAAAACTAGAGTTGATATTGCTATAACAATTTTACCAGTGGGCTAATATATCATAAATGAACCTCCAGTGATGAAAATGGAACAATTTGTGCTCAAATAAATAACCTACAAAAAATAGTAACTTTGTCGAAAGATAGCCCTTATTCAAAACTAGACAATATTTTTGGGTGATGCAAGATTGCTCTTGCACCCTAGATACTCTTGCATCACAAATAATGAATATGTATGAATGTGTGTAAAGAAAAAGAAATAAAAAATGAATAGAGATGATGCCATGAGACACATCTAATGGATCATCAATATGTTGTTGCATTAAGACATTTCCATCATATTAGTGTCAACTCAAATAAAAATAAGAAAGCTACACTAATTTTAGTATTTTTGGTTTGTACTAACTTTTCAGAGTAACGATATTTAAGATTAGAAATAATTTTTAAAATTTTTATCTTTAAGTTTAATTATATTATATTGCTTATAAAAAGCTAACCCAAATTTTGTAATATATGTTTATTTCTTCTTATATTTATGTCCAAAAATGTAACTAGACAATGACACCATCATTCTTACTAGTGCCATAAAAATAAAAATATATGACTACTATTTTCTTCCTTATCCACAAAAAATGACAACTTTTCTTTCACTGTAGACAATTGTTTTTAAGTTTTTATTAATGAATGATGAAGATTTTTTAAATTTGGTATCTTTCAATATCTTCTATATAGATTTTATATATAAAATATAAATATATTAATTATTTAGTCAATACATAGGGTACATCTCTTTCTAATTATATTTACATACCATATTTAAAAATTGCACAAAGGTGCACTTCACGTACCTATAAGAGATAGTCACCAATATAGCTAGTGTTGGATGACGAGAAAATACAACAGAGAAAACATAAATTAATATGTAAAGCTACAACATGGAGAGACTTTATCTGATTTGAAGCTAGAGTTGTGGTGTATTCGGCATCATCCGCAGTGATAGTATTCCCAACCCTCTACTTAACATTAAAAGTTGAAAGTGATGGGAGATTTTTAATCTTACAGTAAACTCTGAATCTCTGAAACAATTGGATACAACTCAAGGAATCTCCAACCCTATTAGACTTTTGATTCTCATGCTTCAAAACAAAAGTGTAAGTCTACAAAAACTCAACCCACTTCAAATGCCTTTGATTCAACTTCTCTTGGCTATTCAAATATTGTAAATCTTGATTATTAGTAAATATCTCCACTTCCTCAGTGCCTGAACTATATTATAGAACTCCTGATCATAAAAAAAATTATTTTATTTTGAGATCATTCCTTTTCTCACTAAAATAAGCCTGCGACACGATGGATTTCTCTTCCTTGGATTTGCAATGTTCTAACAGTAACTGAGCTATCGTTTCAGCCTTTGCATTATCAGGAAGTTACACAACATAGTGTGGAGCAGTGTTTGCATCATATTCTCTTTTGAGAAGAGGGTTTGATCCATTTTGCAGAAGGAAATTCGCGACCTCTTCATTGCTTCCCCGTGTCGCATTTTCAAGAGTCATTCCTCCAAAAAGATCAGCTTGACAAATGAAGCTCTTTTTTTATCCTCGCTTATACCAGACAGTAGAGCTAGACTCTTTATACGACATTTGTTGTGGAGAGCTTTCTTTCCCTGGGTGTCCTATGAATCAATTATGTCCTCCACTTTGCGCAACGCACACAAAGAGTCAAATACATCCTCCGTTCTGCCATTCACTACAAAGTGTAGTAGATTTTCTCCTTTCTCATCCTTTTTATCTACTCTCATCTTGCATTCTTGGATAAAAATTTGCAGAAGTCAATATTCCTGTGGAAAGATGCAAAATAAAGAGAAGTCTACCCATACTTATCTCTGTCTATGAGATATTTTATTCCACGTTCGAACTCTTCCTTAAGAAACCAGGCAACATGCAAGGCATCTTGATATTTATGCTCTTGATATGTTGCATAGTGTTCTCTCCTTACCCTATTTCTTCATGGTGCTTTCCATCAACCTATGGAATTCAGTTTCACGCTTTGCATCCCCATTTACATTATTCTCAACCAAGCTCTCTAAGATGAACCGTATATCCTGGATGAATTTATCCTCGCAAGATAATAATAAAGTGGCTTATCTTCCTTCTGCACTCAACTTCACTCCAGAGTAGATTTTGGCATCTAGAGGACAAGTATCCTTGTAAGATAGTATTAAAGTGGAATTTCTTCCTTCTGCACTCAACTTCACTCCAGAATATTTATGCTTCAAGAGAACAAGTAAAAATTAAATAAGCCTAAAATTCAACTCTCTACCACTCCGTACACGAAATAAAAATGTATATATCAGATCTGTACGGACTTTTATTATATACAAAGAACAATAAAAAATGCTTTATAACTTTGTTCCAGAATTATAAGCATCATATTTATTGTATTTTTCATTAAGATATATGAGATTATTGACAGAGCCTCAACCCTATTACATAATAGAATAATGGAAATACAAAGAAACAAAAAGAAAAAAAGCATTTCAATCATTATTTTAAATGTCAGGGAAGATCATATGATGGTTCATGAGAGCATTCTTCTATTAGGTAGTGAAAGATTTAATATGAGTGCTATGATTACATGTAGAGGGTAAATGTTCTATAATAAAATATAAAAAATAAATGCCCTTGTAATCAATTATTTGAGGCTAAGGATGCTCACTTACCTATGTAACAATTTCGCTTGACAACTTCTTTGATACATCAGTATCCATAAGGATATGGGTATAACCTGAATGGGGTAATATGACCCATCACATTACCAATAAATTCATAATCTATTTTACATAGGGTAAGATAGGAAAGTCTTACACAAATAAGGGAAGCTTCGTAGATCCATTTAAATAGTTAAAGAAGGGCATCCAAGAATGAAGGGAGAGAAGGTGGGGCCCATTTCTTATCAAATATAAGAAGAATAACTACATGATCTTTGGAGGAGGCAAATGATAAATCAAAGAAACCATGAATAAAAGTGTAGATCTCAATCTTACCCTCTGTCATAAGAGTTCATTTCTTTAAAATCAATCTGTGCAAGTCTAGTAGTATTGGCCATAAGTGGCTAAACCAATAAATCAAACATTTTTAATGAATGAAAGAGATATAATCAATAACCTCCTTTACCAAGAACCACCGCACATGCTGTGGAAGTGAAGGGAAATTTTTTTGGGGTTATACCTAGAATTACAATAGGAGTGTCACCATGGGGTTATGCAACTTGTCAATAATAGAGTCATAAGTAGTGAGCAAGGTGGTGAACCTAGACATAGCAATCGAAAGAACCATCGAATGAGAAAGAGCATTGGTCCTGGCCTTCAAAGACGTAGGTGCACCAGATAGGATCATATCATTACCAATGACTAGAATATCTACAACTAGATTATAGGAAGGGTAGCTGTTACAACTATGGGAACCAAGAGGAAAGCAAAGGTTTTGAGTTTAGGAGACAGCTGAAAGTCTTCTGAAAGAGCTAAAATTGAAATATAAACTTTAATTAAGATATTTAAACTTTAATATATAAACTTGACACACATTTTCTTCCTTATATAAAAATTTCTAAGATAAAATTACATAAAAGTAAACAAACTATTCAGATTAAAATGAAGAGAAAATATAATTTTGATGAAAAACATTTAATTTTTCTCTTTAGACATAGTACCAAAATATTTTCAAGTAAGCATAACTATCATAGTGAAAAAAATAAAGAACCAAAAATATCCTTCATAACTTCTCCACTTCCAAGACTACTTTTTACAGAATGAAAGTGTTGACCCCACTAAGTTTGTCTGTGACAACTCATCTTGGCACATGTTTCTTATATATTAAATCAAGGTCATTACATGGAAAGAGACTTTGGTGGTTGATAATGATTAATGTATTTGACTTGAGTTAGAAACTTGAGGGTGTGCATGGATTTTTAAGTGACTTGATAGTATGTGGATTACAAATGATTACTCAATTGGATAAAGGGAAATAAGAAACCATCTAAAATATGTAGCATTGTTGCATTGTGAAGGTTTTGTTCATACCTTAGTTGCCACTATGGTTGATCTTGAATGCTCGGAAGATTTTGAGTGGTTGCCAAGCTCATTTAGTTATCTGATGTTAGCAAAACAAAAGGCGGCCTTACTCATGGCAGTTAATAAATGGATAAAAGAACTCTTTGATTTCTTCCATGACAGGTATGTAATGCTAAACATGTGTTATTCATTAAGCATCTTCACTGTTTTATAAATAGCAGGTTTGTTAAGTGATTTACATAGTTTAATTTGGAACATTTTAATGGTTATCGGGTAATAAATTTATGTTAAGAATAATGTTTTTATCCTTGCCATTTTTAAAATACATTACTGTGCAGTTTAAAAATGAGGCCCAGGATGTTTATTTTATAGTTATTTCTGATTACTGGCATGATATGCAAGTCAGAACTTTTGAAGATAATTCTTTTAAGCAATACTAGGTTTAAAACCCTGTTGGGGTTGTGCATTTAAAAGCTAGTTTTCAAACTTTTTTTAAATAATGCATTTTCTATGTCATTTTTGATGGGTTAAGATGTAACCTGGGCATGTGTAATAATTTATTATCAAAACATTTTATGTAACAACATTGGTTAATGGTTATAGTTTGTAACCAAATACTTCTATCGTATATGTATATATTAACATGATTGATGTATAAATATGAGATAGAAGGTTTTGAAAAAAGTGTTCTGAATTGAATTAGAAGTGTGTGGTGAACTAGATATTGAAAATCTGAAAAAAAATTTGGAGAAGAAGAACAAAGGGACAAAGTTTTGTCCAGGAACTATATTGAAGATCATTTATTGTAATAAAGGCTAATGGTCATATATTTTTAATTTTTGACAAGTATATTACCATGAACCCTATTTGAACATGTAAGGATTAAGGGGTTGTAGCTCCTTGCAGAAGGGTTGCTAAACTAAATATATTAGATTGGGATTAATAAAGGAACATAGTGTTTTTTTCCCTATGATGAGATCTAGTTAGATCTTGAGGGTTTTTGCTTAGCACAAATGATGTGTCTTGATTATGGTTATTTTTAGTTTATGCTCTAATATTTCTACCTTGTTAAATCTATTCCTTGAATTTACGTCTATGTTCTTCAAGTTGGCTCAAGTGGTTAGTTGTAAAGTTCTAGTTTTTCTAAGTCTCACTTCTTTATTCTTTATTGTCTATTGAAAAATAAATGAAGTCTTTGTCTTCTAAATATGCCCAATCAAAGGTTTTTTTAGGTACTCTTATTCACCCGCTCTGTTAGCTTGTGGTGACTGATCAGGAAAGTACTATCAAGGAAAGTATTGTACACTTTTCCTCCTGACATATTTTTTGGCTATGGGCTGACGTGTTGTAATTCATTCTAACCCTAAAGCAGCAAAATATTGTATAATATGGCCTAGGCTTAGGGATTTCATGATGTATGATTTTAGTACTGGCGGTGGAATTGAGTTGTAAGGGATTACAGATTGTAATCAGGTAGTAATCACTGGATAATAAAATATTGGACTCGTTGTTGGTGGACGTAGCCTAGGGATCGGGTGAACCACATTAAATCTTTTTGTCTTGTGTTCTCTTCTGTGTGGTTTATGTATTTTTTATTTTGGTTATTTTTACATATGATTTTTATTTCTGCCTTGTCAATCCTAACAAGTGGTATTAGAGAGAGGTTGTTTTCAATTATGATTTGCAGGAAGATCTCATGGTTTAGTGGGAGTCTCACGATTGAGTGGGAGTAATGGCAGACGAGGGTAGGCTAAAGGTTGACAAGTTTAATGGGCAGAATTTTCAGTTATGGAAAATACAAATGGAGGACTATCTCTATTAGAAGGATCTATGGTAGCCATTGGAAGGAAGAGCCAAGAAAGTAACAAGCACTTCTGATGAGGACTGGGATATTCTTGATAGAAAGGCTCTTGGTAGTATTTGATTATGCCTAGCACAATCGGTGGCATTCAATATTACCTTAGCAAAGACAACTGAAGATTTGAACAATACCCTAGCAAAGTTGTATGAAAAGCCCTCCGCTTCATCAAAAAAGTTATTTCTGATGAAGCTTTTATTTAATATGAAAATGGAAGAAGGTGGTTCAGTTGTTGATCATTTAAATGAGTTTAATATAGTTACCAGTTAGCTAACTTCTATCAATGTTATTTTTGATGAAGAAGTCAGGGCTCTCTTGATTTTGTGTTCTTTTCCTAAAAGCTTGAATGGCTTGGTAATGGTTGTTAGTAATTCTATTTTTGGTTCTAATACCCTAAAATATGATGATGTTATCAGTGTTATTCTGATTGAGGAAATTCATAGGAAAATCTAAGGTGGATCCACATCAGGAATTGTCTTAAATGCATAAGGAAGAGGTAGAATGAATGAGAGAGGAAATAATTATAGAAATTGTGGGAAATCAAGAAGAAAATCAAAGGGAAAGAGGCCTGAATCCAAATGGCCAAATGATTGCTGGTACTATGGAAAGCCAGGTCACAAGAAGAAAGATTGTTGGTCTTAGAAGAATAAAGAAGGAGACAAACAAGAAGATAACAAGGAGGCAAATGTGGTAAGTAATAAACCCAAAGAGGATGCCTTGCTTCTTTCTCTAGAAATTATTGATGATTCACGGGTTTTAGATTCTTGGGCTTCATTTCATGCTACACCCCATAGAGGTTACTTTCTTGATTATGTCCAAGGGGATTTTGGGGTAGTTTATTTGGGAGATAATGAACCCTATCAGATAGTTGGAAAGGTAAAAATTAAGATTAAGTTGTAGAATAAGAATCATTGGCTACTACAAGAGGTAAGACATGTTCCAAGGTTGAGTAAGAATTTAATTCCAGCAGGGCAACTAGCTAATGAGGGTTGCACAGTTACTTTTAATGATACAAGTTGGAAGGTTTCAAAGAGTTTCTTAGTAGTAGAAAAAGGTGTGAAAGTAGGCACCTTATATCTTTGTATAGGTCATACGATTCCTTCTACTTTAATTGTTTCAAAAGATAATGAATGTTTAGGAATAGTGGCTGTAGTTGAGCAGGAAGAATATCAAACTATTGTTGTAGATTCTGATATAACACTCTAGCATAATAGACTCAGGCACATGAGTGAAAAAGGTATGAAATTAATTCATTCAAAGAAGGTTTTACATGGTCTGAAATGTGTTAATATGGATTTCTGTGAAAGTTGTGTTTATGGAAAACAAAAGAGAGTTAGTTTTGTAAAGAGTGGGAAGGAAAAGAAAAATGAGAGATTAGAGCTTGTACATACAAATGTATGGGGACTAGCTCAGGTATCTTCCCTTGGTGGCTCTCTGTATTATGTTACATTTATAGATGATGCAACAAGAAAAGTATGGATTTATTTCCTTAGACAAAAATCTGATGTATTTCAAACTTTTAAGAAATGGAAATGCTTGGTTGAGAATGAGACTGGTAAAAGGTTAAAATGTCTCAAATCTGATAATGGTGGTGAGTATTGTAGCACAAAATTTGAAGATTATTGTTCTTATAATGGTATTCATAGGTAGGAAACTGTACCAAGGACTCCATAAGAAAATAGAGTGGCTGAACGCATGAATAGGACAATAATGGAGCATGCAAGGAGTATGAGGTTGCATGCTAGGGTTTTTTTAAACATGTGGGAAGAGGCTGTTAATACTAATGCTTATTTAATCAATAGAGGCCCCTCTACTCCTTTGGACTATGGTATTCTAGAGGAAGCATGGAGTGGTAAGAAGGTGAGTTATTCTTTTCTCAAAACCTTTAGTTGTGAAGCTTTTGCACATATAGATTTTGAAAAGAGAACTAAGGTGGAAGCTAAGTCAAAGAAATGTGTATTTTTTGGATATGGCCTTGATGAATTTGGTTATAGGCTTTGGGATTTTTAAAATCATAAAATTGTAAGAGGTAGGAATGTCATATTCAATGAGAAATTTTTGTACAAATATCTATTGCAGCAGCATGAGAAGAAATAAAATGACTATGTAGTACTGGATGATACTCCAAAAGATGAAGTAGTTCCTTATGCTTTGCAACAACAAACACCACACACCCCAGTGAATGTTAGATGGTCAACAAGGCTAAGTAGACTTCTAGAAAGATTTTCTCCATCTTTTTATTCTAATTTGTTAATAGATGTTGGTGAACCTAAATGTTATAATGAAGCTGTGCAGGTGGATACAAAGATTTAGTGGGAGTCTACAATGACAGAGGAAATGGACTCCTTGCTGAGAAGTCAAACTTGGGATTTATGCAAGTTACCTATAGGAAAATAGGCTTTATAGAATAAATGGGTTTACAGGCTGAAGGAAGAGGATGGAGGTAAGAAAAGATTTAAAGCTAGGTTAGTTGTAAATGGATTTTCATAGAAAAATGGCATTGATTTTGATGAGATATTTTCTCCAGATGTTAAAATGACTTCTATTCATACTATTTTAAGTATTGTAGCTGCTGAAGATTTGCATTTAGAGTATCTTGATGTTAAAACATTGTTTCTTCATGGTGATTTGGATGAAGAAATATATACAGTACAACCACAAGGATTTGAGGTCAAGGGTAAGGAGAATCTGGTGTGCAGATTGCAAAAAAATTTATATGGCTTGACCCAAGCACCTCGACAATGGTATATTAAATTTGACACTTTTATGAATGAGCATGGATACACTTGGTTTCATTTTGACCATTGTGTTTATTTTAATAGATTGGATGATGACATCTACACTATTTTATGTTTATATGTTGATGATATGCTTGTAGCTAGGTCTAACATGGACCTGTATCATCTTAAAATAGAAGCACTTCAATGATAAGAGCATTTAGCCCTCCCATGAGGTGTTTTGGGATCATGTCAAGCACCTTGAATGGTTCTCTAGCTTTGATATAGCTTTTTCCCCATTTTCCACTTCATTTCTGCACTTGATTCCTTCATTCTAGGTGAAATTAGGGTTAGGATCCCGAGGATTCTCCTTAATTTCCCTCTTTTATGGAAATATTTTCTAGTTAGGACTTACAAATAGGTCCTCTTTGACTTCATCATGTTCATCATAGGATTTTGTGCCTCTCCCTGGCACTCTACCCTGTTATGGCATCATTTCTAGGTCTCTAGGCACCCCCGGGACCTCTTGTTTCTCACTCTGATTGAGACCTTGAAATCTATGCCATTAAGGTCAAAGTCAACCTTGACCCTGACCTAGTCATGATTGAGCTTATCCTTGACCATGGGTTCAAATTTCAAGGTCTCGGGATCTTCAGTTGTCAAGTTTTAGAAATAATTGTTTTCTCACTTCTAGGTCTGCTGTTTTGGTCTTTGAAATGATAAAATCTTAAATTATATTTAATTTAGGTCCATGCCTAAAGATTTGAGGCATAATTTTAATTTAATTCCCCAAGGTGGCCCCTCTAGAGGATTGTTCCCTAGATCACTATAAAAGGAGGCATTCCTCTCTCATTTTCTCCATCAAGTCTCCAAGCAATTTCACGATCAAGGCATCAAGTTTTGAAATCTCCTCTCTCAAGTTCTCAAGGTGATTAAGAAAGAATCCATTCAAGCATTCAAGTCCTCTTCTCCATCCAAGTTCTCCATTGAAGATCAAGGATTTCAGCATTCATGCCTTTTGAAGGGATTTGGTCCCAGCATTCAAGATTCATCATTCAAACCCTAGATCTAGCTATCATGATGGTGTGATCTTCCTTCAAGATCTTTCAATTCATCTTCAAGATCCATTCATCCTTCCCTCAAAGTGGATTCCAAGCATACAATCATGGAGGTTTGATTTACATTTATCTATGTTATGTTCAAGCTTTCATATTAACATACTTGATTACATTTCAAATACAATTGCATATCTATTGAATGTCATAGCTTCATTGTTAGATGTACTTCTACTACTTGGTAGCATTCTCCATTTCAATTTCAATATTAAGGTTGATTCCAACTTGGGGTTTGACCAAGGAAAACCCCCCAAACAAACAACAAAACCATTTTTCTTGTAGGTACAGGTGCAGAACTGTAGATCTGAGAGTAGATTTGGATACCCTTTTCGGCAAACTTTTGAGATCTACGAACAAAGTTAGAATCGACCTTCAGAATAAAAATGTAGCCTTTGACCTTTTATGAGGGTCAAAGACGACCTCCCTTATAATTGGAAAAGATTTCTGGGTTTTGTAGATCTCGCAATTTCAATTCAATATTGTTGAAATAAATAGTTTTAGAGACTATTTGACAGGGTGTTTAGCAGGTTCTTTTTCAGAGGTAGGTACCTTTATCTCTTCATTTCAACATTAGTCATTTACATTTACTTTCCATATCAATACAATTCAAATGTAAGTGTAAAATATTGGTTTTGGGGTCTCTTTTATGTGCAAACGATTCTTCTAGGACCCCATCCATATTTTATCCTATTCATTTTGGTGAACCCTACATACTTACTCTCCTTTCTTTTTTGGATTTAGATGCCCTATTGTGTTAGATTTTTGGTTAATCTTTTCTTGCATTAAGATTAGGTTTATTTATAGCCTTGCATTTATATTTCAAAAATCCAAAAAATTTGCAAAATTTCTTTAAAAATACAAAAACATTTACATTTTCATGCTTTTAGTATTCAACATGTATGATTCTTGTTTTGAGTACTTTGATGAGGCTTTTTTTGTTCAAGATGATAGATCCCTTAATGAGGTACATGGAAGTGAGGATGAAAATTGTTTGAATGAGATCTCCATTGATCCTATTCCGATTTCATCTTCCTCCACAACCTCTTCAATTAACCTTTACAAAGATGAGTTAGGGATTGATGTTAATTCTTCTCCTAATCTATGTCTTTTCTATCAACCTACTTTAGAATACAATTTACCTTCTTTCCCCTCTAGGGATCAAGCTTTAATGACTTATGGCCTACAATCCACTTTATGGATAGGGACAATAATCCTCCTATTTGGGATGAACCTTTGGATTTGGATATTGATTACTCTCTCCCTCATGAATCCATTGTGGATAATTCTCCTATTTAGGATGAACCTTTGGATTTGGATGTTGATTACTCTCTTCCTCATGAAACCATTGTGGATAATCCTCCTGTTTGGGATGAACCTTTGGATTTTGATATTTATTACTCTCTTCCTCATGAAACCATTGTGGATAATCCTCCTATTTGGGATGAACCTTTGGATTTGGATATTGATTACTCTCTTCCTCATGAATCCATTATGGATAATTCTACTTTTTAGGATGAACTCTTGGATAAATACATTGATTTATCCCCTCCTTCTGAAGAATTTTTGATACAAAAGAATGACATATTCTCTAGAACACACTCCCCTTATGCGAAATAAGATGACATTATAGATCCTTCACCTCAATTTAAGATTCCTTCTAGTGATGAGGCATTAGCAGAGAAAGATATGAATTCCCTTAATGCTCTTCCTCTTAGTGGTGATCCTATAGGAAATCAAGATCCTACCTCAAAACCTTCTTACCATAGTATTACTTATATCTATTCCAACACTTTTCCAACTATGGTTCCAAGTGTTCCTTTGGTGGTGTCTTCCATTCTTATCACTTCCTACACTTTTACTAGTATTCCTAAACTTCCTAATCCTAAATGTATCCTTCCTAATCTAGTTCCTAATCTTCCTAATCCTAATCCTATCTTTCCTAATCTTATTCCTAATTCTCCATATGCTTTTCCTAGTTCTTCCCACACTTATGTTGAGGTTAAAACTATGGTTAATGATGTAGATGTGAAAATATTCTTCAAAGTACCTTCTCCTTATTATCCGATCCATAAAGATAAGAGAAAAGAATCTTCTCCTTTGAGATTTATTCATAATTTTACCCCTCACTCTGATATAGTGCTATCCCTCATAAGGGTTAATTTCTTTTCACTTCTTGCATGATATCTCTTTACATTCATCCCTTCCTTGGCCTCATAGGAGTTGTGACCTTCTTGGCTTGGACTGGGTGTTGTCTATGGATATTGTCTTGATGTTGAAGAAAGGCTTTATCCTCGTTCTTTACTTTCCTTAACATGTCAAAATAGTATGTTTTTTCCATATTAAGGAGGGGGCATATATAGGGTCTCCCTTGTACTATAGTTTTTATTTATTTATATGCTAAATCTCGGAAGGTAATGAACATAAGTTGCTAAATCCTAAAGAGACACACATTTTCAATTTCAAACATGCTAAATCTTGGAAGGTAATGCACATAAGTTGCTAAATCCTAAAAAGACAAGCATTTATATGCTAAATCTTCTGATGGTAATGCACATAAGTTGCTAAATCCTGAGGAGACACATTTTTCAAATTTTTCCACATGTTAAATCTTGGAAGGTAATGCACATAAGTTGTTAAATCTTGAAAAGACACTCATTTTTCAAATTTTTTAAAATATGCTAAATCTTGGAAGGTAACCCACATAAGTTGCTAAATCCTAAAAAGACATGCATTCATATCCTAAATCTTCCAAAGGTAATGCACATAAGTTGCTAAATCCTAAGGAGACATGCATTTCATATTCATAGTGATACAAGAAGGTAGATCTATGGGTATTCCAAAAGCCTTTAGAAGATGCATTAAAATTGAAAGAATAGTTCATGAGTGAACCTGGTGGGCTCTCCCTCCAAGGTGATTCATGGTAAGGTGGGCATCTTACTAGGTGAGCTAATCACTCTTTTCCCTTTCTCTTTTTTCCCTTTCATGCTAGTAGGACAAGATCATGAAGCTATGTTATTTATAGTGTTTCTCTTGTCTTTCTTATGTAATCATTTATGCTTTTATGATAGCTTTCCAAATATGATATTAGTATGAGAGATATTTCTTATCAAGTTTTCTTATGCTAATTGATTTGGGTTATTTATTACTAACCTATGTTCTTTTGGTTTTCTCTTTTCGCACCCTCGTGCATGTATTTTGGAGTTAGAATCCTTAGCCTTGGGGCTTGTATCCTTAGCTAAGTGTTATTATATCTTATTGTGAATCCACTTTTATGTCCTCCTTCTCCTTTACCAAGAGTTTACATCAAGTCCATACTCTTGCTAAAGTGGGGGCTTAATGTATCATCTTAAAATGGAAGCACTTCCATGATAAGAAAATTTAGCCCTTTGAGTAGGTGTTTTGGGATCATGTCACACACCTTGACTGGTTCCTTAGATTTGATCTAGCTTTTTCCCCATTTTCCACTTCATTTCTGCACTTGATTCCTTCATTCTAGGTGAAATTAGGGTTAGGATCCTGAGGATTCTCCTTAATTTCCCTCTTCTATGGCTCTATTTTCTAGGTAGGACTTAAACATAGGTCCTCATAGAATTCATCATGTTCATCATAGGATTTTTTGCCTCTCCTTGGCACTCTACCCTGTTCTGGCATCATTTCTAGGTCTTTGGGCACCCCCGGGACCTATTTCTCACTCCGACTGAGACCTTGAAATTTGTGCCCTTAAGGTCAAAGTAAACCTAAAGGGGTAAAATTTGACCTAAAGGATCGAGCTCATCCTTGACCCTGGGTTCAAATTTCAAGGTCCTAGGATCTCCGGTTGTTGGGTTTGAGAAATAATTGTTTTCCCATTTCTAGGTCTACTATTTTGGTCTCTAAAATGGTAAACTCTTAAATTATATTTAATTTAGGTCCATTCCTAAAGTTTTGAGGATTAATTGGAATTTAATTCTCCAAGGTGGTCCATCTAGAGGATTGTGCCCTAGATCACTATAAAAGGAGGTCTTCCTCTCTCATTTTCTCCATCAAGTTTCCAAGCAATTTCATGACCAAGGCATCAAGTTTTGCAATCTCCTCTCTCAAGCTCTCAAGCTCTCAAGCTGATCAAGAAAGAATCCATTCAAGCATTTAATTCCTCTTCTCCATCCAAGTTCTCCATTGAAGATCAAGGATTCAAGCATTCAAGCCTTTTGAAGGGATTTGGTTCAAGCATTCAAGATTCATCATTCAAACCCTAGATCTAGCCATCATGATGGTGTGATCTTCCTTAAAGATCTTTAAATTCATCTTCAAGATCCATTCATCCTTCCCTCAAAGTGGATTCCAAGCATACAATCATGGAGGTTTGATTTACATTTATTGATGTTATGTTCAACCTTTCATATTAACATACTTGATTACATTTCAAATACAATTGCATATCTATTGAATGCCATAGCTTCATTGTTAGATCTACTTCTACTACTTGCTAACATTCTCCATTTTAATTCAAATATTAAGGTTGATTCCAAACTGGAGTTTGACCAAGGAAAATCCCCCCCAAAAAACAAAAAAACTATTTTTCTTGTAGGTACAGGTGCGGAACTGCAGATATGAGAGTAGATTTGGATACCCTTCTCGGTGAACTTCCAAGATCTACGAACAAAGTTAGAGTTGACCTTTAGAATAAAAATGTAGCCATTGACCTTTTATGAGGGTCAAAGATGACCTCCCTTAGAATTTGAAAAGATTTCTGGGTTTTGTAGATATCGTAGTTTTGGTTCAAGGTTGCAGAAATCAATAGTTTCTAAGATTGTTTGACAGGGGTTTTAGCAGGTAGGTATCTTTATCTCTTCATTTCAACATTATTCATTTACATTTACTTTCCATATCAATACAATTCAAATGTAAATGTAAAATATTGGTTTTGGGGTCTCTTTTATGTGGCAACCATTGTTCTAGGACCCCATCCATATTTTATCATATTTAGGATCACATTAAGAGGTTAAAACAACAGTTAGCACATTCATTTGCTATGAAGGATTTGGGGGCAACAAAACAAATCCTTCGTATGAAAATTTGTAGAGATAGGAAAAATAGGAAGCTAACTTTATCTCAGGCCGATTATATTGAGAAGGTGTTGTAGCATTTCTCTATGGGGAATGCCAAAGCTGTCAGCACACCTTTGCCTAGTCATTTGAAATTGACTAAGGAGATGTATCCTAAGACACCAGAAGAAGAGGCTAAAATGTCTAAGGTACCTTATGATTCAGCTTTAGGGAGCTTAATCTATGCTATGGTATGTACTAGGTTAGATATTGCACATGCAATGGGAGTCGCTAGCTAATATATGAGTCACCCTGGTATTGAGCATTAGAATGCAGTCAAATCAATTCTCAGATATTTGAGAGGTACATCCAGTAAGTGTTTACACTTTGGGAGCTCTACTACTACTGTACAAGGCTATGTTGACCAAGATTTGGCAGGAGACATAGATAGAAGGTGGAGTACTAGAGGCTATGTATTTATTGTTGGTGGGACAATAGTGAGTTGGATTTCTTGACTACAAAAGGTGGTTTCTTTATCCACTACAGAGGCAGAGTATATTGCTACTACAGAGGCAACCAAGGAGATGATATGGCTTCAATTATTCATGGAAGAATTGGGACATCCACAAATGGATAGTTTTTTTGCATACAGATAGCCAAAGTGTCATTCATCTTGCCAAGAATTTTTCTTTGCACTCAAAGACAAAACACTTAAAATTGTGGTACCATTTCATTTGGTCAGTTTTGGATGATGGGAAGTTAAAGCTAGAAAAGATTCATATAGATGATAATCCAACAGATATGTTTACAAAGGTAGTAACAAGGGAGAAGTTGAACTCATGTTCAGCTTTAGTTGGTCTTCTAGACTGAACAAAATAAAGGAACAGTTGAGTCTAGGGCGGTTCAATCCAGTGGGAGCCTCATATGGTAGTGGTATTGGTACAGGATCAGTCTCTAAGTGGGAGGCTTTTTTTAGTATGGATACTGATCAGTCACCGAGTGGGAGATTGTTAGCTTGTGGTGACTAATCAGGAAAGTACTGTACACTTTTCCTCCTGACTTCATCAGGGTTTAGGGCTGACATATTTTCTGGCTATGGGCCAACGTGTTGTAATTCATTCTAACCCTAAAGTGGAAAAATATTGTATAATATGGCTTAGGGTTAGGGATTTCATGATGTATGATTTTAGTACTTGTGGTAGAATTGAGCTCTAAGGGATTATGGATTGTAATCCAGTTGTAATCACTGGATTATAAAATATTGGACTCACCATTGGTGGACGTAGCCCAGGGATTGGGTGAACCACATTCAATCTTTGTGTCTTGTGTCCTCTTCTATGTGGTTTATTTATTTCTAATATTGGCTATTTTTGCATGTAATTATTATTTCTGCCTTGTTAATCCTAACACCCTCCCCCTCTCAAAGTACGTCTACTTTGAACAATTGGTATCAGAGCATAGGAGTCCTCATAGGTCTTTCCTAGGCCTATTCTTGGTCTTTTAAAAGAAAGATGTCTCAAGCTAAGGGTGTCTCGCTCACAAGAGCGCCTTTATTTGATGGCACTGATTATACTTTTTGGCAAGTTAAAATGGAAGCATTTATTCATTTGCTTGATGTCAGAATGTGGGAGGTAGTATCTAACAAGTATAATGAACCATCTATTGTACCTATTAATGCAAATGAAAAGACCAAATATGAATTGGATAAAAGAGCTCGCTTTGCAATACTGTGTAGGTTGTCAAAAGAAGTTTTTGTGAAAATAATGTACTTCAAATCAGCAAATGAGGTATGGACCAATCTTGAATCCATTTATTAGGGTGATGAAAAGGTTAAAGAATCCAAATTGATTACCCTAAAAACTCATTTTGATTCTTTGAAAATGAATAATGATGAATTAGTAGCAAGTTACTTTCTTCTCGTTGATGAAATTGTAAATGCCCGAAAGGGTCTTGCTGAAACAATTGATGAACTAAAATTTGAAACTAAAATTTCAACTCTTGAAGAAAATAAACATTTTTCAAAAATGACTGTGCATAAGCTTCATAGCATTCTTACTACTTATGAAGTGATAATCAGTAATACTTATTCTACCTTTAAGGAAACAAATTTCAATGTTGAAAAATAGGAAGATAGTGAATCTGAATTATCTGATGTTTTTGAAGCTTTACTAGTTAGGAAACTAAAGAGAAAAGTTTCAAGGAAAATTTAAATGTTTTGGGTGTCGTAAAACTGGACACTTTGAATAAAATGTCTGTATCTAGACCTAAGGAAAGATGATGACAAATCTGAAAAGTTATTTAAAAAACCCTGGAATCATAGCAAAAGGTTGAACAATTCTAAAAAGAAAAGTTTTATGACTAAAGAAGACTCTGAAGATAAATCGGATGAGTCAAATGGTGATGGTTGTGTAACACTATATGACTAAAGGTGAGCTTGAAAAAACAAAATGTGAAATAGATTTAGATGTTGAAGTAGAAGATGTAAATCTTGAGGAAGAACTTCTTTGTGCTCTTCAAGAGGTTAAAAGACTTAAGAAAGTTATAACTACTTATGATTATTCAAATTAGATTTTGCAACTGGACTTAGTTAATGCTAACAAGGTCATTGAAACTCAGAGAAGTCTTATTGAAGACAAAGAACAAGAAATTAGTAAATTGCAAAAACAAGTATATACTCTTGAAAGTTGGAAAATTTTTTGAAGTTACTACTAAAAAGGTTGAGACTTCGCATCAAAAAACTGTAACAACAAATAGAAATTAGTTTCCTAATAATAGTTTTTTCATGGCTATTGTCATTTTTGTAATTTTTTCAGGCATAAAGTAAAAACTTGCAGATTTACTAAAACTCCTACTTTTGGTCATAAACAGTCTTTTGGTTTTATCAGAAACATGAGGTGCTTTACATGTTTTCAATATGGCCACACTTCAAATTACTGCAAAAATGTTACAAAGACCTACAAAGTGTGGAGACCAAAACTTGAACAATCTATGCTTGTTCAAACAGCCTTGATATCCACTAAATCAGCTATTTGGGTTTTGGACAATGGATGTTCTCATCATATGACAGGGGACAAAAACAAGTTTTTAGTTTTAGAAAATCATCCATGGGGTTTTGTTAAATTTGGTGATAACATAGGCTATACATTACTAGAATAGGAATAGTTATGATAAACAAAGAAACACCTATTAATAATGTTTACTATGTTGAAGGATTAAAATATAACTTGCTAAGAATTAGTCTAATTTGTGATAGTGGATGTCAAGTTGTGTTTAATTCTTATGGTTGTGTTATTAAATAAAACTCATGGAAATTAATAGAAAATGGTTTCAGGACACCTAGTAATTTATATCATTTGTCAAACTCCACAAGTCTAGAACAAAGTGCAGGCATGTGTATTATGAGTCATATAGATGAAAACTGGTTATGGTAGAAGAGATTTGGTCATGTAAATTTTCATAATATGGTTAGAATTAGAAAACATGAAAATGTTTGAGGTCTACCTCTAATTAGTAGACCTACAAACTCTGTTTGTAGTGAATGTGTAAAATGAAAACAAATTAAGTCATACTTCAAATCTAAGGAGTTTTTGTCCTCAAGGCCATTAGAATCAATTCACACATATTTATGTGGTCCTACGAAAACACAATCTCTAAATGGAGAAAAATATTTTATGTTGTTCATAGATGACTACACCAGAATGGTATGGGTAACCTTTCTCAAGCATAAGTCAGAGGATTTTGAGAGGTTTAAAATCTTTAGGAAAATGGTTGAAAAAGAGTCTAATTTGAAACTAAAATGCCTAAGATGAGATAAGGGAGGTGAATTCACTTCTCAAGATTTTGTTGAGTATTATAAAAACCATGGGATTAAAAGGTAGTACTCTTCTATTTTTACTCCCCAATAGAATGGGGTAGTTGAAAGAAAAAATAGAACTGTAAAAGAAATGGCAAGAACTATGCTTAATGAAACTAATGTGTCTGATAAATATTGGAAAGAAGTTGTTCACACAATAGTATATATATTAAACATAGTACAAATTAGAATAAGAACAACTTGCACTCCTTATGAACTTTGATATGGAAAAACAACACCTATTAAGCATTTTAGAATCTTTGGTTGTCAGTGTTTTATCAAGAATGATTCTGAAAATCTTAATAGTTTTCAAGCTAAATCAGATGAATGAATTTTCTTAGGTTATTCTTCAAACAACAAAGCATATAAGTGTTTTAATAAATGCTTGAATAAAATTGTTGAATCTGTTAATGTAGTATTCAATGAAAATCAGAATATGATGAAAAATCAAATTCAAGATGTTGAAGAGGAATTTGATTCAGAACTTGGCAATGCCTCAACATCAAATGAACCAGTTTTACTAAAGTAGTTGAAACCAGTTCAAGTAAACAAGAGGAAGTTCCTAATTCTAAGGAAGATATACCTTAGAAAATACCTTCCAGAATAATTGTTAAACAACATCCTGAAACACTTGTGATTCGTGATAAAGATGTTGGTATAATAACCCATGGAAAGGGAAAACAAATAGAACAAGCTCAGATGGCTGAGCATTTTTGTCTTATAACAGATTTTGAACCACAAAATATTTTTGAAGCCTTGAAAGATCAATCCTGGTTAAATGCAATGAAAGATGAAATCAATCAAATTGAGAAAAATAAAACATGGGAACTTGTTCCTTGTCCTAATGACAAAAATGTAATTGGGGAAAATGAGTTTTCATGAATAAGTTAGATGAATCAGGAAAATTTATTAGAAAAAAAGCTAGATTTGTGTGTAAAGGGTATGCTCAACAAAAAGGGATAGATTTTGGGCAAAATTTTTCTCATGTGGCTCATTTAGAGTCCATCAGAAGGTTTCTTGCATATGCCTCATTTAAGAAATTTTCAGTGTACCAGATGGATGTTAAAACAATGTTTTTGAATGGTTACCTAGAAGAAGAGGTATATATGGAGCAACCAGAAGGTTTTGAATCTTTTGATTATCCAGATCATGTATATAGGTTAAAGAAAGAACTTTATGGCCTAAAACAAGCACCTTGTGCTTGGTATTCTAGACTTGATTCACATTTGATATCTAAGGGTTTTACTAAAGGAAGTGTTGATAGTACATTATATACTAGAAAGTTGTTAATGATGATCTTATGGCTATTTAAATCTATGTAGATGATATCATATTTGGATCTACAAATGATGAATTGTCACAAAGTTTTTCAACTATTATGGAATCTGAATTTGAAATGTCAATGCTAGGACCTATAACTTTTTTCTTGGGCATTCAAGTATCACAACTAGAACATGGTGTAATGCCCAAAATTTTGGGACAAAACACAACCAACCAATTTTTTTTTTAATAGGATGCTAGTTGAAATTCAATATAAAAAGATTTCGTTAAATCATCTTAACGATCAATTTGTTGAACGTTAATCTATTAATCATATAGATTAACGTTCAACTAATTAATAAATTATAAAATATTAATTAATGATATTTAATAAATGATTATAATTAAATATTATATATATATATATATATATATATATATATATATATAATTAATTAATAATTATAATATATTAATTTATAATATATACATACTATTTAATTAATAATATTGAACAATTAAAAAAAATAACAAATTTTTTTTTTGTTGGTTGTGTTTTGTCCTGAAATTTTGGGCATTACACATGGACTCTTTATTTTATGAATTAAATATGCAAAAGAGATGTTAAAAAGGTTTTAGATGGACCAGTGTACTCCTTTTGGTACACCTATGGAAACTGGGTATAAGTTGGTCAAGGTTGATGATTCCCCACTTGTTGATCAACATGAATAATCTATGATAGGAAGCCTGCTCTATATTACTGATTCTAGACCTGATTTAATGCAAGTAGTTTGTTTGGTCTCATGCTATCAGTTTGCCTCTAGACAATCCCACCTAAATGCTATCAAATGAATTTTTAAATATATCTAAGGTACTCTAGATCTTGATTTATGGTATCCAAAACATGATGATTTTACATTGATAGGATATATTGATGTTGACTGGGGAGGCTATGTTGATGATCAATGCAGTACTAGTGTTGCAACTTTCTTCCTTGGTAACTGACTGGTTACTTGGTAGAGCAAGAAGAAAGAAAGTGTCACTTTGTCCACATTTGTATCCGAGTACATTGCTGTCATAGCTTGTTGTACTCAAATGCTTTGGATGTCTTATCAATTGGCAGATTTGGGTGTTATGGTATCAAAACCTATGACTATATTCTGTGACAATACCAGTGCTATTCAAATTTTAAAAAATCCTATAATGCATTCACGTACCAAACATGTTGTACTTAAATTACAATTTTTACATGATCAAGTGGCTACAAATGAAGTTGTTCTCGTTCATGTTTCCTCTGAGGCACAAGTTGCAGATATTTTTACCAAAGCTTTACCAAAGGATACATTCATGTGGTTGCATGATCAGTTGGGAGTATACTCTCAATCTTCTATTTCAACCTGATTGCATAGGTATGTGGTAGCTTCTCAAAATGCTCCCACACAAGACCTCTTTGTCCTTGATGACAAAAGGGGAAGAACTCTTGGTATTAATAATTGGCATTGGTTGGCATTGGTTGGCTATTTTTGGCATGTTTTGATCTTTGGCATTGGTTGGCATATTCTGACAAATATTATGAGGTACATTTATTATGATTCACATATGGTAGAGGTATTGGCAGTCTTGGCATTCTGTGATGACAAGTATTGGCATGCTATGATGATAGGTATTGGCATGGTATTATGATTGGCATATAGTAGAGGTATTGGCAGTATTGGAATTCATTAATTTCAGACATTTGATATTGGTCTAAATGTGTTTTCCTTCTGTTGGCAATTTCTCTTTTGGCATTAAATGACATTTGATAGTTTCTAGTTGATAAGATACTTGTTTGACATTTGAAAATTATTTGATATTGGTATTGGTATCATGGACAGGCATTGACATACATATTCAGGGAAAATAAATATTTTTAAACTCTTGAGATGATTGGGCTCTATTTTATCATACTTTGTGCATTGCTAAAGCACTTGAGTATAAGACAACTATGATGATTATCTATTTTGAATCAATCTTGATTACTTGATGGAAATTTTTTTCATCAAGGACAAATGAGAACTTTGTTGACCCCACTGAGTTTGTCTGTGATGACTCATCTTGGCACATGTTTCTTATATATTAAATCAAGGTCATTACGTAGCAAGAGACTTTGGTGGTTGATCATGATTAGTATATTTGACCTCAGTGAGAAACTTGAGGGTGTGCATGAATTTTTAAGTGACTTGATATTATGTGGATTCCAAATCATTAATCATTTGGATAAAGGGAAATAAGAAACCATCTAAAATATGTATCATTATTTTATTGCGAAGGTTTTGTTCATACCCTATTCACCACTATGGTTGATATCAAATGCTCTGAATATTATGAGTGGTCTCCATGCTCCTTTAGTTATCTATTGTTAACAAAACAAAAGGAGGCCTTACTCATGACAGTTAATAAATAGGTAAAAGAACTCTTTGATTTCTTCTGTGAGAGGTACGCGATGCTAAACATGTGTTATTCATTAAGCACCTTCATTTTTTTATAACAAGTTTGTTAAGAGATTTACATAGTTTTATTTGGAACATTTTAATGGTTACAAGGTAACAAATTAATGTTAAGAACAATGTTTTTATCATTGCCATTTTTAAAATGCACTACTGTGTAGTTTGAAAATCTGGGTGAGGATGTCTATTTTACAGTTATTTCTGATTACTGACTTGATACACAACTCAAAACTCTTGAAGAAAATTCTTTTGAACAATACTAGGTTTAAAACTCTCCTAGGGTTGTGAATTTAAAAACCAGTTTTCAAACTTTGTTTAAATAAGCCATTTTCTATGTCATTTTTTATGGGTTAAGATGTAATCTGAGCATGTGTAATATAATTTGTTATCAAAATAGTTTTTTTAATAGCATTGGTTAATGGTAATAGTTTGTAACCAAATACTTATATCGTATATGTATATATCAACATGATTGATGTATAAATATGAGATAGAAGGTTTTGAAAAAAGTGTGCTGAATTGAATCGGAAGTGTGTGGTGAAGTAGACATTGAAAATCTGACAAAAAATTTGTAGAAGAAGAATAAAGGGACAAATTTTTGTCCAGGAACTATATTGAAGATAATTTATTATAATAAAGGTTAATGGTCATACATTTGTAAGTTTTGATAAGTATATTACCATGAACCCTATTTGAACTTGTACGGATTAAGGGGTTGTATCTCCTTGCAACAGGGCTACTAAACTGGATGTATTGGATTGGAATTAATAAAGGAATAGAGTGTTTTTTCCATATGACGAGATCTAGTTGGATCTTGAGGGTTTCCACTCAACACAAATTATGTGTCTTGATTATGGTTATTTTTAGTTTATGTTCTGATATTTCTACCTTGTTAAATCTATTCCTTGAATTTACATCTATGTTCTTCAAGTTGGCTCAACTAGTTAGTTATTAAGTTCAAGTTTTTCTAAGTCTCACTTCTTTATTATTTATTGTGTATTGAAAAATAAACTAGGTCTTTGTCTTATAAATTTGCCCAATCAAAGTTTTTATTAGGTCCTCTGATTCACCCCCTCTCCCTCTCAGAGTAAGTCTACTTTCAATAATTGGTATCAGAGCATAGGAGTCCTTGTAGGTCTATCCTAGGACTATTCCTGGTCTTTTGAAAGTAATATGTCTCAATCCGAGGGTGCCTCACTCACAAGAGTGTCTTTATTTGATGGCACTGATTATACTTTTTGGAAAGTTAAAATGGAATCATTTATTCATTTTCTTGATGTCAGAATGTGGGAGGTAGTATCTAACAAGTATAATGTACCATCTACTATACCTACTGCTAAAGATGAAAAGACCAAATATGAACTAGATAAAAGAGCTTGCTTTGCAATACTGTATGGGTTGTGAAAAATAGTTTTTGTGAAATTAATGTACTTCAAATCATAAAATGAGGTATGGACCAATCTTGAATCCATTTATGAGGGTGATGAAAAGGTTAAAGAATCCAAATTTATTAGGTTATTTCATTTGTAGGATGTGATCTTCACTAATGATTCTTCTCTGATGTAATCTTGTCTTCTTCTTGACTGATCAGATTTTCTACATTCTATTTTCTTATGTCCATATGCATAACAATTATAATAATAACTAGTAAAGGGTTTGAAAGGACCTTTACCTCTGCAATCTCTTTTCATGTGTCCAAGTTTGTTTCATCCAAAGTATATACCTCTAAAAGGTCTGATCTAATCTTTAGGTTCTTCAAGACTGGATCTATCTTCTATCTTCTCTTCATGTGACTCTTCATGAGTCTTAGAACATTCTCCTTCATTGTACCCAATTCCAGTCATGTCTCCTTTAGGTTTTTGTCTATCTCTTTGTTAATCAATTTTATCACTGCTCATGTGTAATTTGGATTGAGTGAGTTCACCTCTAATGATCTGATTGTAGTTCTCCAATTCCAAGCATTTGTCCTTGTAGTGATCAAGCTCTATTTGCATCTCTCCTATCTGCATGTTTTCTTCTTTTAGAGTCTCTTCAACTTTGTATCTTTCATCCTTTTCATGTTGAATCTCTTTAATCATCAGAAGATTAATTTGTTATTTTTCTTGATCTAGCTTCTTTACTTGGTCTGATGTATCATTGTTTGAAGCCTCCTTGATCTTTTCCATAAGGTCTTGTCTCTAACTTCTTAAAAGTTCAATTTATTCCTTTAGTTTCTTGATAAAACCTTTTTCTCTTCTTAACTTGAATTTCAATTCACCATCAGCCTTTTCTTTGTCCAGGTTATCAAGTGCAGCTTCAAATTTCTCTTGCAAACTTTATGAATCCATTTTGATCTCCCTTAATATGTTAGGCTTTCTCTCTAAGGGCCAATAGCTCTGATACCAATTGTTAGGATTCAGCAATACTGGGAGGAGGGGTGAATCAGTATTACAACACTTCAATTTAAACTTATACCAATTACAAATAAACCATCTGAATGATGAAATGAAAAGAACACAAACACATAACACATAACTCATAACACCATTATTTATTTTCGAGGAAACCCTAGCCAAGGGAAAACCCCAGTGGGGATGGTACCCACAACTATGAACTAAAGTATAATATCCCTGTTAGGAGATCTAGCCTTGTTAGGAGCTGAGTATTACATAGTACATTTCCTTGTTAGAGGAATGTCAACCCTATTAAAGGTATAGTGAGCTTACAGCTCTAACAATGAATAATTCAATTATGAAAAGTAATCTTTAAGAGTGAACAATACAAGCATCTTTTGTACTTTGATAGTTCTAGTTATAGCTCTCAATAGTCTCTGTCAATCTCTAATCTCGCATCTGCTATCAACCATTACTGATATCCCAAGTTTTCATTCATGTCTCATACATATCTTACACACTTATCACTTCCAAAAAACACTCTTTATTTATATCTATTTAGTGATTCGGTAAGCTCTCAAATACAACACAAAACATAATAATTACTTATACAAATAATAAATACTGAGTCGACGATCTTATATTACCAAACTATCAGTAATATACAATCTTTATCTGACTTAGCATGTTACCATTATATCTAGCCTTCCCTTAATCATCATGACTATTCATATGCCCTGTTTCACTATTCCTCTATCTTCACACGCCTTCATATCACTATAACTTGATGATATCAATACTAAAACACATGCAACCTTAATTGAAGGTCATACATATCCCAAAATATCTTCCTCTAATTTCATAATCCATAACATAACATATATTGTCTTCGTTGATCAAACCAATACTGCAATATACTGTAAATCTGATTTTGTACTTAGTCATTTTCATGACTGTGTCTCCAACACTTATACTTACTCCATACGATCACTATAACATATATGTTTCCATAAATGACAACCCTCAAGTGTTTCTCAATGCACTCAAAACATCACTTCCCAATACTTCCATGAGGAAAATTGATGAAAAATGCATGTTTAAAATACTGCCTATAACTTGGCCTAGAGATGATGATTTTGTCTAACAAAAAAATCATGTTTTCACTATTTTCACATATTTTGATTGTTTCACCCCCAAAATTGCTTAAACCATTTTACTTTTTTTGTTCTAATAAAATGTCATTCAAATTTTTTGCTCAAAGTCAAGGGAACACAATTTTTGGGCACTTTAAATTCGAAACAAATACCAATTCACATCTAAAGTTACTAATATATTGTTTAGATTACAATTTATAAAAGTTTTCTATCAAGAGCATACAAACACAAGAGAACTTCATAATGACAAATGCATACACACTAAATAAGGAATCCATTGATGCTTTAATTATCTTATTATTATTCGTCAACTTATTTGGATATGTTACAATTGAGCATGCTTGAAGTGGCTAGAATCTAAACAAAAAGTTTGCATATGTTTCAATCAAACATTTAGAATAAAATCACTTATCTTGGCATCCATATTTTAATTTAGGGTTTTTTTCTTTCTCTTATGTTATATTATATTTCCAATCAATAATGAGTATCAAAATAATAGTTTATGATGTATATCTTATCTATTTAATTGTAAAATATTATAATTTTAAAAAGACTACACTTTTAAATTAGATGTATTGATATTCGTTCATTGTCAATGTTATGAGAAATATGTCAAAACACTGAAAAAAATTCATTAAATTTCTTTAAATTCGTAAAAATTTCTTTTATACAAATTTATCTAACATGTTATATCATAATTTATATTTGTAATTGTTAGTGAGAATATCCCATTTTCATATTCATCAATGTCATCCTATCATGGTATAATCAAATTGTTTATTATGTTGTATGATATACCACCATCATCACTCTATGACATAGCTTTTGTCTTACCATTCTAGTTAGACAGCTATATCCTAAAATGTTTAGCTACATTTGATTCAAATAAAAATTGAATGTTATTTTCTTCCATATTGCGCAGCAATAAAGAAATTTTTATTCGTTATAACAAACATAAATTTTTATAAAATCCACCATTTGCCACTCCTAATTGGAGTACCACATTATGATCAATCAACCAATGTGAACATTGTTTTTGAAATATCATAATGCTAGTCAAAATTCTAATACATCCCGCTCATGGTTTTACAAGACATAGTAATTTGTCAAAAGTAACTCCTTAACAAAGTCAGAGGATGTACATTCAACCACTTATGCCCTTCTTGACAAATGGCAAAGATTGTCACATTCAACCTCTTGGTAATTATGTTTTACTTGTATATCTATCTATATAGCCAGCCAGTGCCATTCAACGTCCATCCTAAGGCTACGATAATCCACGAGCAAATTGCGTTTTAATATCTGAATTACCTGTCACTTCGTCCTTAGTGGGAAAACTAGAGTCGCCTGATTGTAATTAATTTCATGTTCACCGCTCTTAAATTGCATTACATCGCCCCAAAAGTCTCAACAACCATGAAAACTTTTTAAAGATTGAAAATGAAATACGAGTCCCATTGTTGGAAGAAAAGGAGGAACATTAAATGTTTGAACGAAATTCAAAAAACGTGAACCTAATCTAAAATGATCGGTGATAGTAGTGGACACATTTCCTTCGAGCGAAACCAAGCAGATTAGCAAAGAGACTTTTCAATGGAAAGTTTGTTGGCTTCGATATGTGTCATTTACATGTGCAGCATGTTTGATCCTTTATTATTGGAGATAATTATTTAGAATACGATATTCCATCCATCACAAGGAATACGATATTCCACAAAAAGATTGATGACGAACTCCACCCATGTGATTGTATTTTATTTTGATAGCGAAAGCTTCTAGATTATATTACATCAAAGTTTTATTTTAAAATTCACCGCCCTTGAATCACATTAAATCGAACCGGTAAAACATAACACTATCATAATCAAAGCCTATTAGGATTCCCACACAATCCCTATGTCAGTATGAAAATTCTGGTGTGGAGAGAGATTGTAAGGGTGAACACTTCATCTGTCATTGTGTTTCTGCAGCGACGCTTAAAGCTAAATAGTTTGATTGCTAATTTGACGAGCTGAAGCTTCGAGTTCACCACTAATTATATCAGGTATATATCCTTTAAATTATATTTCAGAAATCTTGTACAAATTTATGACTAGTTGTTTTAGTTTCAAATGTTCACATTTTTAACTTTTTTTTTAAATCTCATGTCTTTTCCTCTACAATATGTGGTTGTCAAAAACTTTCACGATATGTACTTATATGAAATAAAAAATAATAAAAAATTGATAGTTCATTGTGAAAACCTTGTCATAAAAAAAATATTTTGCTTTATGGTCACCTCACCATCATTCATGCATAGCCAAAATTCCAAAGTTCAATTTCTTCTCGGTCAAATGACATAATGCCTTTAAGAGACGGCAAAAAGAAGCGAAATTATAATTAAAATTAAAAATTAAATAAATTTACTTCTTAAAATGAAAATAAATAAAAGAAAGTTGTGATTTTGTAAAGTCAAACACAATGCATTGTCAAATCAAAATTCACAACTCATAACTAGGTTTTAAGTAATCCATACAAATTGCAAAATATAAAGACATCTAGTAATGCATACAACGTGCAAAATATAAAGACATACACAAGGTGTGTGAACCATGTTAGAAAATGCCTCGAGTGATATTCTCTCATCAAAGACAATGCATGGAGAATGTGCAACAAAGATTTACTTTAAGCACTTTATAAACTTTTAAGCAAATGTCAGCCAAAACACATACAAACTATGAAGCATAGACATCACACTAGAATTGTTTGACACATTGCTTCAAAGAGATCTCAATTCAAAGAAATGATGGAAATTTTATGTTATAACCACCATGGTAAAAATGTATGTAAAGTGGAATAAGAAGTGTGACTAGGGAACAAATAAAAAGAGGTTGGAAGTTTTCAAAACCCAATGTAATCAAGAATTATCACTCATTCCTCGAAGATATTCATTGTAGGCCCCTACAAGAAGAGATTCTTTGAGAACTCTTTGAAGCCTTTAAATAAATTAACCTAATAGAAAATTGGAGGTAACGTGTTATTTTGGTACCATATTGCAATAAATCACAAGAGAGAAGTGTATATGGGATTTCACAACTCGTGGATATTAAAGATCAAATGATTACTATGAAGATATGAAAAAGCCAATTAACTCGAGGAAAAATAAAGAGCAAGTCAATGTTCAAACCATAGTATAAGTGAAGCTACAAGCACAAGCACAAATAATAACACTTCAAAGGTTCTTAATAATGCAAAATACATGAAGAAATACATTAGTCATTCCAAGGTAGCAAGGATATATATCCTTTAATGATAACTAGTTCCTATGTTTTTGAGTGCGGAGTATGATAGGAACATCAAACCTTGGGATATGGAAACATGGGATGAAACAAAAATTTATACTTAGCAAAATAGATCTAAAACTTTGAGATTATGTTGAAGGAAATCAGCTTGAAGTGATCATTTAAAGTGAAGTATGGGGATATATTGCAATAAGAATTGAAGTTACAAAAGATTACAGTCTTGGAATCATCTTCCATACTTGAACATTTCAAAATCAATGGATTCATATTTTAAAAAATTTAAGTTGATATTTTCATTATGAAATCACACAAACCATACAAAATGTTCTCGAAGACTACATGTTCATGGAAAGGAAGGGCATTTATCAAATGCAGTTTAATTTCTTTGAAGACCAAGCTACTTGTAATTGCACTAATACATGGGTATTGGATTTTACTAATTGATGACTTTCTCATTCTTTCAACAAGCTATCATTTGTATTTAAAGTAGTTTACATCACTAATTTTAACCAAAAGTTAGGAAGTAAACTCTTTTCATAAAAATATGGGTGGTTTATAACTAAAATATTTTTGTGTGAAGGTGAAGAAGTTGTTAACTTGAAAATAGAGAGATAGTTAGGAAATAGCTACTAGATAACTTTGATGTGACTCTTATCCATGGTTACGCAATAGTGTATGAAATACCACTGAGTACACTTGGGCAACAACCAATTCTTCCTAAAAGATGGATCAGGATTGAAGAGTTCCCTTTCCTCCCAAGAACCTACTTATCAGGTGACGACAATGTTGGATGATCTTAGTTAGACACATGGTTATTTATTCAAATGGGTAAGGTTATTATTGGTAAATGGGTATCCTACTAATGTAGGAACTTTTGACAATCATAAATTTTGTCTTGATTGTTTTCTTTTGTTAAAATTATACAAAGAGATTCTTTAGGAGAAGCCATTTAGGTTGTTGATGGAGGTCAACTCTGTAGGTAGCTATTTTGACATCTTTTTGGGAGCCAAAAAGTTTGTTCTGGCCTCCAAACTTGGATTTTAGTATTTTTTTAGTTTTTAGAAAGTTGTATTTTTTAATAACTTCAAAATCATGTTTCTAATTTTGAAGATTTGTTCGCAACACTTCTTATCTTATTTTAGGGCAAATTTAGGGGAAAATTTAGTTTTTTAGTTGTTTTAAAAATTAGCAAAAATGACAAAAAATAGATTTTGTGAAAATATGCCAAAAATGGTAATTTTGAAATTTGATTAAATTAGTGTTTCATGTTATTGTAAGTCAGAGAGTAGTTGGATGAATAATGAAGATTTGTGAATTCTAAAATAATCTCTTGTGTTTTCTTGTATTCTTTATGATACTTGTTCATGGTTAAAATTGGGTTGCATCACCTACATGAAAAATTAGAACAGCTGTAAAAAGAAACTTAAAAAGGATAGAGTAAGGTGTAGATAAATAATAACATAAACTCTAATCAAGACAAATGATAAGCTACTTAAACATACATGATCAACAACTAGTATATGCAAAATTAAAAAGATACATTCCATTAACACAACTTCCATCACACAAAGTAACTAAAAATTCTCGTGCAAAGAACATAAAAATAAATAAATGATATAATTTTACCAATAACCAAGATGAAGACATGAAACTAGTATGCAAACCACAAGTTCTTTGTTCTATTATTAGTATGAACGTCCAATAATCACTGACCTGAGCTTACAAATTTCCAAGGGAACATGAACTAATCCTAACTGAAAAATAGAGAGTGATCTGATGAGCTATCTAACTATATCGCTATAGCCTTCAAAATCATCAATATTACAGACCCTTGAAATGGTCCAAAACTACATATGTATATAGAATTTACAATCTACATCCTATTCTTAAAAAAATTTCACAAACATCTATAGTATCTTATCATATTTACTTTTATGTACATCATGTACATATCCCAAGGGAAGATTCCAATTGCACACAAGTCTAGCTATTCTCTCTACATATTTTGTGCTTGACACTTGTTCCATTAAATGTTGGTTTGGTGGGTGACTTGAATCTCAAGTACCTACACATCATCCTTAAATGTAAAATTGGTGCCCTAAATGCGCGGGGTGGCTTTTGTATAAGACTCATCACATTTGTCACATCTCTATCACACTACATTTGTCAAACTTATGGCACTACACAGTAACCATTATTGTCTAAGTAGTAATTGTTCGGCACTAGAAAGGTAAGCATCAACACAAACCTTCATAATGAATGAATGAACAAAGAGTAAAGAATAAAGAATTATTTTGCACTATACAGTCTCCAAGATCTGGTGCTCCAAGATTCCGTAAAATTTAATGAATAAAAGAAAATATGTTGTGGGGATGCCGAAGTCCGCTACCTTGACGTTTGTCCTTTGCTATACCTTTTAAAACTTTTGATAAACTCGTTGATGATATTTCGTCGATCTCGTTCATACATCAAATATGGACTTCTGCCTCGGTAAGTTTATCCTGAGTCGTGTCTGATTTCTCACACATCTAAGCTCTAGATTTTTTATCCTCATGCATATCTATTTTTAGCTCAGTGTACTCATCCATTATCTACTTATCAAATTCTTGGGAGGCGCCGAACTTCTTCTCAACCTGCTCATTAAAATCATTGAGCAAAGAATCTAAAGGTGTGAACCCATCAACATTTTTTATGAAGTCGATATACTTTGCGACATACCTGTATAATGCATAATTCTCGAGTTTACCAAGAAATGTAAGATTTAAAACATCTCTACATCAATTAAAAAGGGATAGTTATAAAATCTAACTAATTAATAAAATAATAACCTAGATAAATAGAGTTGGACTAGATAATTGTATTACATAACCAACAATTAAATAAATGGGATAAATAAGTTTACAATAGGATCAATGTTGAAATACAATGTTCATATTTTTCAAACCAAGTCATTGTGCCTTCAATAAAATAATGTTTTGCCTTAGTAAATGTCTCAATGCATCTATGGTCAAAGATAAGCGTGTGGATTGATCTTAATTGACATAGTTTTTAATCTAAGAAACAAAAATTTGATCTACAATTTAACATTAAATAATGTGGCATTTGAAGGATTTGATAGAATGTATGAGAAACACATGTTTACTCACCTTATTAGAACTTTAATCTTGTAAGGTAGTGTTTGTAGATACCTTTAAATATATTCTAAATTTGGTAAGTAAATAAGTAGGAGATATTTACCATATAAATTTAAATTGTGATATCTCTAGCAAGTTAAATTATGTATTTTTCAAGTCAAAACTCATTGACTCATGAGCCACTCCATGAGTAGTAGTTCAGAAGAATTCATCTCTCCTGAGAATGAAAGGAACACTTACCACTCATTGAATCTAAGTAATGTTCATAGAGGTGAAGGATTGGGCCTTCTTTGGAGCTCACCCATCCTAGTACTACTCCAACTCATACATGCCTAACCTTAAGATTCCTTTAGGGTTAAACCCACTTATCTTACAATCCCATTTACAAAATAAAGAACAAGAGTTGTGCCTTTTGAACCATTCATTGTAGAGCCCCTTTAGCTCATAAATTGATGAGTAGGAGATATTTTCCACAATTCAACTTGTGATATTTATTTTAAGATTCAAATGTGTAGTCTTTGAGCCAATGGGATTGACTCAAAAACTACACAGTTCAATTTTGATAGAAATGTCATAATTTTTTACGTAATCCTTCTCTTCTAGCTTAACCTCATTTGTGGGATAATTAGTGGTGATTTATTATGTATAAGAAAAAAATAATCTGCATCTTAAAGAAAAATAAATAAGTGATTCTTTTTTTCTTTTCAAAATCAATGTGTGCCTTAATAATAAATGATTAATTATTTGTCTGAAAAATTACACGTGAGTGGATTTAAATATAAAAAATAGAAACAAGGGCTAATAGAAACAAGTAGAAATATTAGAGTTGGAGTTTAAAGATTTAACTATGGGATTAACTCACACACATTGAAATTTAACATGGTAAATGTAAGTAGGCCTGAAGTGAATATAAAGATTAAATTGATAGTTTTGAGATAGGAAGAAAATGTATTGAAAAATAAATTCAAGTTAAAGTACAAAAATGTGTAGAAAATTGATGAAGGGTACTTCCCTTATTTAACCAAACAAACACAACACAATAGAGAAATACATAGAAAATTACAAGAACGGGTTAATGGAAACAAAAACAACACTTTCTTTTTATTATCTCAACCAAAGTGTCCATCCAATCCTCCACTATGCTTCTCTTTGATTAGGTTCTCCCACATGGAACTCCTTGTAATGCACAATCAGCTCCCTTTGAATAAAATTCCATCTTGGATTATAAAATCTAACCATCTAGTCGTATCAAAAGTAATAGGCTATGTTCAAGCTCTCTAGACCTTACAAAAATTAGGATGCTATAGATACAAACTTTTGAATTTTTAGAGCCCAACAACTTTGATTTGCATCTCTATCAAAAAATTCTTCCTCCTGCTCAAGGAATCTCCAACCCTATTAGACTTCTGACTCTCATGCTTCAAAACAAAAGTGTAATTCTACAAAAACTCAACCCATTTCAAATGCCTTTGATTTAACTTCTCTTGGCTATTCAAATATTGTAAATCTTTATTATTAGTAAACAAAAAAAACTCTTTAGGAGAAAGCTAATGTCTCCACTTCGTCAATGCCTGAACTATATCATAAAACTCATGACCATAAAAAAAATTATTTTATTTTGACATCATTCTACTTCTCACTAAAATAAGTTATAGGTTTACCTTCCTGACTCAAAATAGTTCCAATGGTATTTTCGCTTGCATCATAGTCTACTTGAAATACCTTATTTAAATCTAGAAGTACCAAGATGGGTTGCTATGTAACTTTTCTCTTCAACAAATGAAAACTATTTGGTTCTCCTACAGTCCACTTAAATTATTTTATATCCCCTCTCATAGTTTCAGTCAAGGGTCCACAGATACTACTGAAATTTTAGATAAACTTTCTATAAAAGCTATCTGAACCATGTAAAGATCTTACCTTAGTATTACTTCTTGGAGTAAGCCATTCAGGGTTAGCCTTCACTTTATCTAGGTCCATTTTAAAACCATCTATTGAGATAACAAATCCCAGGCACACTAACTCCTTAATAAAACTGCACTTCTTAAATCTAATCAATAGTTTTTCTTCCCTTAACTTCTCAAAGACCCTACAAATATGGATTATATGCTCCTCCAATGTCTTACTAAATATCAAAATATCATCCAAGTAAAAAATAACAAACTTACTCAACAATTATTTTAATACTGCATTCATGAGCCAAATTAATGTGCTCAGTGAATTTGTTAGCCCAAAAGGCATGACTAACCACTCATGAAAACCCTCCTTTGTCTGGAAAGTTGTCTTTCATTCATCTCCTTCCCTAATCCTAATCTAGTTATATCCACTCTCCAGATCTATCTTTGTGAAGTAATCAGCTCCACTCAATCAATCTATGATGTCATCCATCCTTGGCAAGAGAAACCTATACTTGAAAGTAATGTTATTGATAGAGTAATAATCTATACACATCCTTCATTATCCATTTTTGTTTGACATTAGTCCCGATACTAGTTTTTGAAGCCCACAACTGGATGAATTTCTCTTCCTTCGATTTGTAATGTTTCAACAGTAACTAAGCTATCATTTCAACCTTTGCCTCATCAAGAAGTTGCATAGTATAGTGTAGAGCAATATTGCCATCAGATTCTCTTTCGATAAGAGGGTTTGATCCATGTTGCCAAAGGACATTCATGACCTCTTCATCACCTCCCCGTGTCACATCATGAAGAGTCTTTCCTCCGAAAAGATCATCTTAACAAATGAAGCTCTTTTTTATCCTTGGTTATACTAGACAACAAAGCCAAAGTCTTTATACAACATCTCTTGTGTAGATTTTGCTAGAAATGAATTTTGAATATATCCTATGGGGGAGTATTCACAGCCATCCTATAGTAGTTGTTGTTGCATTGATGACTGTGATTGTCATTGATGTCAACATAGTGATCTACTAAAGATTACAGAGAACCAGATAGTGTTTGAGTTAGCGCACTTGGGATATTGATGATGAAGCTATGTGGAGTTGAGGACTTACTCTATGATGTTCTATAAGACCATGGTTAAGAGCACATATGAAAATTCATTTATTCATGGCAGTTATGAAGAAATCAGTGGAAGCAGTATTCAGACAGTGTTCCTATGGAAATCGGATGATATCTCCTAATCGGGATTGAATTTGATCATGTGAAGTTATGAGGTAGTTGAAGACATGATTTTAGTGACATGGATGTGAGCACAAGATCTGAGGTCACACGAGTGAAGAATTATCTTAATTAGAAGCTGACAATTTTGTGTAATTTTTATGTAATGTGTGGAAACTTTACTTTGTAATTTGTATGCCGACTCATTTGTAATTACTTAAGTGTGGTATAAAGGAAGCATTGTTTTCCTTATTGTAATATGTAGTTGTGAATTGTATTTGAAAGTGAATTACAGAATTGTGCAATACTTGTTGGAAGAGGATATGCGAAGTATCGAGATCTGGTATTGAGATCTGAAGAAGCAGTTGGTGTGGTTTGGCACAGTCAGAGAAGGAGTATTGAATTGTTGAGATCAGTAATCTTTTTGTATTATTCTATTGATTAATACAAAGATTAGTTGGATAGTGTGTTCACTGATCTTACACCTGAAGTTGTTTGGGTAGTGGGTCCTTCTGTCTTCCATAACTCCTAACAGAGTTAGAATCTTTTAGCAGGGATTCAAAGTCTCCTAATAGGGACTCATATGTAATAAATGTATTTCATAAGACTCCTAATAGAGTCCATCCTCTCACAAGGAATTTTCATATTAGTGCATCTTTTTTGCGCATCATTCCCACTGGGGTTTACTCTTTGATCAAGAGGTTCCCTAGTCAACATATCTTGTGTCATTGTGTTATTGTGCATGTATATCTTTCTATGGTTGTTGATTACATTGCTTACATGGTTGAAATCTATTGGAATTGATAAAATTTGTATTTATCTGATAACTGATTCACCCCCCCTCTTAGTTATCTTGGTGGACTTTAATTTCTAACAATTGGTATCAAAGCAGGAGGTCCTTGAAGGAAAAATTTAATAGCTTAAGGAGATTTGTGGTGAATCATTTTAGGAAAGAAAGCCCTAAGTTTGATGGAGTAAATTTTGACAGCTACAAAGAAAAGATGAAGACACATTTACTTTGTTTAGGACCAGGTTATTGGTTAATCACAAAGAATCAGAAGACTATCATTGATGAGGATAAGATTGAAGAATGTACTAATGAGGAAAGAGATCTATTCATGTGTAACATACTTGCCAAAGAAGAACTCTTGTCAGCCCTTCCAGAAAATGAGTACAGTCAAGTAAAATATCTAAAAACATCTCATGAAATTTGGTTTGCTTTACAATCTACTTTTGAAGGTGATGAACATGCAAAGAAAGTCACATTACATAATTGGATATGTGCATTTGAAGATATAAGAATGATGGAAGATGAATCTGTTAGAAGCTATATTGGTAGAATGTCAAATATTTTTCTAGGTATAAAATCTTGTGGAGTAACCAAGATAGAGAATGAAGTGATATGGAAAATTCTGAGGAAATTAACTCCTGCATTTAAGCAGACAACATAGATGATTGAACAAGTTATACCTTGTACTACGAACTTTACTAGAGAAACTCTTCTTGGAAAATTGGAAGTAGCAATGATGAACCTAAGGCTATCAAGAGACTTACCTAGAATGGAGACAACATTTAGTGCACTTAGTGTTCACCCTACTTTTTCAAGAAGCATCAATGTAAGTAGAGATTATGCTAGCAGTAGTAGATCTAGAAATGAAGAAGACAGGAAGATTGAAGAAGGTATTGCCTTGCTTGTAAAAAGAGAACCAGACGGTAAGAAAATTTTTAAATGTTGGACTTGTCAAGAATTTGGACGTTTTGCATCTAAATGTTCTAAGAGAGTTAAGAAGTATAGGAAGAACTTTAATCTTAGGAGATCTAAAGAATGTTACTATGCAAATGATGAAGAACTTGAAGCTAGTTTTGAGAAATCTTTGAGTGAAAGTGATATTGAGAATGATGATATAGGATTTGTAGCAATTAAAGAAGAAAATCCTAAAATAGAAGTCAAGGAAGAAAAGGCTTTAGTTTCTCAAGTAAAAAACAAAGCTGATTGGATTATAGATAGTGGTTGTTCACATCATATGACTAGAGATATGAAAAAGATCATAACATTTAACAATTATGAGGGAGGAGTTGTTAGAGTTGGAAACAATGCACCTTGTTTGATTAAAGGTATATGATCTATTACTCTTGATGGAAAGACTAATAGTGATGATGTTTACTTTGTGGATGGTTTGAAACATAATCTTTTGAGTGTTGGACAACTTGTTGATAAGGGATATCAAGTTTGGTTTAGTGAGAAAACTTGTGTAATCAAAGACAAGGATGGTAATTTGATTGGTACTAGATCTAGAGCCAGAGGTAATGTATTTCAGTTGAATCCTACTGAGATGACATGCTTGATTACTAATATTGATGACAATTGGTTATGGCATAGAAGATTTTGTCATATAAACTTTGATAACATTGTGAAAGTGAGTACTACACTTGCAATAAGAGATTGAGCTAAAATTATGAAGCCTACTAACATGATTTGCAAGGAATGTGTAATGGGTAAACAGAAGAGAAGCTCATTTCCCAGCAAGAAGTTTACGACAACAGAGAAGTTGGAAATTGTTCATACATATTTGAGCGGTCCCACAAGGACTAGAGGATTCTATGGAGAAAGGTATTTTATGATTCTTGTTGATGATTTTACAAGAATGATGTGGATTGCATTTCTTAAAGAAAAATCTGAAGGATTTGATAAGTTTAAGATTATTAAGAATAAAGTTGAGAATGAATCTAGAATGAAGATTAAATGTTTGAGATCAGATAGAGGTGGAGAATTTACTTCAAAAGAATTTAACACTTTTTGTGAAGTGAATGGTAATAAGAGACAATTTTCAGCCCCTAGGACACCTGAACAAAATGGTATTACAGAAAGAAGAAATAGATTAGTGACTGAAGCAGCAAGAGCTATGTTATTTGAGAATGACTTGGTGAAGATATTCTGGAGAGAAGAAGTGAACACAACAATGTATACAATGAATAGAGTACAAATTAGAATAGACACATACAAGACACCCTATGAACTATGGTTTGGACATGTACCATCAATTAAGTATTTTAGAATTTTTGGAAGCAAATGTTATATTAAGAGAGATGATGACATTGGAAAGTTTGATCCTAGAAGTGATGAAGGTATATTTCTTGGATATTCATTGAAAATAAATGCTTATAGATGTTACAATAAAAGAACTAAGACTATTGTTGAGAGTGCAAATGCTAAAATTGATGAAAAGTTCAAAATTTGGGAAAGAATGCTTGATTATGAATCAGATGAAGGAACTCATCCTAGAACTAATCCAGAGACTACTGAATTATTCTATGAAACTGATAGTGATTTGTTGAATGAAAGCTATAGTGAAGAAATCATTGAAGAACTTGCAGTAGAAACAAGAACTGAGATAGTGACACCTAACAGGAATCTATCAAGGAATCATCCTACTAAGCAGATTATTGGAAGCATAGACAAAGGAGTTCTGACATGAAATAAGGTACAAGAACAATTGTGTTTGATTTCTCAAATTGAACCTAAATCTACTAGTGAAGCTTGTGAAGATGAACATTGGATTAAAGTTATGAAAGAAGAACTAGATCAGATTGAAAAGAACAAGACATGGGAATTGGTCCCTAGACCTAAAGATAAGAATGTTATAGGAACAAAATGGGTATTCAAAAACAAGATGAATGAACAAGGAGAAGTAGTAAGGAACAAAGCAAGATTGGTATGTAACGGATACTCACAGCAAGAAGGAATTGACTATGAAGAAAATTTTGCACCAGTAGCAAGAATTGAAGTAGTAAGAATATTTTTGGCCCATGCAACTTACAAGAAATTCAAAGACTATTAGATGGATGTGAAGTCAGCATTTCTAAATGGAGAATTGGAAGAAGAAGTCTACATTGAGTAGCCTAAAGGTTTTCCTTTAACTCAAGAAGGAGATATGGTATGTAAACTAAAGAAAGCTTTATATGGACTGAAGCAAGCACCTAGAAATTGGTATGCAAGATTGGATAAGTATTTGATAAAGTTAGGATTTACAAAAGGCACAGATGATAGAAACCTATACAAAAAGGAAATTGAAAATGGTTTGTTGGTTGTTATTTTTGTTGATGATATTATCTTTGGAGGAGAAGATGAAGCTAGTGATAAATTTACAGATGAAATGAAGACTGAATTTGAAATGAGTATGATTGGTGAAATGAAATACTTTTTAGGATTGCAGATAACATAGAACAATGATGGTATCTTTCTAAGTTAGAAAAAGTACTTGAATGATTTATTGAAGAGATTTCAAATGGAAAACTATAAATCAGTTGGGACACCTATGGTAATAGGACACAAGTTATCTAGCACAGATGAGACTCCTGCAGTGGAATAGAAAAAGTACAGATCTATGATTGGAGGATTACAATATTTAACTCATACAAGACCTAATATATCACATGCAGTTGGAATTGTAGAAAGATTTCAAGCTGAACCCAGAGAATCACATTATGTAGTAGTAAAGAGGATACTGAGATACTTAAGAGGCACAATTGAGAATGGATTGTGGTATGAAAAATCTGATGATTTTACCCTATGTGCATATACATATGCTTATTGGGGAGGTAGTGTTGATGACAAAAAGAGCACTAGTGGTGGATCATTTTTCCTTGGAGTAAGATTGGTTTCTTGGCTAAGCAAGAAGAAGAACTATATTTCATAGAGCATAGCGAAAGTAGAGTATGTGGCAGCAGCAAACAATTGTAATAAGATAATTTGGATGAAGCAAATGTTGAAGGATATTGGAATAAAATTTGTTGAGCCTGTTGTTATACATTGTGATAACACCAGCACAGTTAGTATTTCTAAGAACCATGTGTTACATTCTAAGACAAAGCATATAGAGATAAAGTATCATGTAGTGAGAGAGAAAGGGGTAGAGAAAGAAGTCAAACTTGAGTATATAAGCACAAAGGAGAAGATTGTAAATATATTTACAAAACCTTTGCCTAAGGATACATTTGAGTATCTAAGAGGTATGCTTGGGGTTATGCAGATTGTTGCATCCATCCAGTGGTATATGAGCGCTATCTTTCTTCTGAACTAGATGGTGGTACTTCCTCTATGGGGGAGTATGTGTATCTAAGCTAAGTCATGAGGACTCTAGTGAATGCATTTTTTGAAAAAGTGTCTTTTGACATTGAAGTTGTTGACATAATGATGAAGCATTTTTCATTGATGTCAATGGGGGAGAAGTATACATGAAAAATCATCTATTGGAGAGAATTGAATAGGAAAACAAAGCAAGATTTGATTGATGAAGAGGATTTGAAAGCATTTTCAGAGTAGTAGTGTTGCAGTGTTGGTATTCATGGAGCTTGGATGTTTTTTCATCTATGTTGCCATCAATGCCAATGGGGGAGATTTCTAGGAATGAATGCTAAATATATCCTATGGGGGCATATTCACAGCCATTCTATAGCAGTTGTTGTTGCATTCATGACTGTGATTGTCATTGATGTCAACATAGTGATCTATTGAAGATTAGCAAAGAAGCAGACAGTGTTTGAGTTAGCACACTTGGGATATTGACGATGAAGCTATGTAGAGCTGAGGACTTACTCTATGATGTTCTATAAGATCATGGTTAAGAGCACATATGGAAATTCATTTATTCATGATAGTTATGAGGAAATCAATGGAAGCAGTATTCAGGTAGTGTTCCTAAGTAGAGGTTTATGGAAATTGGATGATATATCCTAATCAGGATTGAATCTGATCATGAAAAGTTATGAGGAAATTGAATACATGATTTTTGTGATGTGTATGTGAGCACAAGATCTAAGGTTGCACGAGTGAAGAATTATCTTAATTGGAAGCTGACAGTTTTGTGTAGTTTTTATGTAACATGTGGAAACTTTATTTTGTAATTTGCATGCCGACTCATTTGTAATTACTTGAGTGTGGTATAAAGGATGGAATGTTTTCATTGTTGTAATATGTAGTTTTGAAATTTATTTGAAAGTGAATTGCAGAATTGTGTAATACTTGTTGGAAGAGGATATGTGAAGTATGGAGATCTGGTATTGAGATCTGAAGAAGCAATTGGTGCGGTTTGGCACAGTCATAGAAGGAGTATTGAATTTTTGAGATTAGTAATATTTTGGTATTATTCGATTGAGTAATACAAAGATCATTTGGATAGTGTGTTTAGTGATCTTACACCTGAAGCTATTTGGGCAGTGGGTCTTTCTGTCTTCCATAACTCCTGATAGAGTTAGAATCTTTTAGCAGGGATTCAAAGTCTCCTAATAGGGACTCATATGTACTGAATGTATTTCATAAGACTCCTAACACAGTCCATACTCTCACAAGGAATTTTCATATTAGTGCATCTTTTGTGGGCATAATTCCCACCGTGGTTTACTCTTTGATGAAGAGGTTCCCTAGTCAACATATCTTGTGTCATTGTGTTATTGTGCATGTATATCTTTCTATGGTTGTTGATTACATTGCTAACATGGTTGAAATCTATTGGAATTGATAAAAGTTGTATTTATCTGATAACTAATTCACCCCCCCCCCCCCACCCCTCTCAATTATCTTGATGGACTTTACTTTCTAACAGAGTTATCTTGCCTTGGGCATCCTGTGAATCAATTGTGTCCTCCACTTCACGCAATGCACACAAAGAATCAAATACATCCTTCATTCTATCATTCACTATAAAGTGTGGTATATTTTCTCCTTTCTCATCCTTTTCATCCACTCTCATCGTTCATTCTCAAATAAAAAATTTGCAAACGTCGATATTGTTGTGAAAAGATGCAAAATGAAGAGAAGGCTGCCCATACTTATCTCTAGATGTGTGATATTTTATTCCACATTCTAAGTCTTCCTTAAGATACAAGGCAACATACAAGGCATCTTGTTTTTTATGCCCTTGATCTGCTGCATAGTGCATTACTATTCTCTCCTCACCCTATTTCTTCATGATGCTTTCCATCAACCTATGGAATTCAATTTTAGACTTTGTACCCCCATTTTCATAATTCTCAACCTAACTCTCTAAGATAAACCATATAGCTTGGATGATTTTATCCTCACAAGATAATAGTAAAGCAACTTCTCTTCCTTCTGCACTCAACTTCACTTTAGAGTAGATTTCGGCATCCAGAAGACAAGTATCATTGCAAGATAATACTAAAGCAATATTTCATCCTTCTGTACTCAACTTCACTCTAGAAGATTTATGCATCTAGAGAACAAGTAACAATTAAATAAGGTTGAAATTCAACACTCTACCACTAAGTATACGAAATAAAAATGTATATATCAGAACTATATGGAATTTTATTAAATGCATAAAACAATAAAAAATTATTTATAATTTTTTTCTAGAATTATAAGTGTCATATTTATTGTCTTTTTCATTAAGATACATGAGATTGTTGACAAAGCCTTAACCCTATTACATAATAGAATAATAGAAATACAAATAAACTCAAACTCTCTCGAATCAACCCCTTCTACAAAAACTCTTGCACAAGTTGTTGGAAATTTGGCTAATTAGGATATCATGGTGTTGTCATTATGGCAACATATATATTTAGTATTAAGACATCATGATCTGAGGAAGAAGTTTTGTATAAAGACCTATGAAAATTATCTAAGTATTGCAATGTTTATCTGTCTACACAGAGACTGTTATGATTAGCAATGTTGACAAAAGTACGTTCAGTGCATGTGCACTTGAACATAGATAATTCAAGGTATATTGAAGGTACATCTAACAGCGTGAGTCTGTATGACATGTATGGAAAGATATATCAATGTTTTATAAAGACAGCATTGAGTCCACTAGAACAGAGCATCGATAAAAAATTGGTTATATTGAGTTAAGGCATTATATTTTTTTCAAAATAATTACTTAACTATTTAGGGACGGCATCCTACATATTAACCCTAAGGCAGAAAGAAGTAATTTCATGTTGAAAGCATGTAAAGTTTTGAAGGCCGACATGAAATTTGGTTTGTAATAACTTGTATATAAGTAAGATACTTGTAAATGTAAAGAGAGACATATATGCAAGTAATCTATGTTACATGTGAAGTTGCAAGCAAGTATTGTATTAATTTATGGTATGTGAAATTAGATATATGGTCAAAGTAATGCAAATTGATGATAAGTTTTGAAGAGACTACAAAGCTAGATCATAATATTGAAGATATTCAGTAGCAGTAAAAGGTTTTTGTATTTTACCTTTTGTATATGAGGTTATTATTGTATATTGCATTTTTGGGAAGTGACCTCATCTTGCATACATTTATCTTCTGTAATAAAAACTCCTAACAGGGTTGAGGCTTCTAACAAGGCCTAAATTCGTTTAACCAAGACAAAGATACTATATGGATGTAACAGACTCCTAACAGGGTCAATATCTTTAACCAGATACTTTTGATTAGTGGATTAGTTGTGGGTATCATCCCCACCAAGGTTTTCCCTTGGCTAGGGTTCCCTCGAGAAAAAACATGGTGTTATGAGTTATTTCATTTTATTGTTGTGTTTATTGTTCAGTTTACTCAGTTTAGTTTCTTATGCAAGCTACAAGTTAATTTCATATATCCATAAGTGGGAAAAAGTAAAAGTTTGTGAAATAATGATTCACCACCCCCCCCCTCTTAGTATTTCCTATTTAAAAAAATTGGTATCAGAGTTTAGTTACTCAGAACAAAGTTATTCGAAGAAGTCCTAACAACTTGAGTAAGATCTCTATGGATATGGATCAATTACAGAAAAATCTTGATGAAGCTTTTGAACAAATTGATATTCTTACTGAAGAAAGAGATACAGTGAAGGAAAAACATGATGGTGCAAAAGACTACATTGAGAAACTAAAAGAAAATATAGAAGATCAGAAATCAAAGAAAGAACCTACAAGTCAAGTCAAGGATAGTGATGAAGTTTTAAAACTAAAAAGGGAGAATGAGATCCTGGAACATGACCTAAAGATTGTAGACCTAAAGCTAAGCTTGAAAGATGATAACAAAAAATATGAATCAAATCTAAAGTCTAAAAAATAATATCTGAGATCTAAACTTACCAAAGTGACATCTAAATTTGACACTACAAAATTAAAGTATGCTGAACTTTTGAAATACAACACAATTGTGAAAGGAGAACTAACTCAATCTAAACAACATCTTGAGAAACTATATTCCAGTAGTGAAATAATTGATCAACAAATTTCTTATTAGAAACCCTCTTATGAAAAAATTGGTCTTGGATACTTTGAAAACAAATTCCCAAAGAAGATAGAAGAATGCAAAGAACCAGATTTGGAATAACCTAAGAACAAAGAAGAAAAGAAACTAGTCGAGACTAAAAAATCTAAAAATGTACCTAACCCACCTAAGCAAGATGAACCACCTAAAGAGATGCAAAGAGAATTCAAAGGTAGATGTTTTTCATGTAATTCTTTTGGACACATGAAAAGAGATTATACTGGCAAGAAATTCAAACCTATCTCTGGTTATTGTAATAATTGTCATGGTTTTGGACATAGAGATATTGATTGTAAGAAACCTGGATCTAATGATAATGGTAATAGTAGACTATTTAGAAAAACTAACCATGTAGATAAAAGACCTATTGGAGAAACAAACAACATAAGAAATGGATTTGTGTTATATATGCAACAATTTTGGACATATTTCTAGAAATTGCAGATCACAAATCAGTCAATCAGGACCAAGATATAGAAACAATGTTATAGTTTGTCAGATATGCAGTAACATGGATCATACAACGAGGTATTGCAGAATGAACAACATGAGAAATCCTAATCCTAGAAGGAATATAAACTACACCAAGAGAAATATGAACACCAACAACAGTCAGAAAGGAAATTGCAGTAACTTAGAAGAATTTGAGTTTTTCAAAGCCATAGATCAAGCAAGAACACTTATTATATTAGGAAATCAAATAGGTGAAGTATTTGAGAGTAAGTTTGAATCAATTACAAACTCATCTCAAAATAATTAAGCATCAAATTTCATGAATTATGTATTAGTATAAGCATTAGAATAGAATAGAGTTTAGAAGAAGTTGAATTAAGCCTTGCAAAGTTAATATGAGCTAGGATATGATATAAGGAAGCTATGGCTAAGAGTGCATGAATTTATGAACATCTATGTGATTACATGAAAAGAAAGAAGTTTTGCAAGTAACCAAGAATAAATTTTAACATGTATGCACTTATGAAATTAATGCGATCATGATGTCTTCAAGGATTTGAAGGATAAAAAGTGGATTATTGACATTATTTGATCATTCAAGTATTTACAAGAGTTATAGAGGGCTAGCTAGTGGAGATTGAAATCAGTTTGCAAGATTTGGAGATAGATTCTTCACCGGATCTACCTGAAAGTCCTAAATCATGATTCCAAGGTATTTTACTAAGAATTTGTTCTTAAAGAAGTTAATTTTTAGTGCAATCATGGATGCATCATTAATTCACAACATCAGAGACACTCCTAGAACTAAGATGAAGGAATCAATAAAACCCTTTGAAGAAGACCCTAGTTTGGTTTTGTTGGACATTCCAAACAGGGTTTTGCATTTAGAAGATGTAAAAGGGTATTTGAAGTGTAAGCTTGAGATGGTAGGAGACAATAGTTTGACTATGGAATATGATAAGATATACAAAAAAGGATAGGAGCTACAAAGAAGGATATGAACATTTATGTCAAATGGATATTATCAAGTATACATTTCACTATGAATTTTAGAATGATGAATGGACTAAGATCATTTTGAGCAAAATCTACAATGGAAAGTTTTGGTTGGATGATAGAGTGATAGATATAACAACTGATCTAATACATGAGGTAACGAGATTGTATAAGATAGGTGCAATTCCGTCAAATGAAAAGAATGTAAAGAAAATAGTTTTAGATATCACCAAGTCTTCTTATAAAGGAAGAGGCATAGTAATCAGCAAGATTGAATAAGATGATGTGAGGTATGTGTGCAAGATTTTAACCACAAATTTCTATGAAAGTTCTAGAGAGGATGACATGACAATAGGTATGGTGCAAGAAGCTTGTCTTATGTACATTAACAAAGTTGAAGTTGACATGTGTGAATTTTTGAGAATTCAATTGATTGAGAATCTTGATAAGATCAATAAAACAAAGAATTCCCAATTTAGATTTTCATCCCTAATCACTTATATATTTTTCCATCTTTTGAGAAGATTCCCTTATACTATAGGATCTGATTGGAATGATGGTAGAAATTCAATGGATATAATTAACAATGTATATCTTAGACATCCTATTGATAAAGTAAATGAGAGTGTAGCACTTGTTATCAAAACCTTTCAAAATGAGATGAGGAAGAGATCAATAATTCCACCCTCTATAGTTGAAAAGTACAAAAATGAAATATGCTTCTTAGTGGACACATATTTCACCTACATTGAGGTAGTAGAACCAAGGATAGAGTTTGTAGATCCTCTAGAATATGATATATCTAAAGAGGAAGATGAAGGATATGCATGCATATTACTTAAATGTAGACTAGATTCTAAGAGTCCCAGATTTGGAACATTTGAAGAGAATTTTAGTACAACACAACAATCACATTTGTAGAAATTAGCAAAGAAAATAGTTGATAGCACAATAAAAAAGATTCTAAAAGATACAGGTATGAGTGAGCATGAGTTTAACATTGTGAAACAAACTGCAGTAGCCATTAGAGATATTGGATAGAAGAAAGTATTGCCAGTTCCACCTTTGACATCCAAAGAAACTCCTACTGAGGATATTCAAGATATTGATGAAGATATTGAAGAATCTACTGAGTTGAATACATCACTAGATAAGCCAGTAGTAGAAAGGAAATCTACTAGATCCACCTCCACTACACCAACTAATAGAGTGAAAGAAATGGCAAGTGGATCGGGTAAGAGACATAAAACTATCTTTTCTCCAGTAGAAAGGATAAGGACTCTAGAAACAAAACCACAGGTAGATGAAGAGGCAAGCGGAAACAAAAAGAAGTAGTGGAAGCCTAAGATCAAAAAAGTGAATCCTTTAATGATTAATGAAGGAGATTTCACTAAGCTGAACAAGTACTATGAGATGTATAATAATTTTGAGAAATTGAACCTTTGAGAATGTAGTTGTCAGACATATGATTCTTGCTGACAAGAAACTTGAGGACATCAAGGATAAGATACCAGATATTCTCTATGAGAAGTTAGTTAACAAGAAAAGGAGAGCAATAGAAGAAGATAAATCATACAAGAAAGATTTGTAAGGAAACTTTGTGAAATAAAAGATGAAGATTGCTTTAAAAGAAATCATGAAAAACCTTAGCACCCATTTGAGGAGGAAAAGAAGAACAGTTCTGAGTATGGGAGGAAATTATGAGGAAATTAACATAGAAACTGAGGAAGTGGTTGTAAAAGTAATATCCTTTGGACCATAAGAGATAGTTAGTGAATCCAAATAGACAACAAAAGCAGAGCCATAGATAAAAGAAACACCAATTCCTCCAACCTCCATCCATATTGATGATGAATATATGCATGTAGAAGGCATAAAAATCACTATAAATAGAGAAGAGAATCCATTTGAAGATCAAGGATCATACGTTGGCAATTTGCAAGAAGTTAATGATCAAGAGAATGAAACAATAAATAAGGAAGATGATTTGGAAGAAGAAAGAGGAGAAGAGGAGAAAGAAGAATCACATATAGAAAAGGATAACATGGTAGAAGAGAAGCAAGCAATGCATGAAGAAAAAATCAAAATGGTTCTACCACAAAAGGGCATAGCAGAAAACCTACCTAGACCACCCATGGAATTAGTTTTATCAAGCTTGGGAGAAGAAGTTGATGATGATGATCAAATAGAGTTGATCTCATCTCTAAAAAAGATTATTGGAAATAACAAGAAAGTGAAGAGCCTAGAAGGAGCACTACTTGAGGTAAGCAGCAAGCTTCAAGGAATCATATCAACTCAAGTTAGTGAAGTTGATCCGCAAGCTAAAGCAAGAGAGGTAATAAAAGTTTTTGATATTGATTTTACTACCCTATCACACATTGCATCAGTAAAAGATCAAACATCTCATGATGCATAATTATTTCAAGTCACTTGTCAGAATATTAGAAATCATTTGGATAATCTTGATGTTTGTATTAAAGAGTTGAGAAGATGCTTAGAAAGAAGTAAAGCATTGTATAGTCAGTGTGCATTATCACATAGTCACATCTAAGATATGTTAGAGAGGTTGAGGAGCAAAGAAGAATATTTGCAATCCATAGTGAATGAATTATAGAATCCAAGTATGAAGATCATTGATATTGAGAAGAAAATAAGTAGAATTCATGATGAGATAAGACTTCTTGAGAATGAAAAGGAAATAAAATTGTAGAGATTTTCTCTACTCAGAGAGAACCTAACTTTGAAGATTAGTAATGTAGATAATCAATTGGAAGAATGTCTTTTATCAAAGACATCATATAGTAAATTTTCATATTCAAATCTTAAAGTAGTTGAGATAGCATCCTATGGGCTATGTGCATTACTTAGCATATCTAATTCTGTCAAGAAGACATGGGATAAAGAGATTGAAAATACGAAGATGAACTTTACAGATTGTATATCATGTCTTCCAACTTTACAATATTGAAGACAAGAAGGTAAATCAAAATTTTGACCAACATATACATATAATTGACACCTTTGTCATTGTTGTCAAAGGGGGAGTAGTATAGTATAAGAAAATTGTGTATATGTATAAGATATAGATATGTGGAATAGTATGGACTATATAATCTAAGGGGGAGTACCCTTATGGAAAAATAAGTAGACATGTATGATCTATAGATATTTTACAAATAATTCAATGGCCGTATGTCACACTTTTTTGAAATTTTGTGATAAGTTTTTGTTTGGGAATTAGCCAATTTTCCTATATGTTGCCACCAATGAAAAGTGGGAGATTGTTGGCAATTTGGCTAAGTAGGATATCATGGTGTTGTCATTATGGAGACATATATATTCAGTATTAAGACAACATGATCCAAGGAGGAAGTTTCATATAAAGACCTATGAAAATTATCTGAGTATTTCACTGTCTATTTGTCTACACAGAGACTGTCTTGATTAGTGATGTTCATCAAAATAATGTTCACTGTATGTGTAATTGAACATAGATCATTTGAGGTATATTGAAGATACATCTAAGAGTGCATGTCTGTATGACATGTACGGAAAGAGATATTGATGTTTTCTAAAGATAGTGTTGAGTTGACCAGAACAGAGCATTGATCAGAAATTGGTTATATTGATTTAAGGGATTATTTTGTTTAATAAAAAAATGACTTAACTATTTAGGGACAACATCCTAGATGTTAACCCTAAGGTAGAAAGAAGTAATTTCATGTTGGAAGCGTGTAATGTTTTGAAGCCCAATAGGAAAGTTGTTTTGTAATAACTTGTATGTAAGTAAGATACTTGTAAATGTAAAGAGAGACATATATGCAAGCAATATATGTTATGTGAAGTTGCAAGCAAGTATTGTATTAATGTATAGTATGCAAAATCTGATATATGATCAGAGTAATGCAAATTGATGATAAGTTTTGAAGAGACTACAGTGCTAGATCAGAATATTGAACATATTCAACAATAGTAAAAAAAAATTTTATTTTACCTTTTGTATCAAAGGCTATCATCGTATATTGCATGTTTGGGTAGTGAGCTCATCTTGCATACATTTATGTTCTCTAATAATAACTCCTAACATGGTTGAGGCTTCTAACAAGGCCTAATGTCCTTTAACCAGGACATAGACACTATACAGATGTAAAAGACTCCTAACATGATCAATATCTTTAAATAGATACTTTTGATTAGTGGATTAGTTGTTTGTATCATCTCCATCATAGTTTTCCCTTGGCCAGATTTTCCTCGAGAACAAACATGGTGTTATGAGTTATTTTATTTTATTGTTGTGTTTATTATTTAGATTATTTAGTTTAGTTTTTAATGCAAGATACAAGTTAATTTCATATATCCATAAGTGAGAAAAAGTAAAATTTTGTGAAATACTGATTCACCCCCCCTCTTAGTATTTCATATTTCTAACACAAGTGTCTATTCAAATATTCTTTCTTTGTTGGAGTCATTCTATGGGATGCCTTATTTGAATAAATGACTCCAATAATTGAAAGTCTATTTGATGACTAATATTTCTTATTTGTGACAATACATCACATACATTATGAGATACAATATCGTGAAACTCATCCAATAAATCTACAACTTCTACAAGTACATCTTCTACTTCATCTTTATCAACTCTTGAAATTAAAGAATAAAACATTTGTTCAAGCTTCATACCTTCTAAAAACTTCCTTACATAAAATAAACATATTCTTGCATTACTACATACATTTTTGTTTGTTTCCTTCAATGGCTTCAACTTGTGTCAAACTCTATCCTTTGCCAAGGAATAGGTATTTGCATACCCATCATGTATTGTATGACAATAAAATTATCATGGTATCTCTAATAATAGATGAAAATCATCCATAGGCATATTATGACACAATACCTCATCGTGATAGTTTTCAATTTTGAACTTTACTAGACGTTGTTAATTGACCAAAGCCTTATGATCCTTCTACAAAGAAGAAATCATGTAGAGATTTAGAACCTTTCATCTCTCTAACATTAATTTATCCACCATTTCCTCTAAAACAAGATTATCACTACTACTTGTATCAATAATGAAATTTCATACATTATCATCACACTTACACCTTGTCCAAAAAAAATCTTCCTTTGATCATGTTAATTCTCATCATTTAGCAAGACTCTTCTTATGACAAGGACCTATCCTCTTTTAGCATCGTCATCTACATGAGAAACTCATGCATTGGCATATGGTCTTTTTTTTTTCTCCTTTGATCTTGGGGAGACTCATAAGCTCTATGTCTTTCTCCATAATGGAAACATGTCCCATGAAAACCTCCTCTTTCTAATCCTTTCCTTCTTCCTCTCTCTAATATCTATTATTTTAATCACAAGGGTGATATGAATTATTTCCACTTTGATTCTGACTTCTACTAGAGTCATCATTCTTTTTATGATCTTTATTTTGGCCTCCATAAGACCATCCACTAGGATTTACACCACAACCTCTTCTAGTTTGTCTTCTCTCAATCTTCTTGTTCATTTTTTCTTCTACCATCAAATAAAATTGATATGAATCTTTAATAGTATACATTCTCACCATTATCAACTCCTCTTGAATACTTGTCCTCAACCCTATTGGAAATCTATTGCGAAATGTGATGCTAAGAGAGGGGGTGAATCAAATATCACCTATTGATCCATTTTAACATTAGTGAAAAATTTCATAGCATTATAATAGACTTCATCAATGTAATGAAACTAATAAAATAAACATCATTCATGAAAGTAATCATAACACAGTAACTTGGTTACCCAAAAACCCTTGAAAGGTAAAACTGGCATGGGGATGACACCCACAAATATTCACTACTGCAGTATAAATTTTGCCTTTTAGGGCTACAAATTTGATCACAAAATATGATCTACCCTATGAGGGGTCTACCATGTTAAGAGCTTAAAGACTTATACAATATGCCTTGCAAAAGGATTTAAGACTTACAACTAAGTAAGCACTCGGTTAAGAGATTAAATAAGGTCTATTAAAACCACTATGTTAAGAGATTTACTATGATACACTTGTTAGAATGTTTCAGTACCTGATGCTTTGGTCTACATTATATGTTAATTATAGATCTTCTCCTTCCAGTATTGATTTGATCTTATCTCTCAATTTTATCTCTGTTCTATCCTTCACTTCTTTACTCTATTTCAGTTGGCCACTGTACTCTATCAAAATACTTCACTAATCTAAATATATGCTCTCTTTTCTTTTCATTCCTGTCATTCCTTTTACATCCATACACACATCTATTAGGGTTCATATCTCATCTTATATAGACAACTAAATTCCTCCAAGATTTGAGATCTACAATCCAAATTAACTCATTTTTCCACTTAACCTTTCCCTAATTCTGATTGGCTCCAATTGTTGTATAGGGATCAATGATTACAAAATAGAAGTGTAATCACCTATGTGATTTCCTCAACAAACAATAAACAAAATATGAATGTTGGCCAAATTTTTGTACCTAGGTGATTGTGCCATAACAAACACATATGTTAATTCTGGCTTGCTCGGCATTCGATATCTCTGGCACTTGGCATTCACTATTCTTTATACTCTGGTGCTCAGCATTGTCTTCTTTACATAAGTCAAAAAAACTCACTTGACTAATAGAAAAGTACTCGGTGACCATTGGTTTATTCGGTAGTGACTACTACTCATTAAATGTACATTACATGACTTAGCCTATACATGATGACTCAGTCATCGTGATGATAGACCAACATTGCCTAGATAATGACTAAGTGTAAGACACTAATAGACAACAAAACTATAGGGATCTACAATCTCCCCCTTTGACATTAGTGGCAAAAAAAACTTTTTCATGACATTTACAAGAGTACTTAGTACTAATAGAATACTCCCCCTAAAATATATACATATACAAAACTAAGTATATCATACCATTCTACTATGCTTTTGCTCTTTTATTTTGTTACCTCCCTATGTGCCTTGGTATGCCATTTTATTATTTCCCCCTTGTTTTTGGCACTTTTGATTTCTTCATTAGTAGGAAGCTCGCAATGTTTCTCTAGAAATGGTTTTTGAAGCATCATAACCATGTGCAATGAAAAGTCCCAACTAGATGTTGTAACTTTCAAAACCTCTGATTGCACTTCTAGCTCGGCAACTAGGTTGACTAGGCCCTCGCCAGTAGAAAGATGAGGATATTTTTGTATTAGTTCCTTAGACTTCACTAACTCTCTTTGGATGACCTCTAGGTGAGGTGTCAACATTTTTTTCATAGAGATTAGATGAGCCCTTATCTTACCATCATTAGCCATCAACTCATCTATCCTTCCTTAAGAATGTAGAAGCTTGGCGTAGTGTTTGGAGCTGGAACTTGCATCTAAACTCAATGAGTGACCTGTAAACTTTATATCTAGTTGTAGTCTATCTACCAGCTCCTGGTTATCCTTAGTAAATTCTTCTACATTGCACAATTTGTTGTACAAAGATTGTGCATTTAGTACAACTCCCGAATCTGATATTTGGGTAGAAAGTTCTACCTGCTTCACTGCTATCTTGGCAAAAACCTTATTCAGTAATTTTGTCTCAAATTTCCTTTCTAACCATCACAAAAAATTATCATTTTCTTTACTTTTATCATCTATAACTTTATTTACTATGTGTAAAAGTTGTTCCATTATGGGATCAGAGTCATTAACATCAGCCATTTCAAAAGCATCAATGCATATACCTTTTATCTCATGCAGAACTTGCTTTTGTTGATGTTCCCTTCTCAATTCTTCCTACCTTCTTTTCTTCTTTAGTAAGTCTTGAAGTGTTTACATTTGTTCATATGATAAGTTATCTATATCCCATTTTGGAATCACAATAACTTCTTCAAGTGTCACCTCAGGTGTAGAAATTTTCACCTTCTTTTTATGTGCCTTCTTCAGTGTATTCCCACTTGGCATCTATACAAGAGATTTTATTGCCTCTTGCTCCTTAGGCTCTTGGATGTTGATATACTAGAGTAGACTGATCTTCTTTTTCTTTTTGTGACTCCTCGTTAAATGTAAGATGAAGTGCAGTTGCCGACTGATCTTGTTCCTCAGTAGTGCTAATATTGGCTAACATGTCAACTATAACAACTCGATGATTGAGAGGGTTGTGCTCACAGTTGATGTGTCATCAATTGTTGGATAATACATGACTTTTAATAGCACAGTGTTACTACCCAGAAAAGATGTAACGTGTGCTTCCTCGACTTGTATGTCTTCCTCAGTCAATACTTGATTCTTCACTGGGGTATCCTTAGTGATGTCAACAATAGTTATTTCAAGTAACTTCTGATATTTCTCTTCCTTGGGAGCTTCTTTCTCCTAAATATTTGGATCATTTATATCTTCTTTATTATCTATCTCAACACCCTTAGATGTGCTAGCATCCTGTCGTGCACATTTATCAATTAATAGCCCAAAAATAATCTTCCAAGTCCTAAGACTTTCCTAAACAACATCATGAACCTTGTGTTGAAGGATAGAGTAAGCTCTGAGCTTAGGAATGAATATGTTCCTATACTATTCCACAACTTCTTGAATACTAGCAAGGGAGATCGATCTGGTGCAACTTGAGCTAATGTGCTTTCCCTTATCTGCTTCTCAGTCATTAGGGAAAATTCCCATTTCTGTGAAACTCTCTTGTATAACTCATTAGGGATTAATTTCCCCATTTGTATTGGTAGCATCTTGAAAGTGCAGAGCATCTCAAGTATAGCTTCTTCAATTTTCTCCTTATCTCCTATACTCATGCTCTCAAATCTTATTTTCTTCAAACCTGCAAGTCTAGCAGAGCTCTTGATGTCATGGCATATTTCATCCATATTCAGTGTTTTTCTCTATACTAGTAACTTCTTCTTAACTTCCTCATCACTATCTATTTCCTCATCATCTTTCTCCAAAATAAATTTCCTCCTAGGCTTCTTCCTTGTCTAGCTCGGCGCTGCCCTAGGCTGAATAATTTTCCCTTTTCCTGATGTAGGGGTTTTCTTTTGTGGCTTGGTAGCTATGACTATAGAGACTACCCTTGTTCTTGGCCTAAGAACAGGTGATGAAATAGCCGTAGGTTTTTCCATTTTCTTGCTCATAGGCTCAGCAATTACTACCTTTTTACCTTTCTTCTCCACTACTTTCTTCTCTTCTTCACTTTCACTGGATTCACTTGATTTGTCTTCTCCCAGTCCTTGTGTTAGTTCAAGAGGTGCATCTACCTTTCTTTCTCCTATCATTTTCCCTAGGTTCTTTACTATCTTTTTACTCATTCTCTCCATGGTAGCAGACTTCAATCCCATGGTTATCTTGGTCTTAGCCTCCTCATATGTTCAAAATTAGGGAGCCTTCTTATACACTTCCTCACCTAATAGGGTTGTGAGTGTTGTTGTGGTCTTGTCGATATTAACCTCATAAGGTAATGGCATTAGCCATGATATCCTTGGTAAAGAAGCTTGTGCATATCTAAAGTCAGTATCTACTAAGAAACAAATGTCCTAGTTGTACTTCTCAACTAGAGATATAGGAATCCTACTTCTCTTCCTCATTTTCTTCATGAATTCTACAAATTAGTTTTCCATTACACCCTAAAAATTCTCTCCTATCTAACTAGTAAACTCATTAATTTGAACTGTGACTAGCCTATTTGTATCCTAGATTACTCCACCAACAGTAGGAAAACACTTCTGAATGTAAAACAATAGACAAACAAATAGGGAACCAAAATTACACACAGAATTATTTGCTTTCTAGGTAGAAGTAAGGTTCTCAACAAGTTGAGTTAGTTGGAGCTTAGCGAGGTCATAGGTATGGCCTTTCTTGATGATTTTCCAAGCTTGGTCCACTGCCATACATGGGACGTTGACTGTTAGAATTTGTGAGCAATTACTCTCACTACAAACTCAATCTCTGGATCAGTGATAGTGGAGATTGTTATTCTGTGCTTATTCCATACTACCTAAGTGTTTTCTTGAATCTCCTCCTTGATTAGACATCTCATTATTTTCTTACCAAGGAGTTTAGGGTATCTAGTTACCTAGTGAATCATGTCTTTTGTGATCTGAATTGGTCCATCCCCTAGACAAATTTGCATGTCATGTACTCTACTCAGTACAATTTTAATCCAATCCACTTTGAAATTTTGCAAAAAATCAAGGGCATGAACTAACCCTTTCTTGGAAACCTTCTGGTGCTCTGTCTTTAACACCCCATTGCTACATAATTTGTTGTATGCTTCCCTGATTTCATAGTTTCCAATCTCTCCAATTTTTCACATGTAGCACATCCTAATGTTGTTTATCATTAAAAAAAATTTCAAAACTGATGACAGAGCTCCATTAAGATCTCTCCTGATCACGCTCTCCAGGACGGCCTAAAACTTTTGTGTCTTAGACACCTCATTCCTTACTAATTGAACATTGAAAACCTCATTTCCTTGTTTCTTCATTGTAGCTGATGAAGATGATGCCATTAATCTCAACTAAAAATTCTCAAAAAAAATATTTTACATGGTAAGGTACCTTTGCACAAGTGTTCTACAAATGATTTGTCGACGACACACTGTGAAGATTTTGAAATTGCCCTTAAGCTCTAAAACAGATAGGTTACACACTCTTTGAATCGCTCAAAGAAATTTTCAATTTTCTGGTGAAATGAAATGAATGGTAACATCCCTCTTTATAGACTTCAAATAGTCAGATTAGGGCTTCATAAATGTTATGTACACATTCTAGGTGGGATACAGTTGTCTCGACAATCTTATGTTAAGCTCCACTAACACAAGCTTGGTCGACACAACCATTTGGATACATCTCAGTGTACATCACATCTTAGCTATCATAGGTTCTTAGCATACATTGATAACTCGGTCATTTTAGACTCAAACACTAATTGCCAACATCAAAAATGAATCGCTCCACTTGTTGGAGATTTGCCAACAAGCTAGTGTTGACTATATGTTTGTCATTGATGACAACATATGGTAAGTAGCATGCATGGAAGACTTATGCAGTAAGATTTTAGTATATGTAGCATGGACATTTTATTAGCATGATCTCATGGATGCAGAGGTTAACTATTAGTACAGACAGTTATATAGCAGCTTGTGTTAACGGTGTTCCTATCAGAGTAACAGGAAGTGTTCTATGAATGATTGTCCGTAAAATTATCATGGAGCCTTACACGTTTGGATACGTGATGGAGACATGTTAGTGATGTTTCATTCATGGACGGAGAGTCTAATGATCATTAGAAGTGAAGTTATGTAGTCGATATTCACCAGTAGTAGTTTCCTATGTTTATTTAGAAGAGTCGACAGAGATTATATTGGTTCTAGAGTTGCACCTATCATTTCAGTATGTTCCCTTGGATTAGTCCTTGGAGAAGAGTTAGTGATGTTTGGTTAAGAGAGCATGATGTAATTCAGCTTGAGGAGAAAGATCTATTTTTTTTGGTAGAGTTGATAGTGTGTAGCGTGTGTCTACAATTATCGTATTAGACAGGTCCTAGAATGTGTTGTGTTCTTAGTAGAGCCGAATAAATTATTATTGGTGTATTTTTTGGCTTCTCTAATAGGATTTCAAGGTGGTTCTAATAGGATGACTTGATTATATCATTTAGAGGAAATATATTTATAGGCAGTCATTTGTGATTGCTAGAGTGTGGTTCATAGTTGATTATGAAGAGCAGAGTAAAGTGTGTGAAGTATTGAGCCATCAGAAGAAGGTTTATGTGACCAAGTAAATTATTTGTGCTATACATTGGAACTGATCTAGATACCAGGTCTAAGCGCAGTTCACCAAGATCTAAATATAGTGTGTATCTATTATTCAAAAGGTTGTAGCCTTCACCCATTTGACCAGTGTGTTCTCAGATAGTGCGTCCTCACCCCTAACAGGGTTAATTATAAAAGAATCCTAATAGGGTCTGACCCTTGACAAGGTCTACTATACTAAATATATTGTAAAGAAGCTCCTAACAGGGTTAAGGGTCTTCTAACAAGGATCATAATACACTAGTGCAGAATATTAGTGGGTGTCAATTCCCAATGGGGTTTTTACCTATTTGGGTTTCCCCGTAACCAAAATATTGGTGTTTTGTTCAAGTGTTCTTTCATTGTGTTTATGCTTTATGTTTAAGTATACTTAATTGGACAAAGAATTGAAACTTGTAGATAACTGATTCACCCCCCAGCCCCTCTCAGTTATCTCTTGGGACTCTTCCTAAAAATTGGTATTAGAGCCAAGTGCCTTAGAGAGAAATTTTAACAGCTTGAGGTTGATCACATGACATACTCTAGAAAAGAGAGTCCTAAGTTTGATGGAGAGAATTATCTTGACTGGAAGAACAAGATGATGACACATTTGCAGTGCATTTCTTTTGAAGTTTTTCAAGTGACTATCAAAGAAGTTCAGATCCCATCTCTAGAAGATCTTGCAAAGGAAGATGCTACTAGCTAGCAAAAGCATTTGTTCCATTAGAATGCAATTTCAAAAGAAGCCCTTATCAGTGCCCTATCAGATAGTGAGTTTTTAGAGATAAAGAAAGTAAACATAGCCTACAAGATATGGAAGCACCTAGAAGACATGTTTGAAGGAGATAAACAAGCAAATAATGCACACAAAAAGACATGGAAGAAAAGGCACAATACATTGGAAATTCTACCTAAGGAAAACATAAGAGCCTATAATCAAAGGATCAATGAAGCAGTTGCTGGAATTAGCAACAATGGTGGAGAAATTTTAGAAGAAGACATCATGGATAAACTCATGACTACATTGACACCAAAATATGAGATTGAGATAAACATCCTTGATGAGACTATGCAATTTTTAGAAAACTTTAAAAGAGAAACTTTGATCAGCAAGATTGTTGCATTTGAGATATCAAGTTTGAAGATGGAGCCTAAAAGTGAGACAACCTTCAAAGCTTTGGTCCATGGTAAGAAATCTACAAACACTTCTAGTAATTTTGATGATGATGATGAAGAGAAAACACTAGATGAATTCATTTCTATGGTTGCTAAAAGAGAAAAGAAAGGAAAAGGAAAATATGAAGGTCAATTATCATTTAAATGCTTTTCATGTAATAAGATTGGTCACTTTGCATCTAAGTGTCCTAAACGAGTTAAGAAGTACAAAAATAACTAGAAGCCTAAGTATACAATGGAATGCTATTATGCTAGAGATGGAGTATCAGATGAAGAATCAGGAGAAGAGGAAATTGGATTCATTTCTCTTAAAGATGAAAATAATTCACAAGAGTTAGCACTAATTTCACAAGCTGACATCATGATAGATTGGATCATTGATAGTGGTTGCTCACATCACATAATATGAGGCAAAGATAGATTTTTTCATTTGGATAGATATAAAGGAGGCATGGTTAGATTTGGAGATAACACTCCTAAACCCATCATTGGAAGAGGAGCCATCACCTTGGATGGAAAGAATAGTACTAATGATATTATTTATGTTGATGGTTTGAAACATAACCTATTAAGTGTTGGGAAGTTACTTGACAAAGGTTATAGGTTTCAATTCAATGGAAACAAGTGCATCATTAACAACAAAGAAGGATAAATAATTGCATCAAGATCAAAGATTAAAGGTAATGTTTTTCAGCTTAACCCAGAAGCAAGTTGTTTTGTTGCTAAAGTAGATGACAGTTGGTTGTGGCACAAAAGACTATGTCATATCAATTTTGATAACATAGTAAAGATTAGCAATGCTAAGGCAGTAAGAGATCTACCTAGCATAGAAAAATTGATTCATACTATCTATAGGTAATGTGTAATGGGAAAGCATGTGAGGAATTCATTTAGGAGAAAGCATAATTCAGTAGAGAACAAGCTGGATCTAATTCATACAGACCTATGTGGACCAACTCAAACAAGATCATACTATGGTGAAAGGTATTTCATTTTTTTTGTAGATGATTATTCTAGAATGATGTGGGTTGTGTTCTTAAAGGATAAGTTAGAAGAATTTGAGAAGTTCAAAATATTCAAAGCTAAGGTTGAGAATGAATTTGGACTAAAGATAAAATGTCTAAGATTAGATAGAGGAGGATAATTCACATTTGACAGATTCTATGAGTACTGTGAAGAACATGGCATAAAGAGATAGTTGAGTGCACTTAGAACCCCTCAGCAGAATGGGATTGCAGAGAGAAGGAATAGGATCATCCTTGATATAGTGCATGCCATCATGATTGAAGGAAAAGGTGCACACACCTATTGGAGAGATGCAGTCAATACAATAGTCAATAGAATATAATTGAGACCTGGCACGGATAGGACACCTTATGAGCTATGGTTTGGTAATGTTCCCATAGTGAAATACTTCAGAATCTTTGGAAGCAAGTGTTACATCAAGAGGGATGAAGCAATAGGCAAGTTTGATGCAAGAAGTGATGAAGGTATTTTGTTGGTTTTTCTACTAAAAGTAAAGCTTATAGATGTTTTAACCTAAGATTAAAGAAGATCATTGAAAGTGCTCATGTTAAGATTCATGAAAATTTTATGGTTCAAGAAAGATATCATGATTACTCACCTATGATTGAACAAGAACCCAGACCTTCCACTAGTGAGACAATTGTTGAAGAAATGTTTGACAGTATTAATGCATTATTCAATGACCTTGAAACAAGTGAAGAAGAAACTCAGAAGGAAGATGATTCTATATCACCTAAAGTTCCAAAGTATACATCTAGATATCATTCTAAGGATGACATCATTGGAGATTAGAGTAGCAAAGTACAACAAGATCAAAAGCTAAGAGTTCTGCAGGCAATGAGGTGGTATGTTTACTATCTCAAATTAAACCCTTGAGTGTTAAAGATGCATGCAATGATTCAGATTGGCATGATGCTATGAAAGAAGAACTAGATCAGATTATCAATAATGATACTTGGGAACTGGTCCCAAGACCTAGTGATAAGAATGTGATTGGAACAAAGTGGATATTTAGAAATAAGATGAATGAAGATGGTACAATAGTGAGGAATGAAGCAAGGTTGGTATGTAAGGGATATGCACAAAGAGAAGGTATTGATTATTCACACACTTTTGCACCAGTAAGTAGGTTAGAAGCTATCAAGTTGTTTTTAGCTTTTGCAACATTCAAAAACTTCAAATTTTATCAGATGGATTTTAAGTCAACATTCTTGAATGGAGAGCTAAAACAAGAAGTGTACATTGAGCAGCTAGAAGGATTCACCCTATCAGACAAACTTGATATGGTATGTAGATTGATGAAAGCCCTCTATGGACTTAAGCAAGCCCCTAGAGCATGGTATGAGATACTTTATGGATATCTAATAAAGATTGGATTCAAGAAAGGAGTAGCAGATTATAATCTATTTATAAGAGAGACATCTGAAGGACTACTACTTGTGGCTATATTTGTTGATGACATTATCTTTGGAGGTAATGACAAACTAAGTACAGAATTTGCTAAAGAAATACAAAGTGAATTTGAGATGAGCATGATTGGTCCTATCAAATACTTTTTGGGACTAAATGTGCAGTAGACAAAGAAAGGTATTTTGATAAATCAGTCCAAGTATGTGAAAGAGATACTAAAGAAATTCAAGATGGATGATTGCAAGCCAGTAGGCACACCTATGATAATAGGATGCAAGATTACAAAATAATATGATTCTCTAGCATTAGATACAACATTGTACAAGTCTATGATTGGTAAACTCATATATCTTACTCAAACTAGACCTAATATTTCCAATGTAGTTGGCATAGTTGGAAGATTTGTAGAAGAGCCTAAACAAAGTCACCTCATGGAAATAAACAGAATATTTAGATATTTGTAGAGCACTATAGATTATGGTCTATGGTATCCTAATTCAAAAAATGTTGAGCTTCATGTTTATACTGATGTTGATTGGGCAGGATGTGTTGATGATAGAAAGAGTACATTAGGTGGAGCAGTGTTTCTTGGTGATAGACTTGTCACTTGGACAAGCAAGAAGAAAAATTATATCTCTCAGTCAACAGAAGAAGTGGAGTATGTTTTAGTAGCCCTAAATTATTCTACAATTGTTTGGATCAAGAAAATGATAAAGGATTTTGGAATTCAGATTGATTATCCTATTGTTATTCACTGTGATAACACTAGCACTATTAAAATGTTGAAGAACCCTCTAATGCATGCAAAGACAAAGCACATTAAGATCAAGTATCACTATCTAAGAGAGAAAGTGGCAGAGAAAGAAGTCAAGTTGGACTATGTGATTACTAAAGATCAGTTGGCAGACATATTCACAAAGCCTTTGCCAAAAGATACTTTTGAGTATCTTAGGGAGAAGTTGGGAGTAATTCCCTTCCCTGATTCCACTTAGAAGAAAGAAGAAAGGGCATCAATCCTCAGGGACTGATGAATGGTTGACTACTCTACTTTATGATTAGTACCAGTGCTTAAACTAATTGGTGCCCTTTTCCATTGATGTCAAAGGGGGAGTAATATATAGTCATGAAAAATAGAAGCAAAAGAAGGAGTAATACACTAAGGGAAGTAGTATTTAGTTATGGAAGCAGTTCAGTTGAGGAAATGGAGAATGTTGAAGAATATTGCAGCAGGTGGAGGATTCATCCTTGGGGGATTTTTGAAGAGGAAATGAATAATGTTATAAAAGATATGTTTATTTGGATTGGTGGTGTTTTTCATTCCATATGTTTCCATCAATTCCAAAGGGGAAGATTGTTGGAGATTTTCCAGCAAGCCAGTGCTGACTATATGTTTATCATTGATGACAACATATGGTAAGTAGCATGCATAGAAGACTTATGTAGTGAGATTTTAGTATATGTAGCATGGACATGTTATCAGCATGATATCATGGATGTTGAGGTTAACTATTAGTACAAACAATTATATAACAGCTTGTGTTAGCAGTGTTCCTGACAGAGTAACATGTAGTGTTTTGTGAATGATTATCTGTACAATTATCATGGATCCTTGTGCATTTGGATATATGATGGAGACATGTTAGTGATGTTACATTCATGGACACAAAGTTTGATGATCATTAGAAGTGAAGTTATGCAGTCTCTATTCACTAGTAGCAGTTTCCTATGTTTATTCATAAGAGTCGACAAAGATTATATTAGTTCTAGAGTTGTGCCTATAATTTTGGTATACGCCCTTGGATTAGTGCTTAGAGAAGAGTTAGTGATGTTAGGTTAAGAGTGGATGATGTAATTCATCTTGAGGAGAAAGATCCAGTTATTTTGGTAGAGCCGAGAGTGTGTAGTGTGCGTCTACAATTATCTTATTGGACAGGTCCCAGAATGTGTTGTATGCTTAGTAGAGCTGACTGAATTATTATTGGTGTTTGTTATGGATTCTCTAATATGATTTTAAGGTGGTTCTAATAGGCTGACTTGATTATATCATTTAGAGGAAATATATTTATAGGCAGTCATTTGTGATTGCTAGAGTGTGGTTCATAGTTGATTGTGAAGAGCAGAGTAGAGTGTGTGAAGTGTTGAGACATCAGAAGAAGGTCTATGTGACCAAGTAAAGTATTTTTTCTATACATTGGAACTGACCTAGATAGTAGGTCTAAGTGTAGTTCACCAAGATCCAAATATAGTGTGTATCTGTTATTTAGAAGGTTGTAGCCTTCACCCATTTGAGCAGTGTGCTCTCAGACAGTGTGTCCTCACCCTTAACAGGGTTAATTGTAAAAGACTCCTAACAGGGTCCGACCCTTGACAAGGTCTACTATACTAAATATATTGTAAAGCAACTCCTAACAGGGTTAAGGATCTTCTAACAAGGATCATAATACACTAGTGAAGAATATTAGTGGGTGTCAATTCCCACTGGGGTTTGTACCTATTTGGGTTTCCCCGTAACCAAAATATTAGTCTTGTGTTCAAGTGTTCTTTCATTGTGTTTATGCTTTATGTTTAAGTATACTTAATTGGATAAAGAATTGAAACTTGTAGATAACTAATTCACCCCCCCTCTCAGTTATCTCTTGGGACTATTCCTAACACCACTTTTCTCAAATATGTCCTAATGCATCTCTATTTATGCAGATATGGACTTTTTGTCAACATATGTTAGGAACTGATATAAGATAAAGCATTTAAAGACTCAATTCCATACATACCTACTTTAGTTAGTTCAAAGTAGTGTGATCATCTGATCCATCAGATTGGGTGACCTCAAGTGTTCTGGCTTCACTAGTGCTTCCTTCTTTTTTCTTCCATGTTTTTTTCATCTGATTTCTTAATTTCTCAATGATATCTTCATTCTTTCTTGGATCATTTCTTTGTATGGATGATCTATAGTCTTTCTTTAGATGACCTATCTTGTTACATTTGTAGCATACCATACTTCCATTCATCCAACTTTTAGATTTCCCTCTGAAATGAGTCTTCAGACAATTTGCTCCAATGTGCCCATATTTTCCACACTAATGGAAACTGTACCAAGTGTTATAAATCCCAGTTGTATGTGTTACCCTTCTTAGGAAACTTATTCTATTCATTTGATGACCATTTAGGTTTAGATCTACATTCGAATGCTCTATGTCCATACTTCTGACAATTGAAATAGTGTCCTTAAAATTTTGGTGAGATATGTGGATTGTTGACCTTAAACCTGCATTCTTGTGCCTGATGTCCAAGTTTCTTACAGTTAAAACAATATCCATTAAATTTAGGTATAGGATCAAACTTACCATGTTTGCTTCTATAGACATTAGTTGTATGTCTTGGCTTTCCACAGTGATGGCATGTAGGCTTCTTGTTCTTTGGTTTAGAATTCCTTTGCTCTCAAATTTTTGATGACTCTCCTTCCTCATTGGATGGCGATTGCTCATTTAGTCCAAGTCCAAATCTATCACTAGATCTTCTAGGTGACCTTAATAGTTCTTCAAAGTATCTTGCAGCTTCATTAGGTTTATTCATCCTTTCATTTATTTCCTTTCTAGGTCTCAGTTCATTCCTTAGTTGATTATTTTCTGATCTCAGATTGGTGATTTCCACATCTTTCCTTCCCAATTCTTGATTAACCAGTAGCAGTTGATTTACCATGTCTAGTTGATTATTAGTCAACCTTTTCATGTCACTTGTCCTTTCATCAAGTCTCATTGATATTATTTTTTTGTCTTCTTCGGCCATTTTCTTGTCTTCTTTAGCTTTCTTTTTCTATTCAACTACTTCACAGAGTCTAACAGATTGAATTTCTTGGTCTCTCTTCAAATTTATGATGTCCACATTTAGTATGTTGTTTTTCTCTAGTATTTCTTTTATGGCTTTGTCACTTTCTATAGAGTTTCCATTATCAAATAGTCTAGTAGTATCTTCTTCTTGATATTGTGATTCATTTTACTGAATAGCAATTTCTCTTCTTCTGCTTAAGGATTTCTTCAATTCTCCTCTGGTCACTTCAAGTTGTTGTAATGCAAGATAAACATCAATCTTCTGATTCTCTCTAATTTTTCCCAACTTATAAACCTCCATCTCAAGATCTTTGTCTTCAAGTGGTTAGACTTTCTATAAGAAACCCTAGAGCTCTGATACCAATTGTTGGAAATCTATTGGGAAATGTGATGCTAAGAGGGGGGGTGAATCAGATATCACATATTGATCCATTTTAACATTACTAAAAAATTTCATATCATTATCATAGACTTCATCAATGTAATGAAACTAATAAACTAAACATCATTCATTAAAGTACTCATAACACAGTAACTTGGCTACCTAGAAACCCTTGAAAGGTAAAACTACCATGGGGATGACACCCACAAATCTTCACTACTACAGTATAAAGCTTTCCTGTTAGGGCTACAAATTTGATCACAAAATATGATCTACCCTGTGAGGGGTCTTCCCTATTAAGAGCTTAAATACTTATACAATCTAGCTTGCAAAATGATTTAAGACTTACAACTAAGTAAGCACTCAGTTAAGAGATTAAATAAGGTCTATTAAAACCACTCCATTAAGAGATTTACCCTGATACACTTGTTAGAATATTTTAGTACCTAATCCTTTAGTCTAAACTATATGCTGACTACAAATCTTCTCCATTCCAATATTGATTTGATCTTTTCTATCAATTTTGTCTCTATTTTGTCCTTCACTGCTTTACTTTGTTTCACTCGATCACTGAACTCTATTATAATACTTCATTGATTTGAATATATTCTCTCTTTTCTTTTCATTCCTCTCATTCCTTTTGCATCCATACACACATCTATTAGGGTTGAGATCTCATCTTATACAAACAACTGAATTCCTCCAAGATTTGAGATCTACGATCCAGATTAACTCATTTTGCCACTTAACCTTTCCCTAATTTTGACTGCCTCCAATTATTGCATAGGGATCAATGATTACAAAATAGAAGTGTAATCACATCTATGATATCCTCAAAAAATAGTAAACAAAATATGAATGTCGGCCAAAATGTTTTACCTAGGTGATTGTGCCATAACAAACACATATGTTAATTCTAGCTTTCTCAGCATTCGATATCTTTGGCACTTGGCATTCACTATTCTTTACACTCTGGCACTCGACATTGTCTTATTTACATAACTCGGCAAAAACTCACTCGGCTAATACAAAAGTACTCGATGACCATTGGTTTATTCAGCAATGACTATTGCTCGGTAAATGTACATTACATGACTTAGCCTATATATGATGACTCAGTCATAGTGATGACCGACCAACATTGCCTATATAATGACTAAGTATAAGACATTAATACACAACAAAACTATAGGGATCTACAAACCCATTTATATAATGGGCGACCTTATCCTTGTTAGTTTCTAAATGACCCATTCTGATAAGAACCTAATAGAACTCCTCGGTATGCTCCTGGATATATTTTACTTCTTGCTTCAACCCTTGTATTTTGTTCAATAGATAAAGCTGATAGGCAATAGGAATGATTTATCTCTTGATTTTGTGAACCATTCTATCCCACCTTTTTATGCTCTCCTACACTCTTTTGTTTCTCTCTAGTTGAACCTCTTTCTACAAAAAATCTTAGCATGACCTTTCAACTTGGCCTTTATAAATTTGACCTTCTTAGGATATTCTATTTCCTCAAGCTCAAAGTACCCCTCCATATCATTGATCCAATCAATCAACCCTTCTAGATTAAGATTTCTATAAAATATTGAAATTTCAATCTTTAGTCTCTTTCCAATCTTTGAAATGGATCTCAAAAACCTAATTTCATCAAGATCCATAGTCATTTCTTTCTCCTCTTCAAATTTTTCTTCTTCATATTCATTTTCACTTGCATCTCTTTCCCTAATATTGGTTCCTCTACGTAACTCATACTGTAGTGCTTGTACTTGCCTCTATAGGGCTTTAAAACACTTGTATGTCACACCCACAATTTTTCCACCATGATTCCTTCATGGAGCCATTTTATGTACTTATCTTTTAGACCCACAACCAAAGATTACCTCATGTTTGGTGATCTATCTACACACTTATGAACTTCTACTTTGATACCACTAGATGAATGGTACTCCCCTAGCCAAACAAACACAACACAATATTGAAATAAATAGAAAATTACAATCACAGATTAATGGAAAAAACAACAATACTTTCTTTTTATTATCCTCGATTAAATACCATTACAATATTTAGAAAAATATAACATATTATAGCCACATTGCATTTTCATCACAATTTAGTCTGCAAGATAGAGCCACCTTGTACACTTCTGGAACCAAGCCCAAAAATCTCCCTTTAGCCTTATTAAGTAGCACAATTAGCTACCTTAGAATATTATGGAAAGTGAAATTCTCCATTTTGATGCCCAATGGTTCAATTTCCCACTTTAAGTGATTTTTTTGTATTTTTCTTTTTGCATTGAAATTGGCATCTTGAAGGCACAACTTCTAAAAACAATAACTTGTGAACCGTTGAGTCAATTGGCTATTATAACCCTATTTTAAAAATGGTATGAAGCACTCTATGCCTTAAAATAATGAAATGTCATCCACACACAAATTTTGATTTTTGGAGCATCTAAACCCTTCATAACTAAGCTCAAAGTTTTTGTACCACCTCGCCATAAGAGAAAAATGCAATAACTTCAAAACTAGACTTGATATTTCTATAAAACTTTATGAGTGGGCTAATATATCAGAAATGAACCTCCAGTGAAGAAAATGGAACAATTTGTACTCAAATGAACAATCTACAAAAAATAGTAACTTTGTCCAAAGATAGCCCTTATTCAAAACTAGACAATACTTTTGGGTGATGCAAGATTTCTCTTGCACCCTAGATGCTCTTGCATCACAAATAATGAATATGTGTGAATGTGTGTATAGAAGAAGAAATAAAAAATGGGTAGAGATGATGCAATGAGCCACATCTAATGGATCATCAATATGTTATTGCATTAAGACATTCCCATAATATTAGTGTAAACTCAAATAAAAATAAGAAAGCTATTTTTGGGTTTTACTAACCTTTTTAGAGTAACAATATTTAAGATTAGAAATAATTTTTTAAATTTTTATCTTTAACTTTAATTATATTGCTTATAAAAAGTTACCCAAATTTTGTAATATGAATGTAATATACGTTTATTTATTCTTATATTTATGTCCAGAGCCATAACTATACAATGACACCACCATTCTTATTAGTGTCATAAAAACAAAAATATAAGACTACTATTTTCTTCCTTATCCAAAAAAAATGATAGCTTTTCTTTCACTATAGATAATTGTTTTAAGTTTTTATTAGTGAGTGATTAAGATTTTTTAAATTTTGTATCTTTAAATATCTTCTATATAGATTTCATATAGAAATTATAAATATATTAATTATATAGTCAATACAGAGGGTACATCTCTTTCTAATTATATTTATAGACTATATTTAAAAATTGCACAAAGGTGCACCTCACATAGCTATTAGAGATAGTCACCAATATAACTAGTGTTAGATAATGAGAAAATACAATAGAGCGAACATAAATTAAGATGTAAAGCTACCATAAGCAAAGACTTTATTTGATTTGAAGCTAGAGTCATGGTGTACTCAGCATCATCCAGAGTGATAGTATTCCCCACCCACTACTTAACATTAATAGTTGAAGGTGGTGGGAGATTTTTAATCTTACAGTAAACCCTGAATCTCTAAAACAATTGGATACAACTCAAGGAATCTCCAACCCTTTAGACTTTTAACTCTCACGCTTCAAAAAAAAAGTGTAACTCTACAAAACAACTGAACCTATTTCAAATGTCTTTGATTCAACTTCTGTTAGCTATTCAAATATTGTAAATCTTGATTATTAGTAAAAAAAAATCTATTTAGGAGAAAGCTAATGTCTCCGCTTCCTCAATTCCTAAACTATATGATAAAATTCCTAATCATTAAAAAAATATTTTATTTTGGCATCATTCCTTTTCTCACTAAAACAAGCCTACAATAGGATGGATTTCTCTTCCTTGGATTTATAATGTTCCAATAGTAACTGAGCTATCATTTCAGCCTTTGCATCATCGGGAGGTTGCACAGCACAGTGTAGAGCAGTTTTGCCATTAGATTCTCTTTCAAGAAGAGGGTTCGATCCATGTTGCAGAAGAACATTCATGACCTCTTCATCACCTCCCTGTGTCGCATTTTCAAGAGTCATTCCTCCAAAAAGATCATCTTGACAAATGAAGCTCTTTTTTTATCCTCGCTTATACCAGATAGTAGAACCAGAGTCTTTATACAATGTCTCTTGTGGAGAGCTTTCTTGTCTTGGGTTTCTTATGAATCAATTATGTCCTCCACTTTGGGCAACACACACAAAGAATCAAATACATCCTCCCTTCTACCATTCACTACAAAGTGCAATAGATTTTCTCTTTTCTCATCCTTTTTATCCACTCTCATCTTTCATTCTTAGATAAAAAATTTGTAGAGGTCGATATTGCCATGGAAAGATGAAAAATGAACAGAAGTCTGCCCATACTTATCTCTAGCCCTGTGAGATATTTTATTCTATGTTTGAACTCTTCCTTAAGCAACTAGGGAACATGCATGACGTCTTATTTGTTATGCTCTTGATCTGCTGTGTAGTGCATTAGTGTTCTCTCCTTACCCTATTTCTTCATGATGCTTTCCATCAACCTATGGAATTCAATTTCATGCTTTGCATCCCCATTTTCATAATTCTCAACCAAGCTCTCTAAGATGAACCATATATCCTAGATGAATTTATCCTTGCAAAATAATACTAAAGCGGCTTTTCTTCCTTCTTCACTCAACTTCACCCCAGAGTAGATTTTGGCATCAAGAGGACAAGCATCCTTGCAAGATAATATTAAAGTGGTATTTCTTCCTTCTGCACTCAACTTCACTCCAGAAGATTTATGCATGCATCAAGGTAACAAGTTGTTAATATTATTTAGAACAATAGAGAGGGGGGGTGGGGGGGTGAATCAATTTTTCTCAAGTCCAGATGTATCAATTAAACTTTTAAACACTTCAACAATCTCAAATATAATAACCAACACTACTCGGTAATTACACAATGTATGATGGAAACATATGACAATGCAGTCCACTATCCAATAGTATTTAACTTGCAAAAACATAGAAATGTTCAAACCAAAACATTCACACAAGTATTGACACCAGTATTTATAGTGGAAACCCAATTTGGTAAAAACCACTTTGTAACATGTTACTGATATTTTCACTCTTCTGAAGTGAGCTCTGTCAAAAGCTAGCCCTGTAAAAGGTTTACAAACACACTATTAGGTGTGACCTTGTTAAAGGATTTCAACCACCTTGTTAGGAGTGAGCCTTGTTAGAGGATTTCAGTACATTCCATCATAATGAAACCTTGATTAAAGTATTTAAACAATGACTGTTAGGTCAACCTTGATCAAAGGATTTAGACTGATATAATAGTTAGAAAGTAGCAGTAGTATTTGATCTAAAAACATACAACTCACTTTGCAAATAATAGATCCAATTCACACATATATGTTGGCTTACTGACTGAGCTCCATTTCCATCTCCATCACTAATCTTTTTAGAAATCCTTTCAAGTAATCACAACTCTAATCAACTCCTTCACCTTTAGCCTTTCTTCTTTATCAATCAACAATATCAACAATTCCAGCATCCTTCTTTAACCTCACACTTAGGTTTTCCTATATACCTCTTCAATAGGTAGATCCATGTTTTTACACTTAATCTCCTCCATAGATCTTAGGTTTAGGTTGGATTCATCAAATGCTTCCATCATTCATGTTCTTCATCCATCTTTCTAGAAACATCTTCAATCTCTTTATTAAAATCACAATAAAATGATTTATAGTGCATTAAATGCTCCATAGACTCAATTAATAAAGTCAACATGGTTTACATAATCCAAGGATTCAACCAAGTCATCTAGTAATCTGAATTATTCCTCAAATGTAAATTACTGATGCTCGGTCAATACTATGTTCAACTCCTTGGTCATCACTGTGTAACTTGGTCATCTCTTCAAACTGTCTCTCTTAGCTAATGTTGACACTTGGTAATAAAATGATGTTCGGTCAACACTAAATTTACTTGACTTATACTGGCTCTCAGTCAACACTAACATCACTCGACTTAAACTAGATTTCTTCACTTTTTCTCAGTTAAGCCTAGTTGTTTAGTCTTGCTGCTTACTTAGATAAACAATACATTGTCTTATCATTGTGCCACATAATCAAGTACTCATTGAAGTATCAAATAACTTAACCTTTCTCTAGTTTCTATTATTATCACCCTTTCCCTAATCCTTCTCATCAATAAATAGATATAGTACTTTCTTAGATAGCAACAGTCTTACCAGTTAAGGTTTGACATCAATGACAATACAACAATTGCTTCAATTGTAGTTTCCAAAAATCTCCTTCTTTGGAATTGATGGCAATACCATATGAATAACACATGATTCACCAACCAATCCAAAAAATTTGTCATTTCATCAGAAACATTTGTAATATCGTTAGCTTCATTCTGATTCTGAATCACTTAGCCTAACTTTCTTGACCATCCACACAATTACTCCCTCTGAATCTTGTCTGTGTCTCTTTTCCTTTGATTCTCTAAATTAATTCCTCTTTTATGTGTTTTCATCTTTGAATCTCTCCCTCTTTGACAATAATTCCAAAGCAGTATCTAGAACTTGCATCTTTCATATGTAGATGTCATCTTATCAGTTTAGTAACAATATTTCTCCCTCTATCATCTTTCTTATGACTGATTATAAACTTTTTTGTAATTTTCACAACTCTAGGTCCCTCCTTAAGTGTGACCTTTTCTGCATCAATTTATCAAATACTCTGTGAAACACATTTGATGCAGTGCTCCTAGCTTGACTAGGCAGCCTCAGTTAGGGGAAGCACCCCTAATTTACCTCTAAGATATTCATGAGAATCCTTAGGTAAATCTTTTGTGAATATGTCTACTAGTTGTTCCTTTGTATTCACATATTCCATTCTCACCTCTTTATCTTGTACCAATTCCCTCAAGTAATGATACTTGATAGCAATATGTTTGGTCTTTGTGTGCATCACTAGGTTCTTTGCTATGTTGATAGCACTTGTGTTGTCACAATATATGACAATTGGTTCAGTGATCTCCTCTTTGATGTCTTTCAACAATTCCTTAATCCATACAAGATTTGAACATTTCACTGCAGCTACTACATACTTGGCTTCAGCTGTAGATTTGGAAATGCAATTTTGTTTATTGCTTGTCTAGGAAACTAATCTCTATCCAAGAAAGAAAGCTCCACCACTAGTACATTTTTTGTCATCAACATTTCCTGCCCAATCTGCATCAGTGTATACTCTCAGTTCAAATTTCTCATGCTTCTTTTAATACAGGCCATAGTCTTATGTCCCTTTCAAATATCTCATTATTCTCTTCACATCCATCATATGACTTTCCTTGGGATTGGCAGAGAATCTTGCCAAAATCCCAACTGCTAGAGCTATATCTGGTCTACTGTGAACAACATATTGTAGCTTTCCAATCATAGATCTATACAAAGTTTGGTTTACTTTAGCAGTATCATTATTTTTAGACATTTTATGTCTAGTAGCCATGGGAGTACTTACTAGCCTTGAATCCTCCATACCAAAGGTTTTCAGTATCTCTTTGACATATTTAGACTGTATGATAAAAATACCTTTTTCCATCTAATAGACTTGAAAACCAACAAAGAATTTTATCTCACCAAACATACACATCTCAAACTCAATTTGCATCTCATTTGAAAATTTCTTACATAGGGCATCTTGTCCTCTAAATATGATATCATCTACAAAAATTTTAGCTAACAAAATCCTTTTACCTTCTTCATCTTTCATGTACAAATTACTATTGTCATTTGTCATTGAGAATCCAATCTATATCAAGTAATTGTGCAGCCTCTCATACCATGCTCTGGGGGCTTGCTTCAATCCATACAGCACCTTGTTCAGATTGCAAACCATATTTCTCTTGTTTGGATCAACAAATCCTTTAGGTTTCTCAATGGACACTTCTTCTTGTAATATAACAGTCAAAAATGCAAACTTGACATCCATTTGGTATACCTTGAAATCTTTGTAAGAATCATATGTAAGTAGAGTTCTCACTCCTAATCTTGCTACAGGGGAAAATGTCCCCCCATAGTCTATTCCTTCTTCTTGTGCATAACCCTTGCATATCAGCCTTGCTTTGTTCCTTATGATTTGTCTATGTTCATTAAGCTTGTTTCTGAATACCCATTTTGTTCCAATGACATTTTTGTTTTCTGGTCTTGGCACCAAAGTCGATGTATCATTCTTTTTTATTTGGTTTATTTCCTCATTCATAGCTTGAATCCAATCTTCATTTTCTAATGCCTCCCTTGTTGTCTAAGGCTCAAACTCAGACAATAAACATGTAGGATCTTTCAACTTTCTTCTGGTCATAACTCTAGTTTCTTTATCTCTAATGATTTGCTCAGGCTTGTGATGTCTTCTTACATACTATGCCAAAGTAGTTTCATATTTCTTTTCTCCTTGTTCTTCAGGTTCCTCAATAAGATTATCAAATTCAGCCTCTGATTGCTCGGTAGCCTCTTCCTGATGCTTAATAACATCCTCTTAATGCTCGATAGTATCTTCATGATGCTCGGTAGTATCTTCTTGATGCTCGACATTGCTTACCCATTACTCTACATCAAGTGCAAGTGTGTTACTCACCTATCCTTCTTCTATATAGACAAAAGATCTATAAACTTTAGGTTCTCTTTTTCTTTCCTGTTCATTTTTCTCTTCATATTTGTCAACTTTCATATTTACACTTTCCACAATTTTGTTAGTGTTAGAAATCAAACATTTGTAAGCTTTACTCTTTGTGGAATAGCCTAGGAATATTCCCTCATCACTTTTTGAATCAAACTTTCCACTCCTATTATCTTTTAATATATAGCATTTTCTCCCAAAGATTCTAAAGTATTTTACATTAGGTGCATAACCGTGCCATAATTCATAAGGTGTAACATTTGTACCTTTTCTGATTTGTACTCAGTTTAAGGTATAAACAGTTGTACATAAAACTTCTTTCCAATACTTTTGTGCAACATTTTTTTTAATCATTAGTGTCCTTACACAATCCATGATAGATTTGTTCATTCTCTTAGCTATACCATTTTGTGGAGGTGTTCTAGGTACATACATATGTCTCTTGATTCCTCTATCATTGCAGAATAGATTGAACTCATTTGATATAAACTCTCCACCTCAGTCAGATCTCACACATTTTAGGTTTCTACCTGTTTCTTTTTCAACCTTGGCCAAATACCACTTAAACAACTGAAATGCATCAGATTTTTCTTTTAAAAACATTACATTCATCATCCTAGTGTAATCATCAACAAACAAAATAAAGTATTTAGCACCACAATAACTTTGTACACCCATAGGTCCACAAAGGTCAGTATGAACCAAATCTAAAGCATTTTTAGAAGTAAAAGTCTTTCTCTTGAAACTAGACTTTGTCATTTTACCCAACTAACATTGTTTGCACATCACATTATCATGTTTCTTCAATCTCGACAAACCTCTAACTTTCTTCTTTTTACTAATATTAACTAGATTGTCAAAGTTAACATGAAAGCCTCTTATATCATAACCATATATCATCAAATTATGCAATCAAGCATGTCTCTTTAGATAGATCTAGATAGAACAAATTACCTCTAGTCTGTTCTCCACTTTCAATCAATTAACCAATGGCATCAAATATTTTAGCCTTTATGTGATGAAACTCCACTTGGTAACCAGTGCTATTAAGTTGTGCAACACTTAGAAAATTATAGTTAAGACCTTCAACACAATAATCATTTTCACAAGTGATCTTATTAGACATCTTAATTAATCCTTTACCCTTTATAGGACATGGTGCATCATTACCAACCTTAACACTTCTACCTTTGTAATGATCTAAGGTTTCAAATTTATTTTTGTCACCAATCATGTGATGTGAGCAACCACTATCAATAATCCATTTATCACCTTTTCTCACATAAGAAACGGGTGCATTTTTCTCATCTTCATCAGACTCATCTTTCATAGCAACATAAACTACTTCAATTTCAAAATCATCCTTATAAATGTCAGTTACTTCTTCAACAATATAACAGGATTTCTTACCTTTATCCTTGTAGTTTGTGTATCTTTGGTAACCTCTGTCTTCTCTCTTGTCATTTTACTTGCTTTCTCTTTCCTCATCCTTTTCATTCCTATCAAGACATCTTGTAGCTATATGGCCAACTTTGTTACATGAAAAACATATAATAGGAAGTCTACCTTTATATTTTCATTTTCCTCTTTTCAATCTTCCGGCCGTAAGAGCTTCAAGATCCTCTATTTCCTCATCAGAAGTGTCACTATCACTTATACATTTTTCTTTTTCCCTCTTGGACTTATGCAAAACCATTTGAGACTTGAATGTAGATTCAACATTAGAAACAATGTAGTTATCATAGTTAGAAAGCTCAAAAGCAGTAAGCTTACCAACAAGACTTTCCAATGTTAGAACATTACCAAGGTTACATCTAGATTCTTGAATTGTTGAAATTCTGATGGCATATATAGGAAGTAAAGTTCTCAATACCTTTCCAATAATATTTTCATCTTATATAGTTCCATTAGCTCCTCTAATAGCATTAATTACCTCCTTGATTCTACCACAATATTGAGCAATATTTTCACTTTCTTGCATTTTCATTTCATCAAACTTACCTCTTGAGGATTTCAAATTTTTCCCTTGGTAAATTTATATCACCACCATAGATATTTGCAAGAGTGTCCCACATTTTCTTTGCATTTGTGCAATCTTTAATTTCTTCAAATTTAGGATACTTTAAGGCAGATGAAATCTCCAACATTGCTTCATTGTGATCCTGTTTAGATCTCATCTCCTTAGCAGTCAAAGGTGCAACAAGTGTAACATAGTCATGTTCAACATAATATTTCACTGAGTCACCAATACCAGCTAGATGCAGTTTCATCAGACTCTGCCATGCAGGTAAGTTCTCCTTATTCAACTTTGGTACCTCCTTTTTATACATCTTGATCATTTTCTTCAACTACCTTCAAAAATGTTATGTGTAAGCACCACCAACTTTGATACCAATTGTTAATATGATTTAGAACAATAGAAAGGAGAGATGAATCAATTGTTCTCAAGTCCAGATGTATCAATTAAACTTTTAAACACTTCAACAATCTCAGATCTAATAACCAACACTACCCGGTCATTACAGAATGTATGCCAGAAACATATAACAATTCAGTCCACCATCCAATAGTATTTAACTTGCAAAACATAGAAATGTTCAAACCAAAACATTCACACAAGTATTGACACCAAGATTTATAGTGGAAACCCAATTTGGGGAAAACCACTTTGTAACATGTTACTAATATTTTCACTCTTTTAAAGTGAGCTTTGTAAAAAGCCAACCCTATCAAAGGTTTACAAACACACTGCTAGGTGTGACCCTGTTAAAGGATTTCAACCACCCTATTAGGAGTGAGCCTTGTTAGAGGAATTAAGTACATTCCATCAGAATGCAACCTTGATTAAAGTATTTAAACAATGACTATTAGGTCAACCTTGATTAAAATATTTAGACTGATACAATGGTTAGAAAGTAGCAATAGTATTTGATCTGAAAACATACAACTCACTTTGCAAATAACAGATCCAATTCACACATATATGTTGGCTTACTGACTGAGTTCCATTTCCGTCTCCATTAATGATCTACTCATAAATCCCTTCAATCAATCCCAACTCTAATCAACTCCTTCACCTTCAACCTTTCTTCTTTATCAATCAATAACATCAACAATTCCAGCATCCTTCCTTAACCTCACACTTAGGTTTTCCTATATACCTCTTCAATAGGTAGATCCATCTTTTTCCACTTAATCTCCTTTGTAGATCTTAGGTTGAGGTCGTATTCATCGAATCCTTCCATCATTGATGTTCTTCATCCATCCTTCTAGAAACATCTTTAATCTCTTTATTAAAATCACAATAAAATGATTTACATTGCATTAAATGCTCCATAGACTCAATTAATAAAGTCAACATGATCTACATAGTCCAAGAATTCAACCAAGTCGGCTAGGAATCTAAATTCTTCCTCAAATGTAAATTACTGACGCTCGGCCAATACTGTGTTCAACTCCTCGGTCATCACTATGTTACTTGGTCATCTCTTCAAACTGTCTCCCTCAGCTAATGCTAACACTTGGCAATAAAATGATGTTTGGTCAACACTGAATTTACTCAGCATATACTAGCTCTCAGTCGACACTAACATCACTCAGCTTGAACTAGATCTCTTCACTTTTTCTCAGTTAAGCTTACTTGTTTAGTCTTACTTCTTACTTAGATAAACAATATATTGCCTTATCGTTCTGCCACATAATCAAGTACTCATTGAAGTATCAAATAAAAAAACCTTTCTCGAGGTTCTATTGTTATCACCCTTTCCCTAATCCTTCTCATCAATCAATAGATATGGTACTTTCTTAGATAGCAACAGTCTTGCCAGTTAAGGTTTGACATCAATGACAATACAACAATTGTTTCAATTATAGTTTCGAACACAAGTAACAATTAAATAAGGCTGAAATTGAACTCTCTACCACTCTGTACATGAAATAAAAATGTATATATCGGATCTGTATGGACTTTTATTACATATAGGGCCCGTTTGGTGCATGGAATTAATTTATCCAGAATAGGCCTATTCTATAATAAGGACCTGTCTCGGATTAATTAATCCTGAAAATGAAAGCTGGAATAATCTATTTTGCATTTGGATCCCATAATGTGGAATTGGAATAAGGATTATTTTTCATTTTTTAATTAATTTAAACAATATGTATTTTTAACTTATTAAAAAATTATAATTATAAAAAAAAATTTCTTGCAAATTTTAATTTTTGAACTTATCATTTTTGTTGTTGGTTTTTTAATTAAAACATATATGTATTTTTAACTTAGATATTTTTAAATTAAAATATGTATTATTAACTTAAAATAGCTAAGATTATAAAAAAAATTATAAAAAAAAATTATAAAAAAAAATTATGAAAAAAATTTATTAAAAAAAATTAATTTCAAGTTTATAAAAAGTAATTTATAAAAAAAAAGTAATTTCGTTGTAATTTTGAATCCATGAAAAGCTTATTCTGGAATAAAAAATGAATTCCAAGTTTTTTTGGAATTAATTAATCCAAGCATAGGCCCAAAAATGGGGATTAATTTTCTAATTCGGGAATTCAAAAAATGGCCACAAACGGTGAATTACTTAATTCTCACATTAAATAATGACTATTCTAGGTTAATACCAAGAACCAAACAGGCCCATATAGAATAATAAAAAATGCTTTATAACTTTGTTCCAAAATTATAAGTGTCATATTTATTGTATTTTTCAATAAGATATATGAGATTGTTGACAGAGCCTCAACCCTATAACATAACAGAATAATGGAAATACAAAGAAACACAAAGAAAAAAATCATTTCAATCATTATTTGAAATGACAGGGGAGATCATAAGATTGTTCACGAGAGCATTCTTCTATTAGGTAGAGGAAGATTTAATATGAGTGCTATGATTACACGTAGAGGGTAAATGTTCTATAACAAAATAACAAAAAGAAATGCCCTTGTAATCAATTATTTGAGTCTAAGGATACTCACTTACCTATGTAACAATCTCGCTTGACAACTTCTTTGATACATCAATATCCATAAGGATATGGGTATAACCTGAATGGGGTAATATGACCCATCACATTACCAATAAATTCATAATTTCTTTTACATAGGGTAAGATAGGAAAGTCTTGCACAAATAAGGGAAGCTTCATAGATCCATTTAAATAGTTAAAGAAGGGCATCCAAGAATGAAGGGAGAGCAGGTGGGGCCTATTTCTTCTCAACTATAAGAAGAACAACTATATGATCTTTGGAGGAGGCAAATGATAAATCAAAGAAACCATTAGTAAAAGTGTAGATCTTAATCTTACCCTCTATCATAAGAGTTCATTTCTTTAAAATCAATCTGTGCAAGTCTAGTAGTATTGGCATAAGTGGATAAACCAAAAAATCAAATAATTTTAATGGAAGAAAGAGGTATAATCAATCACCTCCTTGACCAAGAACTACCACACATGTTGTGGAAGTGAAGGGAAAATTTTGGTGGGTTATACCTATAGTTGCAATAGGAGTGTCACCATGGGGTTATGCAACTTGTCAATAATAGAGTCATAAGTAGTGAGCAAGGGGACTAACCTAGACATAGCAATGGAAAGACCCATCAAATCCACAAGAGCATTGGTCCTGGCCTTTAAAGACGTAGGTGCACTAGATAGGATCGTATCATTACCAATGACTGGAATGTCTACAACTAGATTATAGGAAGGGTAGCTTTTAAAACTAGGGGAGTCAAGCGGGAAGCCAAGTTTTTGAATTTAGGAGAGAGCCGGAAGTCATCTGAAAGAGATAAAATTGAAAACAATCATTACAAAGAATATTATAAGTAATCATTGCAAATAATATTATAAGTTTCATTGAACAATAATGCTCATGACGTAATTTAATATAATTGAGATAGAAAATTTAATATATAAACTTGACACACATTTTCTTCCTTATATAAAACTTTCAAATATAACATTACATAAAAGTAATCGAACTACTCAAATTAAAATGAAGAGAAAATCTAATTTTCATGAAAAACATTTAATTTTTCTCTTTAGACACAATACCAAAAGATTTTCAAGTAAGCATAACTATCATAGTGAAACAAATAAAGAACCAAAAACATCCTTCATAACTATGCCAATTCCAAGACTACTTTTTACAAGATGAAAGATCAATAGTTTAATAATAAGGATTTCTCCATATATTTATATTGTTCATGTTCTAGACCATATATTTAATTTCAACAATAGTTTAGTGGTATGTCTAATAACACCAAATTAGAGGAGGAAAACACAAAAAAAACTTGACAATATTTTCATTAGAACTTAAATGGAGAAATAATATTTTCCCATGTTTTAACCCCAGTGGCCTCCATGGCTAGGCTTTATGAACCCCAAGATAATCAAAGCCTTAATTACTCTTTGTGGCTTGACACAACTTCAAATCCCTTGTTTGGTCTTCTTTTCGGCATTCCCAACTTTTGTTCTGTGAATTTTAGGAGAGCTGAGTCTAGTGTGAGAGATTATTCCTCTGATCTTCCTCTGGTTTCTGGGTTTCTCAGTTGGGGGCTCAGGGAGAAGAATATGGGTGGTGATAGGAAAAGAATTGAGCCTGACAGGATTGAGGAGGAATTCTCCTCTGATCCCATGGTTATGTATTTTTTAAAGGATGATGGTGTCCTACCTTTCATGGAATGCCTTGAGGGTCACGATGAGATGATCTCCAAACAGGTTGCCAAAACCTAGAATGAAAGGAAAGTCACCATTAATGGCATCACCTTCCAAATCAATGAGGAGGCTATTGGACAAGCTATGGGAATGCCAACCATGGGCAAGAAATGGAAAAAAACTGCTAAGACTCAAGTGAAGTCAGAGTTTGCGCAATTCTTCAAGGACGAAGCTACCCCTTCTCCGCTAAATGGTGGCTATAGAGTTTCTAAGCTCCCGGAGTTTTGGCCTAAGATGTGCAAGCTAGTGATGAAATATTTCACCTTGGAGGGCCAGTTTGGTACATTTTTTAACTATCATCTCCCCTTTCTAAACCATTTTCAGCATAAGTTATTAATTTCCTTCCCCTTTTACCTTCTACATTCGTTGGAGGCTAATGTGAAGATTGTGAATAAGGCCATATCCCTTGGGAAAACCCCCTGGCTATCTCCATCAGGGCCTTATCCTCTGCTTATACAATTTCCACCATGCCCTCTTCCCCCCTTTGCCTGTACAGGTTTTTGACGCCTCTCACCAACCCTTGTCGCCAACAGTTTCTCAACCAGGGTTTTCCCACCCCTTCTTCTAGCCCCAAGTCTTCAGAAACCCAACCCACCCCTAGCTCTTAGAAGCACACCCTGGAACCTAGAGAAAACTCTCAACCCCCTCCCAAAAGGCATAAAAAGATTATTATTAATTTGGACTGCCCCAACCCACCTCTACCTATCGCTCCTCCTGTCTTGCTAAAGAGAAGGGGAAAAGAGCTATCAGAGAGCTCATGAGTTGAGAGGATGCTTCTATCTAGGAGGATGCTTCCATGGGCTCTCCTAGTAAAGAGGGCTCAGGAAATGAGACTGGACAGGTGAAAATCAAGCTAGATGCAGATACCCAAACCAATGTGGCTGAGGAGGAGATGAAGGAAAAAGACCCCAGTGCAAATAAAGAGTATATCGGAAGTGACCTGATGGGGAAAATTAAGTACAAGTTTGCCTCTATGGAGAATACGGTGTCTAAACATACCTGGGACCTGGAATCTACCAACAAGCATCTGATGAATGTCAGTAGGTTTGCACTTAAGGTGATACATGCATCTACCACTACTCTCTACCTCTTCAATAATAAAGCCTCAGAGGACAAGGACACTGCTAAAAGTAACCGGGAACTCTTCAATTTCCTCAATGAAGAGTGGGCTGACCTTCTGATGTTGAAGTGCTTATGGGATGGAAAATAGCGATGTGGTTGTCCATGAACAGGAGGGTGGAGAATGTTTTTGTCTCCTTGCCTCTCTTTTGGTTAGATTTTATTTATTTACATATGCTCAAAACTTTGATTTTGGTTTTTAGCCCTGCGTGGCACCTGGTTTGGTTTAAGTTGAATAATTTCAAAACTGTTTCGTGGATGTGTGATACTTTGCGAATGTGGTGGTTTACTTTTTGCTTCTTTTTTTGTTTGTGATCGTGGTAGACTTTCTTACTTTAATGCTGCTCTCTATGGTGAATTAATTTTCTGTTAATTCACATAGTCAGCCTCTTTGTTCCATGGGTTAGCACCCTTTTGCTGCTGCTATTTTAAAAAACATATCTTGTTCAGACTTACCTGATTCATCCAATAATTTAACCAACAACATCTCCCAAATGCCAGTCTTGTATTCTTGCACAAGCTTACCTTCATACCCAGGGCCATTGACCCATCCATCCAAAAGGTGTACAATATCCCATGAATGAAGGATTTTTTCCTTCTTGATGTATTCAAGATTATCTTTCACTTTAGCTACCGTAGCTAAACACCACTAATTTATTTATAATTTTTTTGCATTAGCCATCCTTGAGACCTTCTTGAATTCCATACAGGCTGCTTGGAAAATATATTCAAATAAACACCAATAAAACTCAAGGCCTCTAACTCATTGAGCATGCCTTCTACACTATCTAAAAAGATTTTATAGAGTTATACTATGGGGATCACATTGCATTGCACAATTTTTTTTTTGCAGATCGTCAAAATTCCACAAAGTCTAGAAAATAATGATTGAAAGGAGAAACATGTCACCCTTATGTTCCAAAGTGATATCTCGATACTCATGGTTTCCAAAAGGATAGTTATAGTAAAAGAACACTTAAATGGATCCCATAAAGAGAATCAGATTTTCTACTAATATAAAATTATTGTAAATGCTTTGTTTACTGCCACATTGCAGTGAATGAGGTAAATGGACTTCTCTGACTGGGAAAAATTGTTTTGGAACAATTGTAGGTGATTGTGGTATGGAATGACATGGTTTTCAATCACAATCAATATTAGAATTGTCTATTGTATATAGATGTATACATTCAATCTGATTTCTGAGTGGCATAATTAAATTTATTTGAAAATTGATGATTGTATTGTACAATATCATATGATCAGTGTGAATAATATATATCTTTATTAGTCTTTTTCATATTAGGAATTATTCAATAAATCTTTTCAATAACTAGGTATTAATAATGTTATCTTTTAATCTATCAGATTAACAAAAATATCATATATTTGAAATCTTATATAGCATGGAAAGTTAAATTAATATGAAAAAGGACTACTACAACTTATAATAATGTATATTATTTTGAAAAAATGTGTTCTTATTATTATTTTTTGTTAGGGAATTATAGAAAAGGGGAAAATTTAATTGATGGTTTTTTTTTTTGTACCTTTTGCAATGATAAATTAGCTTTCAATTTTGTTAATATGGACTCTAATGATTAGAGATGTAAAGATGCTTGCAAGATAACTAAGTAAAAATATAGCAGTTTATTATTGACCTTTGCAGAATGGAGTAGAGACTTGTAGTCTCACAATGCAAGAGAACAAAATAATTTTGAAGGATAAAATTAACATTTTCTAAAAATTTACAAAGCTTGGTATTCTTAAAATAATTTTATAATATTTTATTTATTTTGAAAGATCTACACACATCTAGCTCATAGAGTGCAGGAGTTGTTCAATGTGGCATTATGTAAAAGAGTTTGTGTACATCGTTTATGCTACTATATTTTCTATACATCCCTATTATGGTATTTGAAATACTATTAAAAAGCTCCTATTTTAGTGATGTAAATTTCTAGAATCAATAAGAGATACTAAACGAGCACAATAACACAAATGAGAGAAAATTTGGCCAGATGAATAAGCTAGAGAAGCTCTTGGCCTTATTCAACAAGTTTTATAAGGCATCATATTTTCAAAGTTTTCTATTCCAAAGTCTTCAAAGAAGACATTGGACACTCTCGAGACTTGTTACTAGGGTGTATTGAAGGTAAACAATGTAAAGTTGTAGAACTTGAAGAGAGATTTTGAGAACCTAAACTTGAAAGGTAGTGAGACTATAGATATTTTCATTACTCTATTTATGAACATTTTGAATCAATCAAGACAATATAGAGACAACCTTTAAAATAAGAGAATATTTGAGAAATTTTTCAGATGTTTACCAAGGAAATTTGAAGCTTTAATTTTTCCCACATAAGATTTTAAAGACATAAGTAAAATGAAAATTGTTGAATTCACTAGTTATTTGATTACACATAAATAAAGAATGATAAGTGATGCAAGGGAGGATATAGAGAGGGGTCGAAGGCACACCCTAACCAGATCCACCTTACAGAGATCACGCGTGGAAGCAACAAACACACAACTAAGAGAGAGAATGCATATATCTTTCATATATTATCTTCAATTTGATTCATACATGTCAAGTTATAAGGCCTTGCTAGTTCAGGCCAGATATTACAATCAAGTACAGAAGTCCTCCAACATGCAAGGATCTGATCAAAATCTATAATCTTCTATCATCTATCTTTTATCTTCCAACTTCAACTGACTCCTAAAACTCTAACCAAACAACTATATTTATACAAGAGGCTATTGAACAAGTTGGCCTTCAGATCCACCAATCACGAAAGGAAATGACCAGATTTAGGTCAACACACTTCCCAATGATAGATGCTAGCATTAAATCTGCAACCATAATTAAATATAAGAGTCATCCTCAATAGGAACTCAAAAGAAACAACTCGGTAAGCAAGGATAACTGAGCACCAAACAAGCATCACCAAGCACCAGGGAATTTCATCGAGTGCCAGAGAGATAACTGACCAACACTGGTAAATAGAGGAAACTAAGAAACACCGAACCAACTCGGTCAAAGTAGGAACTAAGCAACATAGAAAACTTCAAACATCTTTTTGGTGACATAGGATTGCCAAGGCCTTGATATGCTCCTGCATCAGACACTCAACATTATTTGAAAATGATTCTTCGAATCATTCAATAGGTACGATTTGAGTTACATCCAACTCAGATTGTGAAATCTATGAACTGTCTTCAATTGGTCTATTCTTCCACTTTACCAGATATTCCATATATTGTTTTCCTCTTGTACTTCTACCACTTCTTTGTTCTAAAATATGCTCAACTTCTTCCATCTATTTCCTAGGATAATCATTCGGTACTATCATTTATTCATCTAACTCATGGTACTCATACAAATCAGCAATGTTGAATATAGGTGATATATCCATGTCATCAAGTAACTCAATCTCATATGCATTTCCAATATCAAATCTCTTCAAAATCTTGCAAGGTCCAAACTTCTTCATCTTCAGCTTCCCATATGTTCCAACAGTAAATCTTCCTTTCTTCAAATGAACCATCACTTCATCACCAAGTGCAAAAGTCTTATGTATCCTTGATCTATCAGCTCTGTCTTTGTATTTCTAATTACTTTTCTCCAACTTATATTTCACATCTTCATGAAATGTCTTCATGTATTCAGCAAATTTTACTCCTTCAGCACTTCTCTTTCTTTCATCAACAATATCTCTCAAATCTGATATACCTCTTAGTTGTATGCCATTTACAATCTCAAAAGGTGTTTTTCCAGTACTCCTATTCATTGAATTATTATATGCAAACTCTTCTTGTGCCAACACAGAATCCCAATTACTCGGTGTGTCTCCAACTAAACATCTCAAAAGATTACCCAAACTTCTATTCACAACTTTTGTCTGTCCATCGGTCTGTGGGTGAAATGTAGAACTATATTTCAACTCGGTGCCAAACTTTCTCCAAAGAGTTTTCCAAAAGTATCCAACAAATTTACTGTCTCGATCAAAGATAATACTCCTTGGTAATCCATGTAATCTGACAATTTCCTTAAAGAAATAATCTATAATATGTACTTCATCTGATGTGTTTCTACAAGGTATAGAATGTGCCATCATAGAAAATCTATCCACCACAACAAATATAGAGTCATTACCTCTTACTATCTTTGGTAAGCCAAGAAAAAAATCTCTACTAATATCAATCCAAGGTTTATCAGGAACAGAAATTGGTGTATACAATCTAGTATTCTGACTTACTCCTTTTGCAACTTGACAAATTCTACAACTTTTCACATATTTTTGAACATCCTTATACAACTATGGCCAAAAGTATTTCTCCTTAAGAAAATTCAATGTTTTATCAATACCAAAATGTCCAGCCAAACCACTACTATGCTTCTCCTTTATCAAATTAGTTCTCATTGGTCCTCTCGGTATACACAACTGAATACATTTAAACAACATACCTTATTGGATGAAATATTCTTCCCATTTTCTACTTGGTTGATCTTGAATAGGTTCTCTACACTTTCTCCACAGCTTAGAAAAATCAGGATCAAATTCATACAAATCTCTCATCTCATCAAAACCAAGAACGTCAATTTTCATCTCGGTCATCAAATATCTTCTTCTACTCAATGCATCAGCAACTCGTTTAGTGACTACACTCTTATGTTTTATCACAAATGTATAACTCTACAAATACTCAACCCATTTCATATGTCTCTAATTCAACTTATTCTGACTACCCAAATAATGTAAAGCTTTATGATCAGTATACAATACAAATTCACTCAGTATCAAATAATGTCTCCATTTCTTTAGGACTTTAACAATAGCATAGAATTATTGATCATACACAAAATATTTCCTTTCTACATCATTCAACTTTTCACTAAATAAAGTAACATGTTTACCTTCTTGACTCAACACAGCTCCTATTGCACTTCCACTTGCATCACATTCCACTTGAAATTCCATATTAAAATCAAGCAATGCTAACATAGGTAATTTATCAACCTTCTTCTTCAGAGTCTCAAAACTTTTATCAGCTCCATGTGTCCACTTGAATTCTCTTTTATCTCCTCTCATAGTCTTAGTCATAGCATTACAAATTGAACTGAAATTCCTAATGAACTTTCGGTAAAAACTTGTTAAACCATGAAATGATCTTACCTCCCTAGCACTCTCAGGTGTAGGCCAATTCAAAATAGCTTCAACCTTTTTAGGATCCATCTTCAAACCATCAGCTGAAATCACAAATCCTAAATACACAATATCCTCTTTCATGAACGAACACTTTTTTAGATTTATCAACAACTTTTCTTCTTTCAACCTCTGCAATACTTGTTTAACATGCAACAAATGTTCTTCTCTAGTTTTACTAAATATTAGAATATCATCTAGGTATAGAATCATAAGTTTACCTAATAATTTCTTCAAAACTTCATTCATTAGCCTCATAAAAGTACTCAGTGCATTAGTTAAACCAAAAGGCATTTAACCAACCACTCATACAAACCTTCTCTTGTCTTAAAAGCAATCTTCCACTCATCACCTTCTCTAATTCTGATCTGATGATATCCACTTTTCAAATCAAACTTGGTAAAATACTTTGCTCCAATCAAACTATCCATTATATCACCCATTCTCGGTATAGGAAACCTATATTTCACTATTATCTTGTTGATTGCTCTAGAATCAGTACACATTCACCATTCTCCATTTTTCTTAGGTGCCAATACAATAGGTACTCCACAAGGACTCAAACTTTCTCTAATCAAACCTTTTCGTAATAATTATTGAATCTATTGTTTCAATTCCTGATTCTCGGTAGGTGTCAACCGATGTGGTGCCTTATTCGGTGAACTAGCTCCAGGGATTAGATCCATACAATGATCAATGCTTCTCTTCAATGGAAAACCATTAGGTACATAATCATAAATGATCTCACTGTACTTGGTGAGTAACTTATCAATCTCTTCAGGTGTACTATCCTCAATTTTCTTACTCGGTTTGTTAGGAACCACAACAAAATATACATCATTCTTCTTCAAAACCTTAACAAACTTTCTTCCTTCCATCAAACCAACTTTCACAAATGTACAAACACTACTAACAGTTTCTTCAATCAAAGGTAACAAGACTTGTCTTCTCCCATCATCCCAAATAGTATATTTATGCAATCTACCATCATATATAGCATGTCTATCATATTTCCAAGGTCTACCCAAAAAAATATGACAACAATCCATAGGCATGATATCACATATAACACCTTATCATAGTAGTTTCCAATTTTCAAATTCACATAACATTGTTCTCTTACCAAGAGTGTATACTCATCCTTGATCTATGAAATCTGATAGGGCTTTAGATGTTCCAACCTTTTCAACTATAACTTTGTCACCATTTCCTCACATGCTAGATTCTTTGAGCTACCACTATCAATGATAAATTTCCAAACTTCATCAGAAACTCTACATCCAGTCTTGAACAAACTTTTTCTTACTGGAACTTCCTTATTTCCTTCACTCCAAAGTGCTCTCCTTACCATCAAGTTATTTTCCTTCTCAGGTTCATTCGGTGACTCTTCTTGCACCAAAGCATTTCTACTATTACTGATCTTCTTATTTGCATGTGTACACTCAAATGATATATGTCCTTGTTCTCCACAATTGTAACAAGTTCCTCGAAAACCACCTCAGTGATTACTGTCTCTACCTCTAGATGAACTTTCACCTTTCCACTCGGTCTTGCCTTTATCTAGACTAGTCTTTTCAATTTTGGATCTACTATTTTCACCATGAGATATACCTCTTCCTCTAGGGAATCTACCACCAATACCTCTTTGTCTTTTCTCATGTCTTTTGTTTAATTTATCCTCAGCTTTCAATGCAAATTGATAAGCCTCTTCAATGTTCTCCAATTTAACCAAACTAATTTCTTCTTGGATGGGAACCCTCAAACCATTCAAGTACCTAGCAATTCTTTCCACATAATCTTCATCATGTTCAGATCTAATATCTAATCTATAGAATTCCTTAGTATAGTCCTTTACCGAGCTATCTTTCTGCCTCAAACTTTGCATTCACCTAACTAAGTTAATCTGATAATCACATGGTAAGAACTTTCTTTTCAACTTATTTACCATCTTATTCCATACCTTGATTTTGTCTTTGCCTTTCCTCTTTCGATCCAATTGCAGATGCCCCCACCACAAGGATGCATGACTTTTCAACTTTGTACTTGCAATTTTCACCTTCTTTTCCTTGAGTACATTTTCATACTCAAATTGCTTTTCCATCTCGATGATCCAATCCACCAATTCATCTGAATCTAGCTTTCCATTGTACTCAGGGGGGTTAAAATGTGGTGTAGAATTCAGATTTGTCAAAGCTTTTAGAAATCTTTCCTCACCCTGATCCATCATAGGTACAGGTTCTACATCAACTTGTTCTTCCTCAATTTCATCATCACTAACATCTTCAAGATGTCTTCCTTTGTGCTGGGCTATTTCAACAGCTTCTAACCTAGCAACAAGTTTTCTCAACATGTCTTCCAATCCTAGATCCACATCTCACCTCCCATGAATCATCTTGAAAACCCTCTGCAATTGCAGGTCATATCACAATCTGCTACCCCACAACAAATCAACTAGGGCTTGACAAGAAGGAACCCTCAAACCTAGATTTGAAAACTTAGATCCAGATCTAACTTGGCTATGATACCACCTAATGCAAGGGAGGATATAGAGAGGGGTCAAAGGCACACCATAACTAGACCCACCTTGCAAAGATCACACGAGGAAGAAATAAACACACAAGTGACAGAGAGAATGTAGATATATTTCATATATTATCCTCAATTTGATTCATATATGTCAGGCTATAAGGCCTTCCCAGTTTAGACTAGATATTACAATCAAGTACAAAAGTCCTCCAACATGTGATGATCTGATCAAAATCTCTAATCTTCTATCTTCTATCTTCCAACTTCAACTAACTCCTAAAATTCTAATAAAATGACTATATTTATACAAGAGGCTACCGAACAAGTCAGCCTTCAGATCCACCAATCATAGAAGGAAACAACCAGATCTAGGTCAACACGCTTCTCAATGATAAATGCTAGCATTAAATCTGTGACCATAATTAAATGCAAGTCATCCTCAACAAGAACTCAAAAGAAACAACTCAGTAAGAAAGGATAACCAAGCACTAAACAAGCATCACCGAGTGTAACACCACCCAATAACTAAGTGATGAAACCAAAATAAAACCAAACAAAAACATACACCACAAAGAGATAATAATTTTTTATTTTTTTTAACTTCCATAAATCTGATTACAAAAGTTTATAAACTGTCATACGTAGTTGTCCATACAAACTCTGATTACAAATGAGTTACATCAGTACTCTTTATTGAAAAGATAAACATACAAATGCAGGAAATCTGCCTAAGTTCTCCTATAAGATCTATACACTGCCCTAATGACCAACAGAATAGCCACAATCTGTTTTCCATAAATTTTAACAGCTGCCAACCATTGGCCCGTACTCATAGTTTTATCCATCTAGGTTCCTGTAAAAACCAATAAGAACACAACACACAAAGCAAATAGGGCTCAGCATAATTACGTAAGTCATAGAACTTCCATGATAAACCTGCAATTATTAGCATCATAATGAACATATTTCATATACCATAAAACTCATTTGAGCCAAAACATCATTATTTCATTACAACAATCACATATTATAGCAGACATGAAAGCATGATAAAAAGAAATAACTCGCAGTCAGAATTCCAAAAAGATGATGCACATATATACTGAGATGTTTAAACACTGAAGAGTCATGATTCTGCACCCATGGTTGTGCCCATGACAAATCTTGCAGTGCAAGGTAATATGTACTCCCGTTAATAAACTTAACAGTGCACACAGCTATCTGTTAATCCGTTTAATAACGTAACAGTACCTCATGCCCCATACTCCATTCTAGATCACGCAAATCATAGACATAGGAAAGGCCAATTATCTTATTAAGTATTAATCCCATCCCATAATTTTTAAGGTTATCACTTGTATACTGAATTGGTTCTTCCAATTCAGCCATCCCCATATGTGTTCATCTTCGGAATTCCTCACATTCACATGTTTAAACAGAAAACCAGACACTTATGCAAACAGAATCAATACAATGATCTACACAATTCCACCTTTAGTACAATCATATCATCAATGAACTTTAACTTCAAAATCTTCCTTCATTCTACTGTCACAAAGCAGTATGTAATGAAATTCTCAAATTAAGAGCATCAGAATTGTACCAACTTACAGCACAAAACCAACTAATGCAAAAATGTACATTTGAGTTATCTACAAGTCTAACACTAATAGATTGCAAACTATCATTCCTTGCACACAGCACTGATAGGCAACACCTGTTATTGCTAGGCTAGTACCATAACCAAGTACTTTATACCACCTCTCTACATATACTTCAATGCCAATTTAATCATTACAAAATTGCTTAAGCACTGATATATACTACATAAACCTTTGTTACATAAGTTTTTATTCACATTCTATTTGAATTCAAAGTCATGTTACAGTGTCATTCTGACATTTCAAATTAACACAAATTAACTATGCTAATAGAGAATTCGGACTTTTTCCTTACTAAAATAAAATGAAACTCAAAACGTTTATTCTCAACCAATATCGGCCCTCAACATGTCACAGTAACCATTTACAATTCTGCAATTCCCATCACAAAATAACTAATTTAACCATACAAAATGACGTAAAGTATCCGCTATCCCTAATTAAAAGTTAACAACATCACAAGATCGAGTGCACTGTTTAAACCATAAGATGAGTTTAACAATCGACAATAAAAATAGAGTTACCTTACTTGCTTAACAACTATGTAAATAAATCACAAGCATCTCGACATCAATCAGTCAGATTAGAAAATGCCCAAATACCCAAAAGCAACCAACTCTGCATTAGTCAATACATTAAACAACACTCAAACCGAAACCAAACACTCTATCATTACTCGGTTACAACAGTAACTACAATTCCATGTTTTCCCAATGATCATTTATCCACATCGATGTACATTCGAGAGAATGCAAAGGTTTGTACACAATATTTCCCCCCGAACACATTGCACAACCCCAATCACAAACTACAACATCGACACCGATCCATTATAACACTGGAAGTTATAAAGGTAAACACAAACAACATTAATAACAGCAATGAACATTCAAGATATACTATGGTCAACCACAATTATAATGACAAAAATGAACATTCATGGTATGCTACGGTTCAACAAGACAATACAACATGCCTCGACACCAACAGAATAGACCACTGCAAACGACCGAAACCCTCAACAATATTCCCAACAGAAAACATCCATACAATCCCCCAACAACTTTAATCACTACCCGATACACCTTTCCTTAAAGCCTCTGCTGAGTGCAAGCACGAACAAACAAATGAAATACATCTGCAATCACTTCCACAATAGACCCACAAAACTGAACAAATACAATATACAATGCAACCCATTATTGCTGCTGCCGTTTAAAACTGACTGGTGAACATAATCAACCCACGACAGAGAATTTATACCCAACAAGATACACATTGTCACAATGCTCTATTTTTATCCATTTCAATATCCAAACTCAAAACCCACAAACGCTTTCGAATAAAACAACATTACTATGCAATCATATTGGCGCCCACAATCATAAACTATTTCAATAAATGTATTACCACATCATATAACCGAATTACAAAATGCATGTTACAGAGATGAAAGGGAAGAGTGCTGGCCCTGACCTGAACAAGCAAGAATTGAAACCAGAATCAAATCATTGTCCTTCGCCAAAACCCCCAAACCAGCAACTGAAAGCAAGCACGCACAACCCACAGACAACCAACACAACAAGGTAATGATGTCGCAGAGGTGAGGAAAAGATATGCATATTCCTCCACCGACCACGACCCTAAACTCTCTCATGCCGGCTGAACCAAGCGCCATGCAAATAGCCATAGTTCAAAATAGAAACCAGAATTCTTCTCAAGCACTTCCCGTTAACTTAGCATCAATGGCGGCACAATCAAAATAGAGACAGGCCACAATAACTATTACCACACTTGGCCAAATGCAATGCCCAGCAAAGTACTAGCTTCGATCACAACACCCACTGACATGCAAATCGTCTCAAATGAACATTAATTCCATCCAACAAGTGTCCCATAACAGCCGCCTCACAAAACCCAAAGCTCGGCCAAAACCAACAACCACAGCCAATAACGCCACCTCACCAAACTTCACCACCTTCATGGCATCTATCTTTATTAGCAAGGTAAGATCAACACTTAACAATATCCCATTCAAAAGATATGTGCCTAAGTGCGAATTACCATTCACACTTAGGTACATATGCTTCATGCATATAAAAGATGACCACCCTTGCTCATAAAGAAAGATATCCAAAACATTACAAAATCCAATATGACCATGGTATATATATTTATAAATATATCTATATACATAATCACGGTATATATATATATATTTGTAAATATATATATATATATATAATCACGGTATATATATTCATAAATATATATATATATAATCACAGTGTATATATATATATTTGTAAATATATAAATATATATATATATATATATATATATATATATATATATATATATATATAATCACGGTATATATATAAATATAAATATATATATATATATATATGCATTCACTATAAAAGCACATAAACCAGAGTATTACTAACAGAATACTAACATCATATTATAGGTCACTATCATGATATTAAAAAGGAGCACTTTCAGAATTCAAAATCTCATGCAATGTTAACATACACAGAATATTTTTCCACCACTCTTTAATCCAATCCATAATAACTGGTAAGCAATTAAACATTGGAAGATGAAGCAAACTTAACAATAGAAAACATTTACAGAATTCTACCAATCACTATTAAGAGAATAACAGAATGAGCACAATGATTCAATCAGAAAACCATCACAATCTGAGAAAACAACTATTCGAAATGAGTTCATAGTGAAATCAGAATTAACATTAGGTCCTTATGATAGACACTAACACACGTGCAGAATTAAAATGATCAGAACAAAATCCAACTAAAACATAATAACTAACATAGTAAATCATCCTGTGCATAGAGTTAAGTTTTCTAGCAAACTGAACATAGAAACAAATGAAATAGGGTCAGCCATGACACCCTCCCCCACTAGTCCTTGACTTCCTCCTGGAAGTCAGCAAAGAGGAATGGATGCGCTGCTCTCATCAGATCGTAATCTTCCCATGTAGCTGAGGACTCATCATTTGGATCCCATTGGACCCTTACCTACCTTATTTTTCTGCCCCTTAAATCCAGAGTTCTGTCCTGAATAACCTGAACTGGTTCCATCATAATCTGGCCATCTATTACCTGCAGATCATTCCAATTAAGAACATGTGCAATATCAGGATTATATTTACGTAGAATAGAAACATGAAAAACATTGTGACTACGAGATAGTCTCGGTGGTAGAGCTAATTTATAGGCAACTGGTCCGATTCGCTCCAAGATTTCAAAAGGGCCCACAAACTGTGGTGCAAGTTTAGATCCTTTCCCATAACAAATAGGACTCTTCCTAGGTCTCACCCTAAGAAACACTTTGTCACCCACCACAAATTGACGATCAACTCTATGCTGATCTACATACTTTTTCTGTCTGTCCTGGGCAGTAAAAAGGTGTTCTCTGATCCTCTTCACCTGTTGTTCCATTTCCAGCAACAACTCAGGTCCTAAAAGTACTCTGTCATCCAAGTTATCCCAACTTAAGGGTGTTTTGCAAGGTCTTCCATACAGAGCCTGAAATGGAGCCATCTCTATAGAGCTGTGATAACCATTGTTGTAAGAAAATTCTACAAGATGTAGATACTCTTCCCACTTGTTCTGCCTATCCATGACGTACATTCTGAGCATGTCTTCCAAAATTTGATTGACATGTTCAGTTTGTCCATCCATTTCCGGATGATAGGTGGAACTAAAATTCAGTTGAGTACCTAAATCCCATTGCAAAGACCTCCAAAAAGCAGAAGTAAATACTGGATCCCTGTCTGAAATTATCTTTTTGGGAATCCCGTGCAATCTAACCACTTGTTCCATATAGATTCTGGCCACTGAAGACGCATTGTAAGTAGACCTAATCGGAATGAAGTGAGCTACCTTAGTCAAACGGTCCACAATAACCATGATTGCGTCATGACGTCTAGCAGTGAGTGGTAACCCAACAATAAAATTATAGACACCTAAAAATCCTTTAGAAAATAAAGTATTTTTATTTTCTGAAAAATCCCTGATGACATCATCATTTATTAATTAATTAATTATTTAATTAATTAATTTATTTTTATGTCATTAAATCCCTTTTTCTTAATTAAAAATATTTAATTAAGAAATCCCTCCCAAAAATGTTTAAATCTTATTTAAACATTAATCCCCTATTTATTAATTATTTTAATTAATAAATTGACCAAAAATCTCCCAAAAAATAATTAATTTATTTTTTGACCAAAACTTGGCCAATTTCCTTAAGACCACTAACCTCTTCCAAAATCTTCTAATCCCTTCTTAATTTCGATTAAAAGGCTAATCCCACCTTTTCTAACCCTAATCTCAACTCAAAATATTTAATTAAGATTAAATATTTAATTTTCATATTTATTGAAAATATTTCAATAAATTTTTCCAAACTTAAGCCTTTGGAATGAATAAACTTTTATTCCATAAAACCTAGGAGAATTTTAGACTCTTCTAGAAACTTCTCAACCCAACCTCTTCACCCATCCTAATCCTAAAATCCCCTAATCCTAATCCTAATCCCCTTTCTAATCTTGTCACATTCCATTAGCAAAAGGTTTACCAAAACTTATGCTAACCTCCTCTTAGTCATCCTCCTTAGTCAACAAAGATGGCCACCTCTTGGCCACCTCTTGCAAATGCATTTAAGGATGCATTTAAGCCTTCCTTATCTTTCTTACATGCATTCATTATGCATTTAAGACCTTCTTATCCCTTCCTTGCCACCTCTTGGCCTTGGGCACATTTACCAAATTGTGCACATGCCCTCAAACTTTCAACTCAATCCTCCCTTGACACTTGTCAGGACACTTGTCCTTGACTCAACCCTAACCTTAGCCCTAACTCTGACTCATCCTTTTTAACCAAGCCCTTCCCTTTTCCTATAAATACCCTCACTTCCTAAGGCAAATCATCTTTCAACTCTCAAACTCAATAGCAAAGTTATAATGCCATTTTCATTCTAGCATAAGCATAAACTCATCATTTTAGATCATTTTCAAGCTTAAATCACATTTAAATTAGCTTAATTGGATTAACATAGATTCATTTCTTGTTTAATCAATCTTAGTTCATCTTTTAGCTTTGCATATTTGTGTGTTCTTGAGGCCTTTGAGGCAAAATAGGTTCCTCATACCTATTTTGTGTCATTTTGGGTCTTCTTGATCCTCAAATCATCTTATTTGCATGCTCCAAGTGCTTGAGTTTGCACACCCACATCCATTTATATCCAAGCATATCAAACGGTGCATGGGCGCATCCGTTTTAGGCTTAAACTGAGGTGGCTTTGATTTTAGTTTGTTTACCATTAAATTTGATTTGATAATATGCTATGACGTTTGTTTTTCTTTGGCCTTCAAAACAGGTTTAGGTGCACGCTCAAATCCTAGTCTACATTCTGGCACGCCCGGTGGGACCCGCTTCACGGGTTCTTTGCAAACATTCTGATGAGTTTTAGACCATTTTCAGATTTTTCAAAGCTTATAGGTGGATGTAGCACTTAGATCCATTCTTCTTCTTCTTGTCTATATTCTTCTTCCTCTTCTTGTCTATATTCTTCTTCTATTCTGTCTCCTTTCTTCTTCTTCTTCTAGCAAGGAGGTCATGGCCATTTTTTTTTCAAAAATAATAATAAAATCCATAAGGAAGCAAAATCATACACACCTTATTTTAGTGCTTAAAATGAACCCCCAAATCATTCTTGAATGCATTAAGGACTAAAATTTGCAAAATTTGTTCTAACAAACAAAACAAAAAAATTAATCAAGGCATTTGCATCCTTGCAACATCAAGGATTTTTAACAATGCATTCATGCAAAGTAGGAATGATCATATCTTTTTGGGCATAAAAAGAACATCAAATCTGCATTCAAACGAGTCAAAACAAAATCTTGAATGAAGCTAAAAGGAAGAACTTAGGTCCTAAAGCGTCATTTTCCATTTGAAAAGAAAACACAATCTTGAATGCCTTAAAGATCAAAACAAAGCTTTTTTAAAAAGTTCTTAATCAACATGCACACTCAATCTTAAATGCCCAAGTCAAAAAACTTGCAAACGCTCGATTTACTTTTTGGAGAAAGGAACAAATCAAAATCTAATCACGAGTGTCTTCATTTCAAAGTTCAAACATCACTTAATCAAATTTGGGAAAATGAACAAAATCTGCTTGATGTGCATGTAGGAGTTTTTCAATTCTTGCATAATCCTTGTTAGAGTAAGCAACGTGGAACATTTGAACTTGGACAAGTTCACCTGTTCTACTTTTAGCGAGGCCTGTCCAAGGAGAAGCGCTTCCTCCTCGAAGAACGACCTCAAACCGGTATCCCCTCCGGCCGGTATACAAATAAGTGAAGTCCAAAAGAATCACTTATATCTCCTAATCGCCGAGCGTTCGTGCCAAACATGTGTCTGGGGATGGTAAACATTCCTCTCCCCCAGCATTATTGGCAAGGCTCTTAAGTGAGTCACGGATGATCAGCAAAACTGGGTATGGAGACACCACAGAACTATTAAAAACCTGATAAAATAGAGGCTACCCTATCTACATCCGAAAGTATCAAAATCCTTGTGCAAGGACCGATTCCAAGGGGTTTACCGGGTCACCTCAAGATTACTCACCATTTGTATTCCCTTCTGGGAGATACCAAGCTGTGGGCAAGCGATTTTGATACTCACCTTCCTTAGGTAGATCTGTTTGAAGTGCTTGATAGTCAAAGACTCCGTGAAAACACTTGTTGAAACATACACTTTCAAAGCTTTGTCAGAGTCAGTTGTCTTTGTTTGTATCCCGCAGGGTTGCTTTGTCCCTTGCGGAGATTGCTTTGACTTTAACTTTTTCCATTGGAAACCTTTGCCTCAAAATCAGAAGCCTCTTTTCCAAAGTGATGCCCAGCAAGAGCAAACATCCTAAAGCGAAGTTGCCCAAATCCCAAGCCTATCAAGAGCGAAAAGTTGCCAAGAAGAACACCAAGACCTATCAATCCATTATCCAAGCAACCCAAGCAGAGGAAAAATCCCAAGCCAGACTTGAGAACATTGCCCATAACGCCCGCATCAAACAGTTCGCCTTCCGTTTCTGAGTTAACCATCACTTTGTCAACCTTGAGCCAGAAGATTAGCCAAATCCTTGTTCATGTCTTGTTCCATCTTCAGATCTTGAAATCTTGTCTCAAATAGCCTTGCATCTTAGTTTCATTCTAGCTTTCATCTTTGCATCATTAATCAAAACCTTAGTTGCATTTGCATTCATCCTCCTACCAGCATTTTAGAATCAGTCCTTGTCATTTGCACTTGCATCATCCTTCTAGAGCATTGTCCCTTCACCCTTCAAAACCTTTTCCACCAGCATTCCCCCCATCAGCTTTCCATATCTTTCCAGCAGATCCATCATCTTTTGTTCCAAATCTAGAGATCCACCAACACTTAGTGTTCTACCTTTTGAGTTGTTCCTATCCTATATCCAAGATCAGAGACCATCATCCTCTTTTTTGACACAACGTGTTGTCATAAAGAAATCAAACCTTGTCCTTGCATAGCCATCATCTCGAGCAAGAGATTGGAGTGCATTGATAAGAAACTTGTTGACCGAAGATCATCAGTCTATCTTAGGTTGACCCCATCATATCTCTGATCCTCCATTTGGGAAAAATAGCAGCTCATTTGTTGACCGCTCAGTAATCTTTCACCAGCTTTCCACCAGCAACCTATCTTTCCTCCACCGTCTTGATCTATATCCGTTCCATCTAGCTTCCATCATCGCCATCTTGATCCCTATCTTTGCATTTGCATCTTAGAAGTCATCATCTTTAGAAGTTCATCAACTTTGCATCCATCAACATCTTTTAGCCAAACATCTTGCATACATTTAGCACTTGCATCTCCATGCCTGTTGAGACCAGATCTCGGAAAAGAAGAAGCATGAATCCTTATCCACCAACAACCTCATCCGATCCCAAACTTTTCACCAACGCCATGATGACCTACAATCCCCACATCCAAGCCAGTAACCCATGTAAAGATCCAAACATCCCTTCATCCCCCTTGGCAAACCAAGCATTTATAAATCCTCCAGAAAGCCCACCAGCGACCAATGCCCTTGTACCGCAACATTAGCAAAGCACATTTGCCCACTATCTTCTAGAAAGTACCTCCATCCCACCATCTCTCTATCCACGCATCCCCATCAAAACTATCCAAGTTCCAGCACAAGCGTATTCTCCGTTTGTCCAATCATTTCCTGATCCTATCATGCAAACACCCCAAGAGCTTTCCACCATTCCCCTTTTCTTGCAAGGAAGCCTCGCCAGTCCCACAACACAAGCTGCAGCGCCATCCGCTCCATCTCCTACCCCTTTTGCTTCATCATTTGCTATGGCTGCCCAAGCCCAAATCCAAACCCAAAGTCAGCTTCCACCTCTCACACAAGATTTTACACCACTGCCATCCGCAAGTCAAGCAACGCCTTTCACCATCAAAGGAGCACCGTCACCCTTCACCCCCCAAGCACCCGTACCTTCTTCTTTGGGGTTAGCGCAATCGCTTCCCATTCCAACCTCATCTTTCTCTTGGGTGTTTCCTTCATTTTTCTCCTCACAAGCATCCACTCAACCACAACCTCAACAAGCTCCTTTCTCTCAACCATCATTCATGTCCCAAGCTCCCGTTGCTCCTACCATTCCATCATCCGCTATAGTGCACCCTAACACAAGCTCTCAATGGAGCCTTACACAAGAAGAAATGAAGGCATGGGGGATCTCATCTCAATCCCCTACATCTATGGTTGCAAATCAACAAACCGCCTTCACCCAAGTAGCACAGCAGCAACTACCCCAACCACCGCCGGCTTCAAGCTATTCGTCCAAAATTCCAAATACCTTCCAGCAAGTTCCACCACCTCAACAGCTAACTTTCCCCATCTATCTTACCCCATCACCCTTTGCTTCTAGCTTCCCCACATCTGTTCCACCTCTAAGTAACGCAGGCATGCACCCAGCTTATATCAGCCAAACCCAAAGCCAACCTCAGCAACTACCACCATCATACCCGCAAGCAGCATCATTCCAACAGCCTCCCCCACAGCAATCACATGTCCCCTTTCAGCAAACAACCATGATTCCTCAACAACAGCAAGTCCCTTGCTATCAGCCTCAGCAACAAAACCCTAGCATCCCCCAGCAACAACAAGTTCCCACCCATCAGTTACAACAGCAAGTTCCAAATGTCCAATATCAGCAAGCAGTCCCACAACAACCACCAATTCAACAACAGCAAGCAGCCCAACAACATCAAGCAGTTCCATATCATTTACCACAATATCCCCCTATGCCACACCAGCAATATCCCCAGCAACCATTGCCCCAAAATCAGTTCCAACCCATTTATCCACAGCAAGCACCATATCCAGTTCCACAACTTCCATCACAAGCAGAAGTCCCAGTTCCCTCGCCACTCAATGCTAAGTGGGAAGCAATGAAAAATGCTCTAAAGGAGCTACAAAGCGGAACAGAGAATAAAACATACAAGTTCGAAGAGGTGTGCTCATATCCCTTCGATCGGTCCATAGCAACTATCCCTTTCCCCAAGCATTTTGAGATGCCCAAGTTTGACAAGTATCGGGGGAAAGGAGATCCAGTAAATCATATCAAAGAGTTCTACATGGCATGCCAAGAAGTGGCTTACAGTGATAACTATCTCCTGCGCCTGTTTCCCAAGAGCTTGGGAGGAACTGTTGTTGAGTGGTTTTACAAAATACCACATGGGACAATAAAAACCTTTGCTGAACTCTCTGAGAAGTTCATCACACACTATGCCCATAATGTGGAGAATGAGTTGTCCTTGCTAGACCTATGCAACTCAAAGCAAAAAGACAGAGAAAGCCTTGCAGAATACTTGCAAAGATGGCAGAATCTTACAACCAGGTTATCATATCAACCGCCAGAGAAGCATCTAACAAAGATCTTCATTGATAACCTGCATCCAAAGATATCCCATCACATGCGAATGAACTGTCTCCAGACATACCAAGACATCAAGAGCAAAGGCATAGGCATCGAGAAAGCTCTCCTAGACAAAGGCACTATTCGTCACTTCAAGGATGATCCCAAGAACAAACCCAACAATGATAAATCCCGTTACTGGAATCGTAACAAGAATGTTGTTACAGATGGAGCCACTGACACTAAGAATGTACAATTCATTGTGGCTAGTCCTACACCAGCTCAAATATACCAACCGCCACAAGTGCCCATCTATCAGCAACCACCAGCTCTCGCATATCAAGCACCTATTTATCAGCAGCCTCCTCAAGCTCATCAGCCACCTATGCAACAGTATCAGCAGCAATACCAACAACAACAGCCAGCACGTCAAGGCAATCCTGTTAACACAGTTAACGTTGCCCCAAGGCAGAACAAGCCCAACAATCAGAACAATCCAAAGAGGACTTTCACACCTTTGGGTGAACCTCTAGATCAGATCTTTTATCGGCTAGCCAAAGCAAATATGATCACATATCCGCCCATCCCACAGAAGGATGACAACGCACCAAAGTCTGATTGGTATAAAGAAAATGAATACTGTGATTACCATCGTGTGAAGGGGCACACAACATTGAAGTGCATGCGGCTTAAGAACTACATCCAGGATCTCATTGATCACAAGGAGATCCAGGTCGATGCACCAGCTCAAGCTTCACCCAATGCCAGTTTGCAAATATATCAAAATGTGTTCCCTCAACACGATGCCGGAAAGAATCAAGCCAGCGCCAATCAGCCCCAAAATCATGGCAAAGGAAAGCAAAAAGATCACACAGCGGCCTACATCAACTATGACAAGTATGTCGGATGCATAACTCAAGTTGAGCCCATCCAAGATGAGCCCACCATCAATACCATCCACGTCAGAGGGCCGGATCGACAATGTGCTGCAACTACCCGCAGTGGTAGAATAACTGTTGCCGGTCCTCCTCCGAAATCAGCTGCTCCTCTAAGGCCAACATCTACTGCATCCACAGCACAGTCTAACACCAGGCCAGCATCAAATGCACACGCAACACAGCATAATGCACCAAGTGCACAATACAATATCATAGAGCATCTTGGGAACATGCCAGCCCAAATATCTATCTTGGATTTGCTCCGCACATCACCCATCCATCAGGAGATCCTGGACAAAGCTCTAAAAGAAGGCCATGTCCCCACGGACATTAACACAACTCAGTTTGAAACTCTTGTGGGACACCTATCAGCAGCATGTGCCTTATCCTTCAAAGAATCTGATATACCAAATGTCGCTCCTGACCATACTCTCCCTCTCCGCATTGCCGTCATGGTCAGAGACTTTGCCATCAAACAGGTTTTAATAGATAATGGCTCAGCCCTCAACTTGTGCACATTAAAATTCATCAAGAAGATCGGGTTCACGGAGGCCGACATACAACATGAGATGATCACCATCAAAGCATATGATAACTTGGAGCGTACCTCTAAAGGTACTATCACCTTGCCTATCCAGCTAGGCCCAGCAACGCAAGATACTGTCTGCCACGTTGTTGATCTCGACCTACCATTTAATATTCTTCTCGGCCACCCATGGATCCATTCCATTAGGGCTGTACCATCTACTTACCATCAGTGCATCAATTTTCCACATCAAGGAACTGAGGTTACCATCCACGTTGATCCTAACCCCTTCGCATACTGCCGTGCGATGGAAGCATCTTTCCCTCATTCTACTCATTGTCCTGGAACCGATATTGGTACTTCTATTGCTAGTTCATCCCGATCCCATCGCGATCCAGAGACCATCCTCTCTTCCACCTTATCATCCATCAAGATCAACAACCAGGGTTGTGGCGAATACAGCCTCAGTGATGCATTTGTTGTAGGGGCTCTTCCACGTGATCCACATACTCAAGGGCGCCCAAGTTTTCAAAACAAGCCTGTTGAGGAAAATTATAAGCTCAAGAAAATTGGAAACATGACTTTTGAGTCTCATGGTACCATCAACAGCAAAGAAATGGATCCAGATATTAACAAATGGTTATACAAAGATCCCCCATCACGTGACACACAACTTCTTGAGTACTTCAAAGAGAAATATCCAATCCCCTACAAAAATGTCACAGAACACTATAACTATCAAGGTGGTGGTCTAGGACCACAAGAGGATGAAAATTTGTTTCCTATCATACCATCCCAAAATCCAGAACAGCAAGGACTTGGCTTTAATACCTCTCGCCTGCTTGAACAAGAGCCCAATACCACAACTGCGGACACTAACATGAACAACGTGAACTTTTCGAATAGCCAAGATGACCTCGTGGAAATCGAAGACATCCCCAAAGAGAAAGACATCCGATCCTACGACGATATCTTTGCCGACGACACCCTCCTGGGGATTTCTGTTCTCCAACAACTCTCCATTAACCTCATAGATCTTCCCCTCACAAACCCTGACCTCATAGATTGGGACCAACCAAGCATCACACACATCGATGAGTTCCAAAGCGCACAAGCACTCCTAGAATTCATGGGGGCATCAAATCCAGCAAGCAAACAGGATCCAACATCAACCTCTGTCTATCAACTTCACCCAGAAGGATATTTTGGGGAAGAGGCAAGCTTTAGTCACAAAAATGAAATAGCAAAAGAAAATCATGAGTCTTTATGTGAAAACCCCCTTGGGGCACATTCTGATTCCAAAATAGTAAAAATAAAGGGCGTATCTTCTAGTGAAAACCTGGCAATTCAGGCGCTAGAAGATGAAGCCTTGCCTCTTCCCCCTATCCAAGATTATAGACCAGAGCAATCTCTAATCATCATAGAGGAAACCAAGTCAATCAACTTGGGAACAGAAGAATGTCCAAGGATCACCTACATTGCAGTCAACCTAACAGAAGGAGAAGAAATCGCTCTCAGTGCCTTGCTCAAGGAATCCATCATCAACTTTGCATGGTCATACGCCCACATGCCTGGGCTTGATCCAAACCTTGTTGTTCATCATCTATCAGTAGATCCAAACATCAAGCTAGTGAAGTAGAAGCTAAGGAAAATGCATCCAAAGGTAGCATTGCTCGTCAAAGCAGAGCTTGAGAAGCTCCTCCAAGCTAAGATCATCAGAGCAATAGATTATTCAGAGTGGATCTCTAACATGGTGCCAGTCACAAAGCCTTCTGGAGACATTAGAATCTGTACTGATTTTAGGGACTTGAACAAGGCATGTCCTAAGGATGACTTCCCATTGCCAAACATAGACATGCTTGTAGACCTCACAGCGGGTCATGAGATGTTATCATTAATGGATGGCTTTTCAGGCTACAACCAAATTCATATAGCGGAAGCAGATCAACATAAAACAGCATTCACAACCCCATGGGGTACCTTTTTCTACAACATGATGCCATTTGGGCTAAAGAATGCAAGAGCAACATATCAACGAGCAATGACAGCCATTTTTCATGACATGATCCACAAGATCCTTGAGGACTATGTGGATGATATCCTTGCAAAATCCAAAACAAGAGATGAGCACCTCAACATCCTAGAGCATGTATTTGATCGTCTGAATCATTATGGCTTAAAGTTAAATCCTAAGAAATGTGTCTTTGGCGTAACATCTGGCAAGCTTCTAGGCTTCATCATCTCTAGACGAGGCATAGAGATCGATCCTAAAAAGGTAAAAGCAATAACAGAGATGCCTCCACCAAGAAATCTCAAACAGCTCAGAAGCCTACAGGGCAAGCTTCAATCAGTTCGGCGGTTCATCTCGCAACTAGCAGACAAGTGCCAACCCTTCTCACATCTCTTATGCAAAGACACCAACTTCAAGTGGGATCCCATATGTCAAAGAAGCTTTGATAAGCTCAAGGAGTATCTAGCTAATGCTCCAATCCTAGTACCACCAGTTCCAAGATGCCCACTCATCCTTTACATCTCAACAACATCTACAACACTAGGGGCACTCCTAGCACAGCATGATGATGAAAACACAGAACGAGCTGTCTACTACATCAGTCGCACTCTTGTGGGCTATGAGCTTAACTATTCACCCATGGAGAAAGCATGCCTAGCAGTGGTCTTTGCCACTCAAAAACTTAGACATTACATGCTTAGCCACACAATCAAGCTCATATCAAAGGTGGACCCTCTTAAGTATCTGTTATCAAGGACAACCCTCATAGGCCGTATGGCAAAATGGGTCATGTTACTCAGCGAATTTGACATTCAGTATGTAGATCGCAAAGCAATCAAAGGGAAAGTCATTGCCGATCAACTAGCAGAAGCACCACTGGTGGATGCCTATCCACTAATCATGGAATTCCTCGATGAACACTTATGCATGATTGAAGAGCAGCCCATGTGGAAACTATACTTTGATGGTTCCAACACATCCCATAGCTCTGGCACAGGAATCCTATTCATCACACCTCAAGGTGACTATATTCCAAAATTATTCAAGTTGGGATTCCCCTGTACCAATAACATTGCAGAATATGAGGCACTCATCTCAGGTCTCAGAACAGCTATCCAATGGAACATCACAGAACTACAAGTCTTTGGAGATTCACAGCTCATTATCAAGCAAGTCCTTGATGAGTATCAGACAAAGGACGAAAAATTGCTACCCTACAAGCAACTGGTCGATAAACTGAAAGAGCATTTCCTACATCTACAATTCAATCAGATCCCAAGGCTTCAAAACAAAGCAGCAGATGCAATGGCAACCATCGGATCCTTATTGGAAATCCCACATGACGCAACACAATATGAATTTCTAGTCGAGCAGCTACACTTGCCAGCTTATGAGAACACTGATGCAAACATGGTGTGTGTCTTGGTTGGTCCCCAATCCCCATGGTACCACGACATCCATGCATATCTAAAAAATGGTATCATATCTCCCCATCTCACCAATAACCAATGCCAAAACCTTATTCACAGAGCTTCCCGCTACACTCTTATAGCCAACACCCTATATCATCGCGGGTATCATAATGTCCTATCTAGATGTTTAGACTCAAATGAGGCCATCCTGGCCTTACAAGAAGTTCACGCTAAAATTTGCGGTGCCCACACAAGTGGCATGGTTCTAGCAAAGCAGCTACTTAGAGTTGGATATTATTGGCCAATAATGGAACATGATGCGTGTGAATTTGTCAAGAAATGTCTCCCATGTCAACAGTATGCCAATTTGATACATGCACCAGCACAGGATCTACAGCCTATTGCACCACCATGGCCTTTTTCATGTTGGGGCCTCGACCTCGTTGGCTTGATCACCCCCCTCTCTTCGGATGGACACAAGTATATCATAACAGCCACAGAGTACTTTACCAAATGGGTTGAAGCGATTCCACTCACCCTTACTACTGGCATCCAAATATCCAAGTTCATCCTCTACCATATCATTTGCCGCTCCGGCATACCATCTACCATTTTCACAAACCATGGCACACCTTTTGAAAAATAGCATGTGGATGATCTATGTGCCAGACTCCACATCCATCACCATTTCTCCAGTCCATATTTCCCTCAAGGAAATGGCCAAGCTGAGGCAACTAACAAAACTATCTTGAAAATCCTCAAGAAGGTTGTCAATGATTCTGGTCGTGACTGGCACCTCCAAATCAATCCTGCCCTTTGGGCCTACCGCACTTCTTATCGCACTCCCACAGGCACCACCCCATACTCTCTTGTATATGGTGCTGAAGCTGTTCTACCGATCGAAGTTGAGCTCCCATCCTTGCGCGTCTCCATGAAGAACTATACAACTGAGGAAGACTATCATGTGGCCTGGCTCACACAGCTAGATCTGCTAGATGAAAAGAGACAGCAAGCTTACGATCACCTGGTGGCATACCAAAATCGACTCAAAAGGAGTTATAACAAAAAGGTCCATCCTAGACAATTCCAGGTCGGTGACATGGTCCTTAAAGAAAATCAGAAGGTCCTAGAAAATAGAGAAAAGAAAGGCAAGTTTGAGCCTACTTGGTTGGGCCCCTATGTTGTCACCGCATCCTTCGGCTCAGGAGCCTATCAGCTATCAACACCAGAAGGTGAGCCCTTGAATGATCCTATCAACATCATCCATCTGAAGAGGTTCTATGCCTGAACCTGATCCTGCATATATCAGAAAATCCAAAAACATTCAAAAAAGCAAAAAAAGCAAAAAAAAAAGCAAAAAAAGCAAAAAAAAAGCAAAAAAAAAAGCAAAAAAAAAAAGCAAAAAAGCAAAAAAGAAAAGAGAAAGAGAAAATAATCGTCCAAACGGTGAAAACTTGGCAATTCAAGTGCCTTGGACAAGTATGTTGGTGAAAACCTGGTAAACAGGTGCCAACATAGTAAACTGGGCTATTTATCTATTCAGTTGTCCTTTCAGCTACCGTCCTCTTCCTCCATCCATAACAGATCTCCTAGCAGTTCCATCTCCCCTATCCTCCAAGCATTCGGCTTCCATCTTCCTCCAACCCGTCTGTAATCTATATCCTATTCCAAAGCTTTGTACCATATCTTGTACCATATCCCTTTCCCTTTCCTGTACAGTGCTTTCCTCCCTGTATTTATCCTTCTTGTCTCCGTCCTAGTGAGAGTCCCGCCGAGTGTGATCTTCCTATCCCCAATCCTGAGCTTCTGTACATATCCCTTGTGCATATCATTCCTCCTTGTTGTACATAACCTTTGTCTGTCCTGCAGCAGCATTTGATCAAATATCTTGTCCCATCCCCAGCCTCAGAAAATTTGTAGTCCCACTCAGGCCTTGTGCTTCAGCAACATCAATTGATGACTTATCCTTGCTCATCCTGATTATTCCTTGAACTTCATCTTTTTGCTAGCGAACAACTACACTTATTCTCTCACCAACCCATGGGTCCTTGAGGATATATCATTCCTCCTGTCTAACCTAATCTTCCATCCTGGTCCTTGAGGATATATCGTTCCTCCTGTCCGACCAATCTTCCCACCATCAATCAAACCTAATCTCTCTCCTTGGCAAAGGATGTCTTTTTGGAGTTATCATTTTGATCTTGGATTTTTTGTCCTTTGGGTCTTGTTAATCTTTTTGGCTTCTCTTTATCCCACCAGGGTCACCATGATTCTTTATATCACGGTGTGCTGCATGTGCGGATAATCTGGGGCAAGGTCTTTTGAACTTTTGCTTCTGCCTATGAGTCAATTGTGTGTTTGTGGTTCCTTCAGCATCGGATCCACCATGTCGCCTCTGCGCTTCATGTGTGATGTTGGGGCAACCCTGTGTGTTTGTTTAGCATCAGTCCTCGTCAGTCCTCTGCGACGTTGTTGACAGGCCTCATGATCCCAGTATCTTTGGCAGGTCTCTAACATAGTTATATTAAATCTAGGTTGTGCACTCCCGTTTGCACTTGGAGCTATCTGGTCCCTTGCATTTATCATATAGATTAATCTTGCATCTTTACATATAGCTGCATCTTGCATCTTGCATTTCCATCTCATCTTTCATTCACCCATCTTTGCTCTTGGAAGCTTGGTAATTTATCTCCCCTGCTTCCTCAGTCGTTCCTTCTCTATTTCCTTTCGAGAAAATTCCACAATGTTTACTCCTTGCGTTATTTTCTCGAGGGGGCACAATCCCTTATTCCTCTAAATTCTAGCCTGGGGCATCTTATTTTCTTGTCTTTGAAGCCATGCCACTTGCGGCATCGCATCAAAGAGGGGCAAAATGTAGACACCTAAAAATCCTTTAGAAAATAAAGTATTTTTATTTTCTGAAAAATCCCTGATGACATCATCATTTATTAATTAATTAATTATTTAATTAATTAATTTATTTTTATGTCATTAAATCCCTTTTTCTTAATTAAAAATATTTAATTAAGAAATCCCTCCCAAAAATGTTTAAATCTTATTTAAACATTAATCCCCTATTTATTAATTATTTTAATTAATAAATTGACCAAAAATCCCTCAAAAAATAATTAATTTATTTTTTGACCAAAACTTGGCCAATTTCCTTAAGACCACTAACCTCTTCCAAAATCTTCTAATCCCTTCTTAATTTCGATTAAAAGGCTAATCCCACCTTTTCTAACCCTAATCTCAACTCAAAATATTTAATTAAGATTAAATATTTAATTTTCATATTTATTGAAAATATTTCAATAAATTTTCCCAAACTTAAGCCTTTGGAATGAATAAACTTTTATTCCATAAAACCTAGGAGAATTCTAGACTCTTCTAGAAACTTCTCAACCCAACCTCTTCACCCATCCTAATCCTAAAATCCCCTAATCCTAATCCTAATCCCCTTTCTAATCTTGTCACATTCCATTAGCAAAAGGTTTACCAAAACTTATGCTAACCTCCTCTTAGTCATCCTCCTTAGTCAACAAAGATGGCCACCTCTTGGCCACCTCTTGCAAATGCATTTAAGGATGCATTTAAGCCTTCCTTATCTTTCTTACATGCATTCATTATGCATTTAAGACCTTCTTATCCCTTCCTTGCCACCTCTTGGCCTTGGGCACATTTACCAAATTGTGCACATGCCCTCAAACTTTCAACTCAATCCTCCCTTGACACTTGTCAGGACACTTGTCCTTGACTCAACCCTAACCTTAGCCCTAACTCTGACTCATCCTTTTTAACCAAGCCCTTCCCTTTTCCTATAAATACCCTCACTTCCTAAGGCAAATCATCTTTCAACTCTCAAATTCAATAGCAAAGTTATAATGCTATTTTCATTCTAGCATAAGCATAAACTCATCATTTTAGATCATTTTCAAGCTTAAATCACATTTAAATTAGCTTAATTGGATTAACATAGATTCATTTCTTGTTTAATCAATCTTAGTTCATCTTTTAGCTTTGCATATTTGTGTGTTCTTGAGGCCTTTGAGGCAAAATAGGTTCCTCATACCTATTTTGTGTCATTTTGGGTCTTCTTGATCCTCAAATCATCTTATTTGCATGCTCCAAGTACTTGAGTTTGCACACCCACATCCATTTATATCCAAGCATATCAAACGGTGCATGGGCGCATCCGTTTTAGGCTTAAACTGAGGTGGCTTTGATTTTAGTTTGTTTACCATTAAATTTGATTTGATAATATGCTATGACGTTTTTTTTTCTTTGGCCTTCAAAACAGGTTTAGGTGCACGCTCAAATCCTAGTCTACAAAAATCAATAGAAATGGTGTCCCATTTCCATTCAGGAACACTATGAGACTGAAGTAACCCCGCTGGATGTTGATGTTTAGCCTTAACCCTCTGGCATTCCAAACATCTTGCCACAAAGTCAGCTACATCCCTTCTCATTCCGGGCCAATAATAATGCCGCTTGAGATCAGCATGCATTTTCTTAACACCCGGATGAGCTGAATATGGTGCTTTATGGGCTTCAACCATGACCAAACCACGCAAGTCTCCAATACTTGGAACATAAACACTACCCCAATAGATTAATAGCCCTTCTGAATTGATGGAATATCCCTCAAACCGACCTTCCATCATGCTGCCACTATCAATCATGGTCTTAACTTCGGAAAACCACTGATCAGCTGATAAATTCTGCAGAATTCTCTCCTTCAAATCCACAGTTAAGATCAAGGAAACAATCTCATGACGCCTCCTACTAAGAGCATCAGCTACTACATTTTCTTTTCCTTGAACATATTTTACCTCAAAATCATATTCACACAAAAACTCCATCCATCTTCACTGCCTAGCGTTAAGATTGGGCTATGTGAATAGATACTGCAAACTTCTATGATCAGTATGCAACTCAAAATGTTGATCGAGAAGAAAATGTCGCCACTTAGTCAAAGCATGCATAACTGCTGCCAATTCTAAGTCATGAGTGGGATAATTAACTTCATGATTCTTAAGTTTCCTAGATTCATAGGCTATCACCCGGCCATCCTGCATCAAAACTGCTCCAATGCCGTCTAATGAAGCATCCGTACACACTACAAATTCCTTCGAAGGATCAGGTACTACCAAGACAGGAGCACTAGTCAAGCATTCCTTAAGCTTACGAAATGCTACCTCGCACTCTTCCGTCCAAGCAAACTTTTTCCCTTTCCTTTGCAAGGAAGTAATAGGATGAGCAATTTTAGAGAAATTGGACACAAATCTTCGATAGTAACTTGCCAATCCCATGAAACTACGGACTTCTGACACATTGGTTGGAGCTGGCCAATTTATAATAGCCTGGATCTTGGAAGGATCAACAGCTATCCCATCCCCTGAAATGATATGACCTAAATAGCAAATCTCCCTCTTGAAAAACTCACATTTCGCTAAATTAGCAAAAAGATTGTTCCTTCGGAGACAATCAAGAATTTGCTCTAGATGTTGCTCATGCTCTTCAACAGAGTTAGAATACACCAAAATATCATCCAAGAAAACTACAACAAATTTGTCCAGGTACTCTCTGAGTACATTATGCATCAAATTCATAAAGACTGAAGGTGCATTAGTCAACCCGAATGGCACCACTAAAAATTCATAGTGTCCATATCTGGTACGAAAAGCTGTCTTATGAATATCTGACTCCTGGATTCTAAGTTGATGATATCCTGATTTAAGATCAATCTTTGAGAAGATACGAGCACCCTTGACCTGATCAAACAAGTCATCAATCCTAGGCAAAGGATACCTGTTCCGGATAGTAACTTTGTTCAACTGTCTGTAGTCAATACAAAGTCTCAAAGATCCATCCTTCTTCTTGACAAAGATAACTGGTGCACCCCAAGGCGATACACTAGGACGTATCAGTCCTTTACCCAAAAGCTCTTCTAACTGAATCTTAAGTTCATTCAATTCTTGCGCTGTCATATGGTATGGAGCTTTGGAAATTGGTTCAGTTCCTGCTACTAGATCAATTCAAAAATTGATTTCCCTTTTAGGGGGTACACCAGGAATTTCCTCCACAAAAACATCGGAGAACCTCTGCAATACGGGATGATCAAGAGAGGCATCTCCTGCAGCAACATCCTCCAAATCGTTCACAGCGATAGCAAATAACTTGTCGCCTTTTTGGACACACCTCACTAATTGTTTGGCAGAATTGGTTCTGACTGAGATAGGTCTTTTTATCCCAACGATAATCTTGGGTGCTCCCAAGTCATCAACACACTTGACCACTTTGCCCAAACAATCGATCACTGCTTGATGTTGTTCAAGCCAATCCATTCCCAGAACTATATCATAGGATCCCAATGGAATTACCCTAAGATCCACTGAAGTAGTAAAGGATTTCAACTGAACCTTGCAGCCTGGAGCTATTACCCCAGCCTCCACTCGAGACCCTGAAGCTAACTCCACTTGCCATAAGATATTAGCTCTAGCCACTGGAATACCACTCTGTGTAGCTAAGCTAGAAGAAATAAATGAATCTGTAGCACTAGAATCAAACAAAATGGATATCTCCTTACCTTGCATTTTACCTCTAGCCTCAATGACTGTGTTCTGATGCTCTGCCTGCTTCTGGTCCAAGGTTGCAAATACACGGTGGTTCCATGCTGAATCACTCACCGTAGCCTCTGACCTGGGTGGATTAACCTCTGATCTCTATTTGACCAAACCAGGACATTGAGCCTGATAATGTCCTTGCTGCCCACAACGGAAACAAGTCACAGTCCTCTTGAAATCCCTGCTCTGAGAAAGTGTACTACTATGAATACTCTGCGACTGCTGAGGAGGTTTAAATTGATCAGACCCCCTATTGTTCCTGTTAGATGATGTGGGTTTGTCAAACTTCCTCTTTTTGAACTTTCCACCAGAAAATCTAGATTTGAAGTTGCCTTGAGACTGCTTTGGACTCCTGAAATCACTCTGAATAGGTGGATTCACACTGGCTTTAGGGAACGACCCATGGTACCCTGACTTCATCTCAATAAGCTTGGCTCTCTCAGAAGCCTCCTGCATAGTCATAGGTTTAAAGGTCCTCGCCTCTTCACCTATCTTGGGATTGAGCCCCCTGACAAAATGTTGTACCAAAGCCTTATTATCATCCATCCACCCTGAGTACTTCTTAAGTTCATAGAACCTTCGCTCATAGGTCTCTACTGAAGCACCCTTCTGCAAGATATTAAAGAACTCTTCATCATGGGCTTGCTGCCAGTACTCAGACATAAACCTCTCCTTGAAGCATTCCAGAAAGAGTTCCCATGTCACCTGGGAGATATCTATTCCCAGTTTATCCAACTCTTGCTCCCACCAAATAGAAGCAAAATTCTTGAGCTGCATGACCGTCCACCGCACCTTCACATTGCTCTGGTAACGGTGTAAAATAAAACATTGCTCGATGTTCAACAACCAAGCTTCAGCTGTGGTACCTTCTTCTGTTCCATAAAATGGTGGTCCTTTAATCTTGGATAGATCTTTAATCTGTGCCCTGACAACAGGATCTTCCTCAATAAGAGGACCATCAACATGAACCTGAGGCACTGGAGGATTTACTCCCCCACCTGGAATATGATTATTAGCCTCAATATTATCCAACCGATCCAAAATTTGTTGGAGAACATTAGCATGAGGATCCCCTTGTTCATCCTGATTGACACCTTGCCCGATGGGGTTATTTCCATCCGCATCCTGGTGTCTGGGAATTCTACCACAGCCCCTACCTCTGCCTCTGCCTCTACCTCTTTCGACATTAGCATTGACTGGGTCACCGCATCCCTAAGCTCCTCTTGTAAGGGGAGGCATACTAGCAACCTGAGACAAACAACTACCGTTAAAAGACTACACAACAAGTGAACTAAACCCTTAACCCGAAGTCCTAGTTAAAGAAACCAGGCTCTGATACCAAATGTAACACCACCCAATAACTAAGTGATGAAACCAAAATAAAACCAAACAAAAACATACACCACAAAGAGATAATAATTTTTATTTTTTTTTAACTTCCATAAATTTGATTACAAAAGTTTATAAACTGTCATACGTAGTTGTCCATACAAACTCTGATTACAAATGAGTTACATCAGTACTCTTTATTGAAAAGATAAACATACAAATGCAAGAAATCTGCCTAAGTTCTCCTATAAGATCTATACACTGCCCTAATGACCAACAGAATAGCCACAATCTGTTTTCCATAAATTTTAACAGCTGCCAACCATTGGCCCGTACTCATAGTTTTATCCATCTAGGTTCCTATAAAAACCAATAAGAACACAACACACAAAGCAAATAGGGCTCAGCATAATTACATAAGTCATAGAAATCCATGATAAACCTGCAATTATTAGCATCATAATGAACATATTTCATATACCATAAAACTCATTTGAACCAAAACATCATTATCTCATTACAACAGTCACATATTATAGCAGACATGAAAGCATGATAAAAAGAAATAACTCGCAGTCAGAATTCCAAAAAGATGATGCACATATATACTGAGATGTTTAAACACTGAAGAGTCATGATTCTGCACCCATGGTTGTGCCCATGACAAATCTTGCAGTGCAAGGTAATCTATACTCCCGTTAATAAACTTAACAGTGCACACAGCTATCTGTTAATCCGTTTAATAACATAACAGTACCTCATGCCCCATACTCCGTTCTAGATCATGCAAATCATAGACATAGGAAAGGCCAATTATCTTATTAAGTATTAATCCCATCCCATAATTTTTAAGGTTATCACTTGTATACTGAATTGGTTCTTCCAATTCAGCCATCCCCATATGAGTTCATCTTCGGAATTCCTCACATTCACATGTTTAAACAAAAAACCAGACACTTATGCAAACAGAATCAATACAATGATCTACACAATTCCACCTTTAGTACAATCATATCATCAATGAACTTTAACTTCAAAATCTTCCTTCATTCTACTGTCACAAAGCAGTATGTAATGAAATTCTCAAATTAAGAGCATCAGAATTGTACCAACTTACAACACAAAACCAACTAATGCAAAAATGTACATTTGAGTTATCTACAAGTCTAACACTAACAGATTGCAAACTATCATTCCTTGCACACAGCACTGATAGGCAACACCTATTATTGCTAGGCTAGTACCATAACCAAGTACTTTATACCACCTCTCTACATATACTTCAATGCCAATGTAATCATTACAAAATTGCTTAAGCACTGATATATACTACATAAACCTTTATTACATAAGTTTTTATTCACGTTCTGTTTGAATTCAAAGTCATGTTACAGTGTCATTCTGACATTTCAAATTAACACAAATTAACTATGCTAATAGAGAATTCGGACTTTTTCCTTACTAAAATAAAATGAAACTCAAAACGTTTATTCTCAACCAATATCGGCCCTCAACATGTCACAGCAACCATTTACAATTCTGCAATTCCCATCACAAAATAACTAATTTAACCATACAAAATGACGTAAAGTATCTGTTGTCCCTAATTAAAAGTTAACAACATCACAAGATCGAGTGCACTGTTTAAACCATAAGATGAGTTTAACAATTGACAATAAAAATAGAGTTACCTTACTTGCTTAACAACTATGTAAATAAATCACAAGCATCTTGACATCAATCACTCAGATTAGGAAATGCCCAAATACCCGAAAGCAACCAACTCTACATTAGTCAATACATTAAACAACACTCAAACCGAAACCAAACACTCTATCATTACTCGGTTACAACAGTAACTACAATTCCATGTTTTCCCAATGATCATTTATCCACATCAATGTACATTCGAGAGAATGCAAAGGTCTGTACATAATATTTCCCCCCGAACACATGGCACAACCCCACTCACAAACTACAACATCGACACCGATCCATTATAACACTGGAAGTTATAAAGGTAAACACAAACAACATTAATAACAGCAATGAACATTCAAGATATACTATGGTCAACCACAATTATAATGACAGCAATGAACATTCATGGTATGCTACGGTTCAACAAGACAATACAACATGCCTCGACACCAATAGAATAGACCACTGCAAACGACCGAAACCCTCAACAATATTCCCAACAAAAAACATCCATACAATCCCCCAACAACTTTAATCACTACCCGATACACCGTTTCCTTAAAGCCTCTGCCGAGTGCAAGCACGAACAAACAAATGAAATACATCTGCAATCACTTCCACAACAGACCCACAAAACTGAACAAATACAATATACAATGCAACCCATTATTGCTGCTGCCGTTTAAAACTGACTGGTGAACATAATGAACCCGCGACAGAGAATTTATACCCAACAAGATACACATTGTCACAATGCTCTGTTTTTATGCATTTCAATATCCAAACTCAAAACCCACAAACGCTTTCGAATAAAACAACATTACTATGCAATCATATTGGCGCCCACAATCATAAACTATTTCAATAAATGTATTACCACATCATATAACTGAATTACAAAATGCATGTTACAGAGATGAAAGGGAAGAGTGCTGGCCCTGACCTAAACAAGCAAGAATTGAAACCAGAATCAAATCATTGTCCTTCGCCAAAACCCCCAAACCAGCAACTGAAAGCAAGCACGCACAACCCACAGACAACCAACACAACAAGGTAATGCTGTCACAGAGGTGAGGAAAAGATATGCATATTCCTCCACCGACCACGACCCTAAACTCTCTCATGCCGGCCGAACCAAGCGCCATGCAAATAGCCATAGTTCAAAACAGAAACCAGAATTCTTCTCAAGCACTTCCCGTTAACTTAGCATCAATGGCGGCACAATCAAAATAGAGACAGGCCACAATAACTATTACCACACTTGGCCAAATGCAATGCCCAGCGAAGTACTAGCTTCGATCACAACACCAACTGACATGCAGATCGTCTCAAATGAACATTAATGCCATCCAACAAGTGTCCCATAACAGCCGCCTCACAAAACCCAAAGCTCGGCCAAAACCAACAACCACAGCCGATAACACCACCTCACCAAACTTCACCACCTTCACGGCATCTATCTTTATTAGCAAGGTAAGATCAACACTTAACAATATCCCATTCAAAAGATATGTGCCTAAGTGCGAATTACCATTCACACTTAGGTACATATGCTTCATGCATATAAAACATGACCACCCTTGCTCATAAAGAAAGATATCCAAAACATTACAAAATCCAATATGACCACGGTATATATATTTATAAATATATCTATATACATAATCACGGTATATATATATATTTGTAAATATATATATATATATATATATATATATATATATATATATATATATATATATATATATATATATATATATATATATATATATATATATATATATATATATATATATATATATAATCACAGTATATATATTCATAAATATATATATATATAATCACAGTGTATATATATATATTTGTAAATATATATATATATATATATATAATCACGATATATATATAAATATATATATATATATATATATATGCATTCACTATAAAAGCTCATAAACCAGAGTATTACTAACAGAATACTAACATCATATTATAGGTCACTATCATGATATTAAAAAGGAGCACTTTCAAAATTCAAAATCTCATGCAATGTTAACATACACAGAATATTTTTCCACCACTCTTTAATCCAATCCATAATAACTGGTAAGCAATTAAAGATTGGAAGATGAAGCAAACTTAACAACAGAAAACATTTACAGAATTCTACCAATCACTATTAAGAGAATAACATAATGAGCACAATGATTCAATCAGAAAACCATCACAATCTGAGAAAACAACTATTCGAAATGAGTTCATAGTGAAATCAGAATTAACATTAGGTCCTTATGACAGACACTAACACACGTGCAGAATTAAAATGATCAGAACAAAATCCAACTAAAACATAATAACTAACATAGTAAATCATCCTGTCCATAGAGTTAAGTTTTCTAGCAAACTGAACATAGAAACAAATGAAATAGGGTCAGGCATGACACCGAGCACCAGGGAATTTCACTGAGCGCCAAAGAGATAACCGACCAACACCGGTCAATAAAGGAAACCGAGCAACATTGAACCAACTTGGTCAAAGTAGGAACTGAGCAACACAGAAAACTTCAAACATCTTTTTGGTGACATAGGATTTCCAAGGACCTAAGATGCTCCTGCATCAATAAGGTATGATGATAATTTATTGGAGAAAACTTTCAAAACCTAGAACTACAAATTACTAGAGGTGGAGGCTGAGGTAGATCTAATAATAATTGAGGAAGAGAAAAAACTATTAAGTAAATAGATAATAGAATTGGTTCTTAATCTAAGGAAAAATCACAAAGGAACCCTTCTAACATGATGGACAATAACAATAGAAACTAGCAACAAGAAAACCATAGGTTTGATAAGTAAAAGGTGCAACATTTTAATTGCAAAAACTAAGGTCATTTTTCTAAATGTTGGATGAAGTAGGTAGATATTGGCAAGTTTTCTCACATCTAGTAGAAGAATCTAGAGATAATCATAAAATTATACTTTTGACCTATAATCTAACCCAAGAAAGTTTAAATGATGTTTGTTTTTTTATCGCAGTTGTAACAATCACATGACTAGAAAAAAATTATTGTTCGCTAGTATAAACAGTAGTATTTAGTCTAAGGTAAACCTAGGCAATGATAATAAGGTGAGAACTAAAGGTAAAGCTCCTAGGTGATTTTTGTGTATACCAAGATTGGTTAAAGAATAACAATAAGTGACATGTATTTTTTACCTAGTCTAAAATGCAATTTGTTGCTCATTGGATAGTTTACAGAGAAAAGGTATAGAGTGATCTTAAAATATGAGGTATGTATAATCATTTATATGTATCTGGGTAAAAGCACAAAGTTGTGTCACGTTTTAGGACAACTTATCAACACAGTTGAATTTGAGTATATCTAACTAAAATTAATTTTTGTCAAACATATGGTCTAGCTAGATTCATTCTATCTATGTTAGATAAGTGCTTCAACTTTTCCAATTGGAAATATCTATTAAATGCATGTTTTATACCAATTACTAAAGAAATAAAATTATTTCAGAAAAGTGATGTTTCAATAACTTCTACTCTTTTTAATGATATTTTTTTACAAATATAAAAAATACCCTTTTTTAGGGCACAAAATCAAGATTATCATCATATAATTTTCATAGTATTTTAATTAGATCTAATATATTATAATTTTAAAATACTGCAAGTAGGTATTTGAACATTCGAGAACAAGCTGCTTAAAAAATAGAAAAAAATAGTAAAGCTTATCAAAAAAATTGAAATTTTATATTTAAAACTAGAGGAGAGAGTTATCTTCAAGAATTTGTAAATTTTTTTTTGAATGGTGTAGATTTGATAGGGGAAATTTGGTGGGAGATGAAAACTGATAATTTCATGTATATTCAACTTTGAGTAGTTATAATGAAGAAAATATACATTGAAAACAATTTTTTCTTCTTTCTTGCATTAGCTATACATTTCATCTATAACATGTTTTGAAATCAAATGAAAAAAAGATTATTAGCATATACTCTTCTGGTGGGAACAATACCCTCACTTTTTAGCATTTTTCAGCAATTAAAAAATGGACTTCAAAAATTAAAAAAGTACGTGAATTCTTGTTCAAGGAAAATTTAAAAAATTATAGGCATAAACTTCATCCACTTTTACACATTTCATTAGTTTACATCATCTCCAAATTCTAAACATAAATGCCATTTTTATGTCATTAAAGTTAAAAAGTTTGTGTGTTGTTGACCTTTTCTTTTATAAAAGTGTGACACAGCTTTGTACGTTTACCCATCTCAGCAGGAAGAAAATTGTAAGAATAGAGATGAAAATAAATAGAATAGTTCCACTCACTATAAGAAACAAACTATCTAACTCTTTGAATGCTTATAAAACTAAGAGTTTAGATTAATTTTGGCTAGAGTTTAAGATATCACCATTTACATTTTGACGGCTAGATTTGTTGTAGAAGAAGAAAATGGTGAAAGGGTTGCCCAATATTTGAAGCAACTAAAAAACTCATGTGAAAGTTACATACTAGAAAAATATCACAAAGAAAAAAAATTCCAAGAGTTTTGTATAGAGAAAAAGCTCCATTGGAGATTGTACACACAAAAATGTATGGGCCATGCAAACATTGTCATTAAATCATAATACATATATTTTAAAACCTTTATAGATTATAGTTGAAAGGCTTGGGTTTATCTTTTCAAGAATAAGTACATAAGTTTTTCTTTATTAGAAGGGTTTAAAGACATGGTTGAAATTGAGAGTGGAAAATATGCAAAATTTCCACGATCAAATAGAGGAAGTGACTATTTGTTGAATGATTTCATGAATTTTTGTTAGGACCATGGAATAGAAAGATAGTTTACTACTTATTTTACTCAATAAAAAAATTGAGTGGGTGAAAGGAAGAATTGAATCATTATGAACATAGATCTAAGTATGTTGAAGGAGAAGAAACTATCAAATATGGGGAGTAGTAGTTATTTATTTATTTTATATCTGAATAGAAGTTCAACTAAGAGTGTGAATGGATATGTTCCCCAAGAAGCTTGCAGTGGTAAGAGTTATAGTGCATCTTTTTTTTAGGTGTGTGGCTTATGCACATGTACCTAAAGAGATGAGAAGTAAGCTAGATCAAAGAAGAGATAAATATATTTTTATTAGATATGGTGAAGAGTCTAAGGCATATAAACGACACTTATCCATCACCAAGAAGTTTATTATTAGTAAAGATTATGACTTCAAGTAAAAAGAGGCTTGGAATGGAAGTATAGGTAAATCTATTATAGATATTGAGCTATATAATCTCATGAAGATGATGAAGTAAATCAACATGCTATACAAAATAGATATTTGATTCCTTGCCAACATTTGGAAAGTAATCAAGTAAGAAAATCTCTAAGAGTTAGATCACCATAGTTCAAAATGCCAAAAACTAAAAAGCATGGTGGAGCATCAAGTTATGGTGGACAACAAATAACACAATCAGAGGTAAGTAATGAATAAAATCCTACATTAGCTACATTAATGAAAAAAATTAAATTTAATAAGACTACAAGCCTAAGAGATATAAATGAGTAGAATGAAGAAATAAATAAAGTTTTGAATTTTACAGTGATTGCATGTAATCCAGTTAAAGTTTAAGAAGATGTTAAAGAAGAGAGTTGGGTAAAATCTATGGATGAATTTTTTACTCCATAACACTTGGAATCTTGTAGATTTACCTAGTGATAAAAATAGTCTAGGTGTTAAATGGATTTATAAAACTAAGTTAAATGTTTAAGGTAAGGTTGAAAAGTACAAAGAAAGACATTTAGCTTAGGGGTTTATTAAACACCCGAGCATTAATTATAATGAAACTTTTCAACTTGTTGCCAAACTTGACATAATAAGGATGATGTTTGCTATTGTAGCACAAAACACATGGAAAATATATCAAATGGATGTAAAGTACATATGTTTAAATGAATTTTTGAAACAAGAGGTTTATGTGAAACAACCTTAAGGATACCAAATTGATGGAATAGAAGACAAGGTCTACAAGTTAAAAAAGATACTATATCAAGATTAAAGAAAGCACCCAACATATAGTGAAACAAATAACCAGGATCTAAAAGTTAGATTAAAATCACAAATATCAATGGAAATTTCATACCTCAATAATGCAAATGATGAGAATACATATAGGTGAAAGTGCATCCAAGTGTAACCATGAAAAAAGGAAAAAATTCGAGTGGTGGAAAAAACACCCAAGAAATAAGGGAGATGTGTTAAATATTATTTGATGTTACTCACAACCTCTCAACAATCTAGATACCTTATGAGGATATGTGTTAAATATTATTCAATACTACTCAAAACTTCTAAAAAATCTAGACACCTTATGAGATGTCTCAAGTTATCTATCTACACTTACAAGCCTATGTGGACATATAGGTGTACATCAATGCCTTCCCTTAAGAATATCTTAGGTGAGTACAATTAAAATATGTGTCTTGACTACAAAACCTGATGAGGTACCCATGTATAGTACAATCTCTCATAAAGTGGAGAAAGATATAAAACGTAGTGGGAAAAACCTATCATCCAAAAGAGAGAAAAAAGAATAGAAGACTAGAAAGCTTTCCAAAAGTATGATGATGATGCTAATATAGACCACATGCCAAGAAGAGCTCATAGATTAATTAACTTGCTCTTAGTAAAGGGTTTGGCTACTCTAAAGACTAGAAAAAGGCTAAGTCAATGATCTGCCAATGAATCAACTCTCGAATATAATGCATATTAATCTCTATGTGATTTTTTTACTAATGATGAACCAAATTATTTCATATCTAAATAATTATTTTTTTTAATCACAATAGATAACTTTAGGATTATTTAAAGGAATACTAAACTTAGAAAGAATGCCTTAAAGCCATATGGCCTTAGTAGATACATTAACAACCCCTTTGAACTCTGCCTCTGTAGAAGATATTGAAATGATATGCTTCTTCTTGCTAGACCAACTAATAGGCCCTAATCCAAGAGAAAAATTGTAACCTGAAGTAGACTTACAATACTCATTATCACCATCCCAATCTGAATCTGTAAAACTAACCAAGTCAATTGAAGAACCAACTCTATAATGAATCAAAAACCCAAGTGTACAAAAAACATAGTACCAGTGAATAATCCTCTTAGCTACATTCTAATGTAAATCATGAGGCTCCTACATAGATCAGGAAACCATACCAAATTCACATGATATATATGGCCTAGTATGATTTAAGTAAATAAGACTACCAAGAGGTTGTCGATATAGAGAAGCATTAACTAAAGGTGTAGTAAATGTATTCTAAGGCTTGACTTCTGATAGAAAGTGAGTCAAAGATGCTATACAAATAGTCATTTGGAACCATGAAAGTAAATCAATGGTATTCTTGGGTTGAGAAAGTATAGTCCCTAAATCTAACTATGAAATCTCAATACCAAGGAAATAATGAAACAAACCCAAGTCTTTCATGTCAAATATATCCCGAAGTGATGACTTTACTAATACAATGATAGATGAAGTACTCTGGTAGTAATCAAAAGATCATCAACATAAAGTACGAGTATCAAAAAATAATCATCCTACCATAAAAGACATACATTAGGATCTGAATGGCATCTAGTAAATCTTAAAGATAGAATATGAGTATCCATCTTGTCATACCAAGCCCTAGGGGACTTTTTAATGCCATAGATAGATTTCCTTAGTTTGCAAACTAAGGATGAATCATGAATAAATCTTGGTGGTTGTTCCACATAAATCTCCTCCTCAAGGTATCCATGAAGATCACTCTTCACATCCATTTAATGTACAACCCATCCATGTGTTACAACTATAGAAAGTGTGATTATAATTGAAGTCATCTTAGGCACTAGTGCAAAGGTTTTTGTATAGTCAATACCATCAACTTATGAAAAAATTATGCAACCAAGAATGCTTTGTACTTATCAATTAACCCATTTGCTAAAAATTTAGTTCGATATATTTGTCTACATCAAACTAAATTCCTTCCCTTAGGAAGTGAATTCAAATCCCAAGTGTGATTTCTAACCTAGGAATCATATTCCTCATCCATAAAAATATCCCACTCTGGTATACCCGATGTCTCTCTAAATGTTTTTGGATCAAAAACTAAAGAAAAGAAGACTTATGCCCCCTTGAAAATTTACACTATCATTTGTTGAATCTTGTACCCCAATATTTTCCCCCTGTAGAGTGTGATGTATGGATGATGCAGAAATACCAACCACTAATGGAATCCATGAACTAGATGAAGATAAATCCTCATCACTAACATCACTGTAGGAAGAAGAATATTTTTATCTAGAACTCTGGGTGAACCCACAATAGTGGGTTACACTTTTTTTCCTAAATGGACACTGAACTCTACATTTTGAAAAAAAAATTTAGATTCAAATGCATATTATCAATAAACCATTTCAAATCAGTAGATGAAGTAAATTAGTCTTTTAGGAATTTCTATCTATATTCTAAATATATTTTTTATTTTTTATTTTTGAATTGATTTGAATAGTTTTTTCTTTCTCCCATGAAAAATGGTATGTTGCTGAAAATGTCATTTTCAAAGAGTTATATTGTTTTCATAGAGAATAATTTTTTTCCTAAAATAGATATCAATGTTATTCATTTGAATTTAGTTTTGTAACATTCATATGGAGGTCATGCAATTGGTTTTATGAAATTATCATGATTATTGCATATTTTATTAACATTTGAAGTTGACTGAATCGTAATTTTGACATACCTTGACTACATAGCTTATAACTTGTGTATTTGTCCAATTTCATTTTTATTTGATAGAAAGATAACTTCAATACCTAGGACATAGATATTTTTAGAATTTTTTTTCTCATTTACTATTTTTTCATAAGTGTCAAACAAAGAGGTAGACATGCGATGAAATATCTATGTTTAGTAAAACTAAAAATACAAAGTCATAATAAAATTAATACATATTAACATTATTGTAAGATATAAAAATGTGTGAAAAGGGTTTAGAATAATGGACATAAAAGAGACCCTAAACCATCATTTTACATAATAAATATAAAGATAATTTAATGATATGGAATATAAATTTGGAAATAGTAATAAGAATAAAGTACATACCTCATAATATGACTAATCTTGAAATACCTATTTTCTGGTATTTGTGTATAGTTTCGGGAAATTTTGCAATCGGATATGCCCTGGAAATATAGAAACAGAGAAAACCAAGAAACCTTCTGTCTTTCTAAGGAATGTCAACCTTGACCCAAAACAGGAGTAAGATCTTACCCAGGGCACAATCTTATAACAAAAAGTTGACCTTGACTTGCACTGCTCTGACAGAAATTCTGTTCACGAATCTTGAAAGTTTGCCGAAAAGGGTATCCAGATTTGCACTAATATTTGCTATCCCATACATGTACCTATAAGAAAAAGGGTTTTTTTGTTTGGATGAGGGGTTTGCCTTGGTCAAACCCCAGTTTTGGAATCAACCTTGAAATATAATTAAAATTGAGGATGCTAGCAAGTAGTAGAAATAGATCTAACAACAAAGCTATGACATTCAATAGATATGCAATTGTATTTGAAATGTAAACAAGTATGTTGATATGAAAGCTTGGACTTAACATTAAAAACCATAAATATAAATAAAAACCTCAATGATTGTATGCTTGGAATCCACCTTGAAGGGAGAATGAATAGATCTTGAAGATGAACAAAGGATCTTGAAGGAAGATCACACCACCATGATGGATAGATCTAGGGTTTGAATGATGAATCTTGAATGCTTGAACCAAATTCCTTCAAAGATTTGAATGCTTGAATCCTAGATCTTCAATGGAGAACTTGAATTCTTGAATGGATGATTTCTTGGATGCTTGATTTCCTTCTACACCTCACTTGCTTATGATCTCCTTTTTCCTTGAGAAACTTGATCTCCAAAACTTGAATGAGAGGAGGAGACTTCCTTATATACTAATCTAGGGCACAAACTTCTAGAGAGGAAAACATATGAGAAATAAATTCCCATTAAGTTAAAACCCCTAGAAATCGACCCATATTAAATATATTTTGTGAGTTTACCTTTCTGAAGCCCGAAACAACCAACCCGAAAGCAGAAAAATAAACTTTTGAGTTTCCCCCCGCATCCAGAAAACTTTCTAATGAAAAGGAGGACCTGGGTCAAGGTCAAGGTAAACTTTGACCTAGGTCAAGGTTGAGGTCAACTTTGACCTAGATCAAGGTCAAGGTTGACCTCGACCTTGACCTAGGGGTTTAGGACCTCTGCAAAATGTGCCAAGAGAGGAAAATAGTGCCTGGGGAGGCCCAAATAGAGCCCTAAATAGGCACAAAAGATGTGAATGGGGAAAAAAAGAGAGGACAACATGATGATGGCCCCAAACACCCCCTAAGGAGGGCTAAATATTCTTAACATGGAAGTGCTTCCATTTTAATACGATACATTAAGCCCCCACTTTAGCAAGAGTATCGAAATCGAACATACTCATGATAAAGTTAGAAGAAAGACTCCAATGGATTCACAACAAGGTAGAATATCACTTAGTTGAGGACATGATCCCCCAGACCATGGATTCTAACTCAACATACATGCATGAGGGTGGGAAAATAGAGAGAAAAGCCAAATCTAAAAGACACAAACCCAAATCCACTAGGAAAGGAAATCTTGCTAAGAAATTCTTCCTATACTAATATCATATTTGGAAAGCTATCATAAAAGCATACATGATTAAATAATAAAGACAAGAGCAACACTATAAATAACATAGCTTCATGATCCAGTCCTACTAGCATGAAAGTGAAAAGAGAGAGGAGAGAGAGAGAGAGAGAGAGAGAGAGAGAGAGAGAGAGAGAGAGAGAGAGAGAGAGAGAGAGAGAGAGAGAGAGAGAGATTACCTCACCTAGTAAGATGCCCACCTTACCATGAATCACCAAGGAGGGAGAGCCCAATAGGTAGCAAAACCTGATAGTTCACCCAAAAATTGTGTTCTGCAATTTTAATGCATCTTCTGACAGCTTTTACAATACCCATAGATCCACATTCTTGTATCACTATGGAATATAAAATGTGTGTCTCTTCAGGATTTAGCAACTTATGTGTGTTAACTTACATGGATTTAGCATATTTGAACTTGAAAATGTGTGTCTCCTCATGATTTAGCAACTTATGTGGGTAGGTGTAGGATCATGGTATGCAAAAGTAGGCCCTTAAGTGGTAGTGAAAATTTAAAAAATCAGGTTTAGGCAAGTTTACATAAAAATTTGAACAAGTTATAAATATTATATCAAAAATATGTAAGAAGAGAATATGTAGAAAATTGAATTTATTTTCTAAGATACTAAGCCTTTTTTTTTATATTAAGTTTATTTAAGCTCCCATTTCGGGAATCAAACATGAGATCTTGCTATTACAAAGAGAAGCAGCAACCGATGCACTGTAGGCCAATGCCTAATACTAAGCCCTTTTTGAAAAATAATTATTTTATATATTGAAAAATTTAAATTTCAATGTCTAGTAGTACAAAAATTTTAGGAAAAAAGTAAGAAGTAGGTGTATGTCTAACCACCTTAAACACAATCAAATGATAGTTTTTTTTTACAAGATTCTAGATATAAGTAGTATGCTCATGTCCGGATGTGACACATTTTTTTTTAATCATTTTCTAACTAAACAATTAATTATGATTTTTCTTCTACAACTTTTTGAGAATACAAAAACTCTCGTGTCTAACTACGTTAACTTAGTCTAAACTTTATCAAATTGAATTTTATTTTATTTTCTCATAGTAGTAAAATCATAGAATGTGACATATATTTTAGATTTAAAAAATGCTATACAATTTGAAACTTATAGCTATTTTTTAATAAGTATATCAATCAGGACTAGAAAGATAACAAATACATGTATGTATGACCACATTAAACAATATCAAATGATAATATTTTTTTATAAGATTATAGATAAAATTAGTAGACTCATGTCCAAATGTGATGTATATTTTTTTGTATTTTTTTTCTAAGTAAATAATTAATTATTATCTTTCTACTACAAATTTTTCTGAATATAAAAACTCACGTGTCTAACCACCTTAACTTACTCTAAACTTCATCAAATTGAAAGAATTGTTTATTATTATTGTATTAGGTGAAGCATAGAATGTGATGTATATTTCAAATTTCAAAAATGTTATATTGTTTGAAAGTTATAGTTGTTTTTCAAAGAGTCTATCAATTAGGATTTCTTTTTCACATTGCCACTTTTTGGCATACCAAGATCCCACACATACCCATGTGCATTACCTTCCAAGGATTTAGCATATTGAAAATTGAAAAATGTGTGTCTCTTCGGGATTTAGTAACTTATGTGTGTTACCTTCCAAGATTTAGCGTATTGCAAAATAAAAAATATAGCATAAGGGAGACCCTATATATGCCCCCCTCCTTATCGTGGTTGTCTACTAGACATGATAAGGAAGAGAAGGAGGATACCTATTTCACAACGTAAGGAGATATCCTATTAACAACAATGTACACTATATTCTTAGCAAAGGGTATTGTCCCTTACATCAAAGAATATAGATAATCATGAAAAGGATATGTCACTTATGGAAAAAGGATCCTCAAAGAGAAAGAGGTCTTATCAACAAGACCCCCACCATAGAGGATTTCTTTTAGATAAAATATCATCTTTCAAAAGGAAATAAAGATTCAATCATCTAGCCCCCTATAATCAAGAGTAAGAGGAATCTCTAGAATGAAGGAAACAACTCTAATACCAAAGCAAGGGTAAGAGTTTATAAAGAACATAATTTGAAAAATAAAGAAGAGGTGATGACCTAGGAAAGCCACCTGTCACATAAAAGGATATCCATAGCCAAAACCTCAGTAAGTATAATGAAATAATGTTGCAAAATAAACAAATGCCACTATGCTAGGGAAAACAGATCCCTAGACAAAGAGAAAGAAGGAAGAACCTTCCCCCCGAGGGATGAAATAAAGGGATACCTTTTGCAAAAAAAATGTCTTAGAATAGATATCATGAATACTAGAAGAGAGTGATGGATGATTAGGAGCAAAAGCTATCATAATACAAAACCATCAAGATAAAAGAGAGAAATCATGACCAATTAAGCTCAAAGAAAAAATGTGAAGAACATAATGGATTCTAGAAGACTAGAAGAAATACACCTCTTGCCCCCTAGTCCTGAGAAAAGAGGAGAAAAGATCTATATTATATAAGAATGAGGGGTAAAATTATGAAGACATTATAATATCACACAAGAGTGAGGTATAATTCCTAAAGCACTTCTTTCACTAATATATATCTTGGAATTCACACAATTAGCAAGTAAATGTGTATTACTATAGTGAAGAGGATATTTGTACTTGGAGAGAGCATCTTTCGACATAGGTTTAAATATTTTCTTCTTAGAATCCATTAACTTAACATTCACATTCTTAGCCACATCTTGAGAGGTATCATGGTGACCTTGATAAAATGTAATATAAGGTGGAATGATGGATTGAGAAGGTGGTAAAGAAGTAGAAACCACCAGATTAGGTTGAGAGTTATTCCTTGTATGATAGGTCTAAGCTATCAAATCTTGATCATTGAAAAAATCTAAAGACTCCATAGGTTTACCTTTGATAGTAATGTGAGGACAACCTTTGATAGTCAACATGGGTTTTGGATAAACTATGTTAGCTATCTCAACACTACAAACTGAATCACAAGAAGGAATTAAAGAAGATATCCTAGGAGGAGATGAGGTAGGATCTTGATTCTCCATAAGATCATAATTAAGAGGGAGTTCATATCATTCTCCGCTAATGCCTCATCACTAGAAGGAATCCAAAAGGGAGGTAAAGGATCTATAATGTCGTCTTCTTCCGCATAAGGGGACTGTGTTTTAGAAAGAGTCGCCATCATGTATGGATATGTCATCCATTAAAAAATCACCCTCTTGTATCAAATATTCTTCATGAGGAGGGGATAAATCAATGTCTTTATCCAAGGGTTCATCCCAAAAATTAGAATCATCCATAATGGTTTCGTGAGGAAGAGAATAATCAACATCCAAATCCAAAGGTTCATCCCAAATAGGAGGATTATCATCCCTATCCATAAAGCACATTGTACGAGCACCATAAGTCACTAAAGCTTGACCTCTAAAGGGGAAAGAAGGTAAATTATATTGTAAAATAGGCTCATAGAAAGGACATATATTAGGAGAAGAATGAACATCAATCCCCAACTCATCTTTGTAAAGGTCAATTGAAGAGGTTGTGGAGGAGGGTGAAATAGGAATAGGATCAATGGAGATCTCATTCGAACAATTTTCATCCTCGCTAACATGTATCTCATTAAGGGATATATCCTCTTTTGCAATAAAAGCCTCATCAAAGTATCAAAAATAAAAATCATACATGTTGAACACAAAGTAACACTACAAGCATGAAAAATGGAAATATTTTTGTATTTTTAAAGAAATTTTGCAATTTTTTTTTGTATTTTTGAAATATAAATGCAAGACCATAAAATAAATATACCTTTATAATTATGTAATATCTAACACAAAATGCAAATCTAACACCAAAAAGAAAGAGTTGTTGTAAACGGGTTCACCAAAATGTAAGATATAAAAATGTTTGAAAAGAGTTTAGAATAATGGACATAAAAGAGACCCTAAACCTACATTTTACATAATACATATAAAGATAATTCAATGATATGGAATATAAATTTGGAAATACTAATAAGAATAAAGTACATACCTCATAATATGACTAAACTTGAAATACCTATTTTCTAGTGTCTATGTATGGTTTCGGGAAATTTTGCAACCGGATTTGGCCAGGAAATATAAAAATTGAGAAAAGAAACCTTATGTCTTTCTGAGGAAGGTCAACCTTGACCCAAAATAGGGGTAAGATCTTACCCTGGGGCACAATCTTACACCAAAATGTCAACCTTGTCTTGCACTGCTCCCATGGAAATTATGTTCACAGATCCTAAAAGTTTTCTGAAAAGGGTATCCAGATCTACACTGATATTCACTGTCCCACACCTGTACCTACAAGAAAAAGGGGTTTTTTTTTGGATTAGGGGTTTTCCTTGGTCAAACCCCGGTTTTGGAATCAACCTTGAAATATAATTGGAATTGAGGATGCTAGATGGTAATAGAAATAGATCTAACAATGAAGCTATGATATTCAATAGATATGCAATTGTATTTGAAATGTAAACAAGTATGTTGATATGAAAGCTTGGACTCAACATTAAAAACCATAAATATAAATCAAAACCTCCATGATTGTATGCTTGGAATCCACCTTGAAGGGAGAATGAATAGATCTTGAAGATGAACAAAGATTCTTGAAGGAAGATCACACCGCCATGATGGATAAATCTAGGGTTTGAATGATGAATCTTGAATGCTTGAACCAAATTCCTTCAAAGATTTGAATGCTTGAATCCTTGATCTTCAATGGATAACTTGAATTCTTGAATGGATGATTTCTTAGATGCTTGATTTCCTTCTACACCTCGCTTGCTTATGATCTCTATTTTTCTTGAGAAAACTTGATGGACAAAATGAGTGGAGGAGGCTTCCTTATATGCTAATCTAGGGCACAAACTTCTACAGAGGCTGACATATGAGAAATAAATTCCCATTAAGTGAAAATCCCTAGAAATGGACCCATATTCAATAAACTTTTGAGTTTCCCCCTGCATCCGAAAAAATTTCCAATCAAAAGGACCTGGGTCAAGTCGAGGTCAAGTTTGACCTAGGTCAAGGTCAAGGTTGACTTTGACCTAGGTCAAGGTCAAGGTTGACCTTGACCCAAGGGTTTAGGACCCCTTGGAAATGTGCCAGGTGAGGAAAATAGTACCTGGGGATGCCCAAATAGAGCCCTAAATAGGCACAAAAGATGGGAACGGGGCAAAAAATAGAGGACAACATGATGATGGCCCTAAACACCTCCTAAGGAGGGCTAAACATTCTTAACATGGAAGTGCTTCCATTTTAAGATGATACAATTATAATCAGTGGAAATATTTTTCTTAGAAGTACCTTACTACATAGATATGTTTGTCAAATGGATTCATTTGATCTAGTGAAAGATAAAGTCAAACTAATTTTTTGTCAGCATTTTAATAGGTCTGAAGGAGACTCCATTGTAGGTATGAATGAGGAGCATAAATGTTATATCAATGTTTTTTTATCTAAGAGGCTTTGCGCTAACCATTTGTAATTAATTCCTTCAAATGGAACCTCTCAAGGCTTAAATCATCATATTTTATTAAAAATGTGTTATTTAAGCAAAAATCAGCATGTCTAAAAAAGTGTAACCCACTATTGTGGGGTCACCCCTCTATTGTGAATCATCTAAATCATCAATATTATAATCAATATTTGAAGAGTCCGCATCAAGTTGAGAAGTGTCAAGTATACTTTCAAGATTTTTTTTCTGAAACTTGAAACTTATCTCAATAAATAACTCATGTGTGGTATGGTGGAGTAGGTGATAGCCTTTTACACCAACTAGATCTATCCGAAAAATATGCAAGGTTGGGATTGAGGATCCATATCCTTGCATTGTTCTTTTGGAATGTGTGCAATAGTTGGAGACCCAAAGACTCTAAAATTCTCAACTATAGGTTTCCATCCTTTCTAAAATTCAAAGGGATTAATACTCATTAAGGATTTATAAGGAAATCTATTATGAATGTAACATGCACAATTGATTGCTTGAACCCAATATGATGGTGTGAGGCCCTTAGAATAAATCATATAATTTTACATCTCTTTTAAGTATATATTATTACATTCAATGACACCATTTTTTGGGGGGGTGTATGGAGCTATATGTTGTATATATATCCCCTCTACTATGTAAAACTGCTCAAAATGGTTGTTAACATTCTCTCTTCTATTATCTATTTGAAGAACTTTGATGACTTTTCCTTATTGTTTTTAAGTTAGAGCTTTGAAATATTGAAAATATTCAAATACTTATGATTTTTGCTTAAGTAGACCCATATTAATCTTGATAAATCATCAATTAAAGTGAGAATATATCTTGATTTTTTAAAAGATGAATGGGGAAAGGCCCGTGAAACATCACCACGAAGAAGTTTCCAGACTTGTTTTTCCCTCCATTATTTTCCTTTGTCAAATTTTTATTCTAGATGTTTCCCAAGTGTACAACCTTCATAAATTCCTTTAGAAAACATAAACTTTGGTAAATCTTTAACCATTTTTTGTTGACAATTTGTTTCAAGATAATGGTAGTTAAGGTGGCCAAACCACTCATGCCATAGTTTACTAACTTCATCTAAATGATTTATTAGTGCTTTTGGAGAAAAATCATTGGAGAAGTTGGAGAAGGTAAATAATTTGGATTTATGATGAGCCTCCCCTATAGCTACCAATTTGTTTCTTTGCACGTCTCTTATCTCAATTGAATTTGGAGACAAATTGACTCTCATGCCTTTTCCTACATGATTAATTTGATACACAGAAAGAAGATTAATTATGAATGAAGGGAGATATATAGAAGATTTGAAAATGTTCTGTTGTAAACTTCAAAATTCCCTCTCTTTAATAAATGTTGGAGTATCATCCCCTAAGGTAATTGAGGACATGTTAGACTTATCTAAGGATGAAAAGATAGCTTTTTGAGAATCCATATGATGTGTAGCACTAGAATCTATAATCCATGATGGAGATGAAGATGTTGTAGAAACTAAGGCCTTTCCTTTTGATTTATCTTTGTCCTTTGCATTTTCTTGAGTTGATGAAGATGAATTACTTTAATTAGATATCCCTTTGTTATTATTCTTAAGAATTTTTATAATCTTCTCAAGTTACCTCTTTAAGCATCAATGAGCTTATCATGCCCAAACTTATTAGAATAGGAAAGTTTAACTTTCTCCTTAGTTGATTTACTATGTTAAAGTCTATACTTTATATAGTTGTCAATTGTATCTTCTTTCTTCTTTTTTTGTTTGTTTTAGCTATCTTCTTCTTTCCTTTTGAAGTTGATTTTTTTAATTTTCTGCAACTACGGCTTGAGGTTTAGTAGCCTTCAAAGTTCCCATTTGAATTAAATTTTATTGGTCCCTTGTCAGATCAGCAATAAATTTATAAAGTGAAAGCATAGATCATGAGGCTCCAAGAGCTCTTTTGTACAATAGAAAGTAAACACAAAGACTGAATATTTAGGACCTAGTTTGGAAAGTATAGAAAGTACTATTTGATCCTCTTTCTTGTCAATTACACAATCTTTTAATTACAACTTCAAAGATTTAAATTTAGTGAAGAAATCCTCTAAAGTTGAAAAACTTGAAAGTCTAAGACCTAGGAGTTGATTTTCCAACTAATGACATCTAAGTTCATTAATTGTCCTAAATACTATTTTAAGAGCTTCCCAAACTTGGTTGGGTGTTTTCAAGTTCTCAGCATGAAATACTAATTTAGGAGATAAATTTAAACATAGAAAGCCAAATTCTTGGTCACACTTGTTGAAAAAAAAAAATTTGTCCTTAGATGCATTAGGTTCTTTTTCTTTTCTACTAGTTACCATAAATAAACCTTTGTTTCTTAGTACAAGAATTACTTTCAACTTCCAATCATGATAATTGAGAAGAGTTATGGTTTATATAGTTACATTACAATCTGTATTTTCTTGGTTTGACTTAGATAGTTGATTGTAGAAAGTTGAAAAGAAAGTTGAAATGCAAGAAAGAGTGAAGTGACAACACAATAGCTAAATTTATGAGAAAGAGGGAAAATAACCCACACAACACCCCCTTGATTATGTCTTTTATACCCCCTTAGTTTGGCACTTTATATACAAATAGTGTGTGGTAACCACTCCAAAAAGAATAAAATTACACTTTATAGAAATAGTACATGACTATGCTTGTTGAATTCAAGAGGGAAGGCTTGTGCTTTTTTCCAAGGCTAGCACCTTCTTGCAAGGCTTGCGCCATTTTTCAAAAGCTTGTTCCTTTTTCAAAGGCCATCATTTTGTGTGGTCCAAGGAGGGGATGAAACCCTATAGTAAGAAGGTGACCAAAAAATGTTCACCATGCATGAAGTCTTGACTTGGGAGCTATGTATGGTTGGGTGCAAGGTCATACGCACCATGTACAACAAGAAGAGAGTTGTGAATGCATATGCTTGAACACTTTGATCCTTTGCAAAAGTTTCATAGAAGCGGAATGCTCACATGAAAAGACAATGTGCACCACAAAAGTGAGATAACCAATAGACCTAAAAAAATCATAGATCTAATACCATAAAATAGATAATCACTTGGAACTAAAAATTAGAATGCAACCACAAAAATCAATAGAAATCTCATACCTCAATATTACAAATGATGAGAGTGCATATCTAGGTGAAAGTGCAACCACGAAAGGAGGAAAGAAATCCAGTGGTGCCAAAACCACCTAGGAAATAAGGGAGATGTGTCAAATGTTATTTGACACCAATTATAACATCTCAACAACCTAGACACCTCATGAGAAGATATGCCAAGTTACCTAGCTAGTATTAAAAGCCTATGTGGGCATATAGGTGTACACTAACATATAGTATATAAGGATTGATGAATACTTTAGAAAAGGGTTTTACAAGAGTCCAAGTGAGCCAACCTTGTATACAAAGGTAGATAAGAAAAGAAAATAGTTGATAGTTTTCTTCTATGTTTATGATTTGATTTTTGCTAGAGATCTTTTTATAGAAGGCTTTAAGACAACCATAAAAATAAATTTTGATTGACTAATTTAGGGATAATGAAAAAATTTCTTAGTATATAAATTACTCAATTTGAAGATGTTTTTTGTATTTGTCACTTTAAGTATGCAAAATATATTTTAAGAAGGTTTAAAATGGAGAATTAATTGCAAATGGTACAAATTTTAGTAAAAAGGATCAAGTGACAGGCATTGATCCAACCTTGTATAAGAGATTGGTTGGAAGTTCCTTGTATTTGACAACATCAAGGCCTGATATAATATTTTTTGTAAATTTAATTTCTAGGTTCATGGAGTCTCTAAGATAGAAAAAGGATTTTAAGATATATAAATGGAATGGAAAAATAAATTTTGGTACGTGGTATAAATCAAATTCATATTTTATGTTGATGGTATATATTGATAGCAATTTTGCAATCACTGTAGATGATAGTAAAAACATATCAGAGTATGTGTTTAGTTAAGGATTAGGTGCAATGGTATGGACATCAAAGAAGCCTATTGTAATTTTTTAATCTATTGGGGTAGAGTATGTTGCAGTGACAACAAGTGCCACGTAGTGGCCAAATACTTGCCTTTAATTTGTAATTAATTATAATTATAATTATAATTATATTTTTAGTAATCTTGTCATTTTTTGTCTGTTATTCAATTCACAAATCATATTTAATTTGAAAAACAATTACCATTATCTTTTGTCTATTATGACTAATATATAAAATGATATGATCTATACTTAATATATATACTATCCTATGTTTAGTTCATTAAATAATATTAGTGTATTTAAATGTGACTAAAGTTTCGCCAATTTTTAATACTTGCAGCAAAATTCCTTCACCAAAAGAAAGAATTATACCATACCTCAATATTGAAATCTTTCTATCAACAAATTTAACAAGAGATCTATATATAGAAATAATAACCCCTAAAAATATATTAGATCTGGAATTACTACGAACCCCAATTACCCCTCACTACCTCTCATACACAAGTTTCTGCACCTTTGTAAGGCACTTAAAAAAAGCAAGTGTTGTATTTCTTAAATCCCATGATTTTTTCTATGTGAATGGAGACGGAGATTCCTAACAGGAAACCAAAATTCATTTAGCTACCTGTCAGAAGTAGCAGATATTTAAATTTGGTCTGTAATCTAAGATTACAAAAATGCCATAACTTTTATTTTTCTGTGAATTCTTTTATTTTTTAAAATATAAATCAATAAACATACATATTCTCATTTCAGATTAAAGATGCCAACATTAGTGCATTTAATAGATTACCATGATCTTAATTTTGCAAATAAGATATAATTTGGATTAGGACTACCGTCCTACCAATCTACCAAGATACATTAATATAGAAATTCTAACTTATTATTACAAATGAGTTAGTCATCAGTCACTAACCATCAGTCATATTCATCTCGTCCAAGTTCAAGCAATATGGCTGTTCAACTAGCAAAATATAAACGATCTCTTGGTTATCAAATTCTTGGCAAATCTCGCTCTCGAGTTGGTATTACTATATTCTACTAAATTAGACAGATGATCATAGGTATTGATCAACATATATAAGCTGTCAAGTTCCAATTTATTGATATACCCTACCTTGAGATGGTCTTTCTTGCCTCCAATACATAATATGATCATAAATACAAGTGTATAGAGTAATCATTTTATGGAGTTCTCCAATTTTTGAGAACCCCTTATTCTGAGTTAGTTCTATTTGTATCAATATTGCAAGTATCTGTATAAGAATGACTATTGTTTTCAATCTTTTGGTACATCCTTACCCTTGAGTTGGTTCTATCTATACTTATTAATAATTTTATAAAATAACTATTGTTTGTAACTGATTCCAATCTCTTGATTTCCCCTTACCCTTGAGATGGTTTAAACTTTAATCTATGTATGAAGTATAAAAATGCATGTAGATATATATGTATGGAATATGTACTTATATTTTATAATAGAGATATATGCATATATTTTATACGAAATGAAATTAGTGGTTTAATATCTTATTTATCATATTTTAACAACAAAACTACTCTGACTGAACGTACAGGTAATAATGAAACCAATTTATCAAATAGATTTTGTGCCATTTTCAATGGCATACCCTTAAAGAGATCTTAAGATAAATCGTATAAGTATAAATCATCAATCGTATGGTAATACCTATATACCTTCAATATTTGAGCATACATTCAGGATCAGAGTATGTTCACAAGATCCAATAGATAAGCTTAAAAAGATTGAGGGCAATGCCATTATGATGTTTTCTAGTATCATTTTGTTTGCAATAATGTTTCTGAAGCCAAGTAGCAAATGCTTAGCTTGAGGAGATCCTCAAAGACATGTTTTCTATAGAGGAATGGTTAAACAAACATGCAATGTTAATGCCATAATTTAGCAATTGATTCTCATAAAGAATGCCATCATGGAAATTTGATTTCAAATCTTCCTGTCTTTTGAATGCTAGTAGTTTTCATGCTCAAGTAGGAGGCTAAGTTAAAGGGATCAGTCTAGTTGGAAAGATAGATAGTATTGTGAGGAAATACAACTCTATACATATAGAGAGTTCGTGTTGTTTCATTTGCATTAAAAAATAGTCCTCTATGAACACTAAGTGGCTCGAAAATGTCTGCCATGTTTTGCATCCCAACACACACAATAACCCTCTGTTCTAGCTATTAATCTACTGCTACAGGGAAAGACTTCTAGACCCCTTTTTATTAAATTAAAAACTGCTCCTAATCTCTTTTGATATCTTCTTGTTGCTGCAAAATATCTTCTAGACTGTTCTCAAGTTTGATGCGTATTATATAAGAAAAGAGACTACAAAAGATTATAATCAGATTTTTCAATAAAAAATTGTGCTTGTTTCAAAGACAGACATGAGAGTGGTTGAAAATATTTTAAGAAGTTTTTTCAATAAGCTACATGCATTCCTCATTTCTCATAAGCATAGGTTAAATAACATTCAATCTCAATAAACAAAGATTTCATCATCCAGTTGCAAAATTCAAAGTGGTATATGAGGACCATCAGAGTAATTGTAATTGATAGTTCTCTGACTGTAACTGTCATGCCTTATGTTGGCATACAAGATGCATTTTTTTTGTAAACAAAGAACATTCAAAATTGTCTCATAAATTTGCAATGTTTGTAAAGAAAAGCATAGTATAAAAGTTGTAACTTTGTTATATGTAGAATGTTTTATGTAGATGTCCTAAGCTATGACGAAGTAGTGAAGCAAGAAAGAAACCAAAAAGTTATAACTTTGTTATATGTACAATGTTGTACTACGTCCTCTCTAGAAGGTAGTGTTTGATGTAGTTTGAATTGGATCTGAATCATCTGCAAAGTTAATGAAATATTATTAGTATTATTTGGCAAAAGAGTGAATTTCAAATTGTTGATAAATAAGTAAAGAATAGCTTCCATACCTGGTTTGATGATTCAATATGAGGAATACTATTATCTTCAAACTTAATGATGATGTTGTCTTGATTGAGTGTGTATTTTGCCTCTTTTTGTAACCTACACACTACAAATATTATCTTTGTCTTGTGTTATATATATTGTTCATAGGTAGTTTATTGCAGCTGGGGAAACATAGTAACAAACATTTCCTTATGTAGAGTACATTCTATGTGGTTTTTGCTTTCGGTAGTGAGAATGCAATGTAGGCAATGTATGTAGGTGTACTATGTTTCTTCATTGCACTTGATGCAATGAGCCATATTGTTTTTTACTGTGGCAAAGTCTATGTTGTTGTAGTTGCATTTAGAGCATGTGGGTTGAAATGGTATAGAGAAGGCATTTGCAACTCAGAGTAATTCATGTACCTGTGTGAGAAGTTAAAAAGGCAATTAATTTATAAGGTACTCATGCTTGATTAGTGAACTGGAAATATGTTTTAATGATATGCATAGTTAGGAAGATGTTTGAATTATTTTTAAGAAGCTTACCTCATATGTTGTGTTCAACAATTTGAGAAGACTTTATTTTGCTTCTTTGTGCATGAGCTCTCCAATAAATCTAGACTGGTCAGTGTAAAACATTTGTTCCTTTGTATTGCTTCTCCTCGCTATGTTTTTTAACAGGATAAGTGGGTAGTCTTTTCTTTGGATAAGGTGTTCAATGTGTAGATATTGTTGTAGCATATTTGGATGAAAAGTTACCTAGAAAAATAATATATTTATTATGCATTGTTAGCGATTAGAAAAATAAAATTTGCATTGTACTGGAGGTGGATGGTTAGAGGATTTTACCTGTGCATGGTCAAATTATGTGTCTCCATCTTTTATATCCATTGTATTCATGTATGGTTGTCTCTTTGCAGCTACAACAATGGCACCCAACATTCCTACTGTGTACTGCTTTGTGCTTTCAAGAAAAAGCTGAATTGTGGTGCTTGGAATGAACAAATTTTATTGACAGACTTGAGATATGTTTTCAATTGTACTTGTTTGAGTCAAGAGAAAAATGTAATCATAGTCTCCATGGTCATAACTAGTTTTAGGGGAGATTTCAAAGTTTTTAAGACGAATGCTTGCTCCAGGGTAGATTTTTTTTTCAAACATTTGAATGAAATGTTTTGTAAGATTAAGAGTGATTGTCATTTCCCCTTTGTTGTCAGTGAGGTTTACCCGAAAGACTTCTATTGCATTTTTGGCCTTGTCAAGATGAGTCTTGTAGGTAACAATTACATCACCTTCAAAGATTTCTGCACTTTTGTGTAAGTTGAGTTCATCAATTGAAACTATATTTGCATTTTCATTTTTAGGTCTATAAGGGGAATGCAATGTTTTAGTTACAAGTACCATACATTTAGTATAATTGTACAATGTAATAAAAGAAGTGTTTGAAAATATGAAAGGAAGGAAAATGATTTAGTATGATCTTATACAATATATCATCGCACTTGCAGCATTAGTTGCATAATATTTTTTTTCTACAATGGTGAAGATTGCATATTAATAGTAGCATTGCTTATAATTTAAAATTATTTTTGTTAATAATTGTTTGTGTATGAAAATTGTATGAATTACAAAATACTTACATCTTTACTTGTTGTCCCTCAATTTTTTTTTAGTGTCTTTGATCCTTTTGTTAGCCTTGATTCTTGTAGCATAGCAAGAGTAAGTAGTAGTTTGTAAAGAGTTCAAAAAAGGGAAAAATTAATAATTATGGATGCATCAATTATAAAGTCAAAGTAAAGGTACTTACATTGTGTGCTTTTTTATATAAGTCGAGAATTAGACACATGCAATTATGATCACTCCAGTATGCATCTATTTTGTAGATTTTGTAATATGTTTTGTTAATGTTTGACCAAGCATGGTCAATTAGTGATTCTTGTAAGAAAGTATTTTTGTCTAGCAAAAATGTAATATTCATTGTGTCGAAAAATGCTTGTAGTTTATTCATTTTCTTATTATTTTCATGCATGTTGATATTGAAGTCACCCACAATTATATTATTTGAATTTGGTTTCGTATTTTTCATGGTGTTCTGCAGAATGCTTATAATTGATGAGACTCTTGTCTTTGGTGGCGAGTACAAGTTGAATAATGAAATAGGAACATTAAATATTAGTAGTTTTGTTTGTAGGATTTCGATTGTATTTGAATAGTATTGTTGTGAATGTGTAATTTGTATATGTTTTTTAGTTGAAGTCAAAAGTCCATGATGACGGTACATTGTAATTGATTGAAATTGCTTGAGTTTTTGCAAAGAAGTGAGTTAAGGATTATGTGTCTCTTGTAGGCATATTATATCAGCATCTAATAGATCATAGTCATTGGTAATATCATCGATATGTGAGTTTAATGTTCTTGTATTTAGCGAGATAATAGTTGTTAAATTTGTGTCATTTATATGTTTTGGGATTGTGAATTCCCATTTTGCTTCTGTACATAGCCAATGCATTTTGTTAATAATTTTAGTGTGTATTTTGAAATTTTTTGTGTTAGTGGAGTAAGTAAATATAGGGATTGTATATCTCGAATGTGTGACAATGCAGTGTTTACAAGTCCATGACTATTGACTCGAAAAGGATCAAATGCAAGTTTGCCTAATGTAAGTCCTTGTGATCTGTGAATTGTTCGTGCACATGCTAGTTGTATGGGGAATTGTTTTCGAATTGTTATCTTTGTCATTTTTTTTTAATGGATAGGGGCTTTACAATTCATAGTATTGGTACCCATTGTTTTGAAATATTGTCAGTGAACAAATGTCCTAATTTTGATGTTTGACTTAGACCAATATTTTTGTCATTGAATTCAACCCAAATTACTTCAGTTTTGTTTATAGTTGTATATGCTTTAAAAATTCCATCAGCTCCATTTACGAGTCCATCATTTATGTCATAGTTTCCTGCATATAATTCGACAAGCATGTTGATTTTAAGTGTTATTTGTTGTGGTAGACTTTTTTTTGTATGCATTGTTATGTTTCCATAATGATCTTCTTCCTCATCGATTGCATTTATAATAATTGGTTCACTATTTACAATCGATAACATTTTGTTATTGTGTTGTTGTACAGATTTGTTTGTGTAGAAAAGATATGGAAATATTGGATCATTAGGTGAGTTGTGATAGCAAGTATTATTGATGTATTCTATATTAGTATCACTTTGTAAATTAGTTCATATTTTGTTTAGAATTGAAATGAACTTTTCATTTTTTTGGCGCATTATTATTTTTAATTCATAGCATGTTATCATATATGTCCAAAAAGTGTATGGTAGTTTTTCATTGTTCACTATAGGAGATTCAAACATGTAACTATCTTGTATTGGTTGTGCTTGGTAAAAGTCTCCGCTAAATATGACGTCAACACCACCAAAAAAATTTGTTGGGCTATATTTTATTTCTCTCATTCTTTTGTCAATTGAATATAAAAAATGACTCCCTATTAAGGATGCTTCATCTATAAGCAATACTTGTAATTCTTTATAATGTTTTTGTAAAGAGTCTATTTTTTCATTGCTAAGCAGAATAAATGTGGATTTATTGAAGGGCATTAGTAGTGCAGAGTGGATTGTTGTTCCTCCTGAATTGAATGCTTCTTTTCCTGTGTAAGCCATGATAAGACCTTTTTATTTTAGTGGATCCAAAAATGGGGTGGAGTTGTATACTTGCAATAGCATTTGGAAAATTTCTTTTGGGGTGAAAGTTTTTCCAATTCCTGCACCACCTATGAGAAAAAGGTAGAATGGTTTGTGTTTATCATTTTGCTTCTTAATTGCAATATCTTTTATAATAGCTTGTTGTTCTTGATTTAGGTTTTGTCTTAGCTTATAATATATATTGTTGTCAACAAGGTTTGGATTTTTTACAAATTGAAAGCCCATATCAAATCTATTCATATGAGGTTTTTTTTGTAAGTATGATAAGTCTGAAGCGAGGTCATATGTTTCGATATTAGTATTTTTTTTGTTTGTTTGTTGGAATGATTTTCATTTTCAAGCTCATCTTCCTGAACTTGTGTAATTACATTGTCTATATCTCCCCATATTGAATTGAAGTTGTATGTATAATTCTTTTCATTTTATTTAATTTTATTTTCATAATGATTATTGGATGTGGTTGAATGTGGACCTCTAATCCAACTACACAGGCAACATAGTCATTACTCACATGATCGAATTACAAGAGAGAGTATGAATTACTCAATCTAAAATCCATCGTGAAGTGACCTGTTGCATCCTATGTGGATGGGGTGTTTAATTACTCTCAGAATGAGAGCCAACAACCATAGACCAATCCCACAATGGAGGATTTTCAAAAGCTATGAAGATGAGCAAACTAAATTTAAACTAGAATGAGTGCAAATTAATCTAAAGATGCTTTGAAGGAAATATGATATTATTCTAAATAGCTTGGAAAGAAATATGAGATTAGATTAAACTATGAGAAAATGAGTAAACTAAATATAATGAATATGCAATATTAAGCTAAATGAAAATTATACTAATATGAAACAAAAGCTTTGAATTAATGGAATTGAGACACAAAAATACTATAGTTTAGTTACTCTCAAAAATTGCCTCCTTCGAATGAAAAATGAGGTCTATTAAATAGAGAAGCCTGGAGAGGGAATGAAGAGGTTCTTGATTTGAAACTCCTGACTCTTCATTCCCATTTGAGACCAAAAAGCATTGAATTACTTAATTAAAAGAATGGAATTTTCCACATAGGGGACTTTTCAAATATCTTGAATTATTAATTCAAAATGAGTGTCCATTTGAATAACAAGCAATTATTAATTCCTTTTTATGGGTAATTAGCTAAAGGGGGTAGATTTAATTCAATTAGAAAGCACTTAGGACTTTAGAATTAAATTAATTTATCATAGGGGTAATTTAGCTAATTAAGTCAAAGACTTTAGGAATTAATTTTAATATTTGATTAGTGCAAATTAGGGTTTTTGCAATTCACATCGAGTCGAATTAAGTCAGATAGGAGAGATAAAATTGCCTAGCAAAGTAGGACTTTGGAGATGTAAAATTGATGAAAATGCACCAAAATTGATTGAATTTATTAGGTGCCAATTTTGGGGTATTACAATTGCCCCTCTTTGAATTGATGTGCGAACAACATGTTCATTCAAAGAATAGTTTGAAGTGATAGATGATGAGAATTTCTGGAGTCCAAGTTAGATTACGAAGACAACAATCTTAGACAAGAACCAAAATCAGGGTTAGATTGCCCCAATACCAATTGATGAAGATGCAGATTATGACTGTCTCTAGAATCAGGGTTAGATTGCCCCAATACGAAGCTTAGCCTTCTGAGACCTGGGTTAGATTTCCCAGATAACAGTCCAAAAGAGATTTTGAGAGTCATCTCCAGAATGAAGCTTGACTCCCAGGAATTGGGGTTAGACTACCCCAATACCTAAAAAGATTTTGAGAACCATCTCCAAAATGAAGCTTGATTCCCGAGATCCGAGTTAGATTGCTCATATACCTAAAAGACAGATGATAAGATGAATAGATGCAAGGCACCGAGATACCCCTAGCAATGAGAACTGATGATTTAGGTCAGACTGATTCAAGAATTTATTTGACAAGATTCAAATGATGCAATCATCCTGCCCCCTCAGGAGAGAAATCAAAAGATGACATGCCAAAAGATGATTGACAGCAAGAGGTTGCAGAGCAGAAGCAATTTGGACTAGATTTGAGAAGTTGCAGAAGCAAATCAGAGCAAAGCAGAGGTCTTGTTGACCAAGTTTGACCATGGTTGACTAGATGAAAAGAGAAAAGATCTTGAGAACATGATGCAAAGATGAGGATTTGGCAAGAAGATGATGCCAGACGGCTGACTGCACAAGCATCCGATCCTAAAGGATCCCAAAATTTGAAACATGATTTCAAACTATCTAGAGATGTCAAATTTTGATTTCGATCCTGAAAATGGATTTAGAGCAGTCGATTTAGCTAAGAGTGCAATTTTTGCGCAAAACGGATCACTTTTGAAAATTAGGTTAAAAGCTATATAAGACTCGGAGGGGTCATTTTCAATTCATTATTCACTTTCATCTTCTTGTGATTTTGAGCTCTGAAAGAGAAATGGAGTGTCTTCCACTACATATGCATCGATTCAAGCACTCCCGATGACACGCCCAGCCACCAGAGTATGACGCACCTGTAAGTAGTCGATAAATCTTCCTACATTTCAATTGATACTACTTTTTAGGTCAATTTAGGAAGATCTAGCTAGATTTTAGGTCATGTTCTTCCAATCTCACACGTGGAAGTAGTTTTCTCATGCCAACCTAGATCCCCCTTCATGTGAGGAATTGGTTTCCTCACACGAGTTTGCGTGGGCTCTATCTGGAAGCTCGCACGAGCTAAAAGCAAGTCCCACATGAGATTTCTCCTCTTTGGGCAAGGTCAAGTCCTGCCTCACACGAGAAAATAGTTTCCTCACGTGAAACACTGCTGCAGAATCCTTTGTCAAAATTTGCCAAATTTGTGCAAAATCAGCCAAGTAAAGCATCACAGAGTCATGTCCAGGATAGATGTCTTGTTGAATTTTCTATTGTTGTGTTGAAAATCATCATGTATGAGATGCTAATCCAATGTCATCGCTTTCCTTGCAGGTTGACTTCCCTGATGTCATCTTCAGGACACACCATCCCATCATTACGACATTAGTTCAGAGATTGACAGATGCAGAGGGTGCTCATATTGATGCACTTGGTTTGGGATACTTGCATGATCTACCCAACATTCAGGTAAATCACAGTCTTCTTCCTACACTTGTAGAGCATTTCCATTCGGAGATGAACACATTCCACTTTTTGATGGGGAAGATGATTGTGACCCATAAGGACATATATAGGATCCTAAGGATACCCATCCATGGTACTCACATAGAGTACGATACACAGCTGTGACAGGGTACAGTATCCTTGAGGACTATCTTCGGGGATGATTTAGTGATGGGTCAGGCCACCTCCTGGGAGGATCTTGTGCACAAATACAATGGTGCTCACCCATTCCCTATTGTACTTGCAATGTTCTTGAGCTGCTACCTTGTTCCAGATCAAGGTTAGCATGGCCTAGAGTGCGGCTGGGGTACGATGTTGTAGAGGATGCTGGCTAGACTAGTAGTTAGATTTGGATGGGGAGAGTGCATGCTTGCACACATGTATCATGAGCTTCATGAGATCACGTATCGAGGTGTGAAGACTATGGTGGTAGGTGTTTTTGTTCTATAGATCTGGGCTTGGGAGCATCTCCCCATGTGCAGGTTGATTTTCCATGATACACAATAGGTGCTGGAGCCTTACATATATAGGTACTCAGGTGTCATGACCCAGCCTCTACTAGGCAAGATAGAGTAGTGGAGAGGATAGTTGGATGATATGACAGCTATAGTTTGGAGACCCTAGGTGGCTACTGAGCCCTGGGATGATGCTCAAATGGAGATTTCTCATATGTTTGTATCACGACCACTGATTGGATGGAGCATTCACACTATTGAACAGTTTCTTGTTACCCATGTCTTGCACCAATTTGGTAGGCAGTAGGACATATCACATGAGTACTACCCTTATGCTCACTTCTCCAATGAGGAGAAGAAGGGGTGGCATGCAAGATTAGATCTTGGGCAGTGTGCTATAGATGCACGCATTCCACTGGCACAATGGGATTACATGGTGGATGTCACCAATGCAGAGGTGACACCTGCATACAGGGATCAGTTGATTGCATGTCCTCATCTAAGGTTTACAGAACCTATAGGTATAGGAGCATAGCAGCAGCCGATGCAGTAGTAGTAGGTACTAGATCAGTAGCCACTAGCTCAATAGGTACTAGTATAGTAGCCTGTACAGTAGCAGGGACCATAGGTACAACAGAGAGTGTTGAGACCCAGAGCAGGACAAACTAGCATCCCTGCTAGGACTATGGGTTCAGATCCAGGAGCTAGGAGTAGTGGTATACAGTAGAGATCCACTAGGTAGCGAACAGGTGATATGTCACAGCAAGTACCTCTAGATGATGACACTGACATGCCTGATGTTACAACTGGAGTAGGTACACCATAGCTACAAGAGGCTCTTAGGAAGAGCCATGAGAGAGTACGATAGTTCTAGTGGGAGTGTGATGACTATCACACTCAATTCATCAGGGAGGAGACTTGTGTAGCTAATAGGGACACTGAGATCAGATAGCTACGGGATGAGCTGGCACGTTCGAGGATTGAGATGAGATATGAGGCTGCTCAGGCATCATATTATTATGCAGCTTACTATGAGGTCATTCCAGATCTATCAGAGTAGGTACCACCATTCTCTAAATACGTAGGGGCTCCTCAAGCACCACCACCAGTACCTCCATAGGAGGTACCTCCACAGGCACCACCATAGGCACCATAGGCACCTCCACAGCAACCGATGCCTCTTCCTCAGAGACCACTGCCACCACCTCCTCCAGGTGATGCAGGACCTAGTTAGCATCTTTCGATACATTTGTACATTGTAGCCCATTTTTGATACTGTGCTTGAGTAGCACCTTCTCTTTTGTACATGACATTATTCGAGATATATTTATGAGATCAAAAATTTGATATCATTATACTTCTTAATATATTGCTTTGAGATCTTGATGTTTGTGAGATGTTACTCAGATGCTTAGATGTATGGATAGAAATGTATGAAATGCACATGTTTCTTTCTATGAATATGATTATGCACAAGGTTATTTTTATGATGATGCAATGTGAAATGCGGTGATAGATAGATAGAATGTATGCATATGTGAAATGTATGATTTATGCTTATAGTGGATGCACATGTATATGTAAATTCAAATGAATTTATGGATGAAAATGGAAATGAAATGAAAATGCAATGGTAATGTATATGGTACTAATCATCTTGTGCAGGATTATAGCAATATATGATAGGTACTAATCAAAAAGATAGATATGTTTCAAAGATCACGAGCAAGGACTGGACACTTGTGCAGCCAAGATGAAACCAAGACAAAAGATGAGAACCTTTGATGAAGACAATCAAGAGAGTAACAAGATATCATCTCAAATTCAAGCTTAGAATGAAAATGCAAGCCTAGAAAGTGCAAGCCTAAAATGAAAATGCAAGCTAGGCTAGGACTTGGTTGTTGGACTCATCATATTTATCATCATCGAGTTTGTTTAAGCACGGGACAATCGCAAAATGCCATATAATCCTCACTAATATTGCAATTATGAGAATATGAATATGACATAGGTCTTAGATTTGTTGGAATGAGACGTAAGCATTAAGGCACAAGAAGCCAGAATGACCTGAACACCTATTCCTTTTGATCTAGCAAGTTAACATAAGCATTAGAGCATAGATGCTAGAATGACCTAAATGTTGCTTGCAACAAACACACCAAACATGCAGGAGTTTCTTCTTTTGCCAAAGATTGCTCGCAGTGACCCTTACGTTCACTTAGCAGGATGAGAATTTTCAATTTCACTTGTAGCAAAAAGAAGTTGCTCAAGAGACAAGGAGAAGAACCAACCTCACCAAAGTGTCCATATAAAAGGAGTCGAGGTACACATGGCCATCCAATACGAGATGGAGGCTTTTACAGATGGACACCCCTCTTAGTTAGAATCTTTGGATCATTGGAACTAAACCAACAAACAAAAAGCAAAGAAAAGCACCACACAAACAAATAATCACTCAGAAAACAAAGCTCAGCATGTTGTAGAGGAACACAAAGTCAGTTTTAGTTTCAGTTTACATTCATGTTCAAGTGGATTGGAGTTAGATCGAAAAGATAACATTCAAAGTCTCAATAGGATAGTGACAGCAAGCGGATGTAGTGAGAACAACTGGTGACCGTCACGAGAGACTAAATCTCAAGAAGATATTGGGAGACTAACAGAGTATCAGCAGATAGACGTAGTGAGAACCACTGGTGACTAATACGAGAGAGATCCTCAAGGTGAGAAATCTGAGAGATACTAGTGAAACATCAGTAGGCAGACATAGTGAGAACCACTAGTGACCGTTACACAAGAGATCTTCAAAGAGAGAAATATCAAAAGTAGCTAGGCATCAGTAGGTAGATGCAGTGAGAACCACTGGTGACTGATCTTCGAAAAGAGTCTCTGAAAGCGATAAGACAATGCCCCCTAGACTAGGCAGGTCCCCAAGTGTTACTAGTTCCAATCCATGAAGAGTCAAGCAAAATCTCAAAGACAACTGAAAGCAAGAGCATGAGCTAGCAAAAAAAAGTGGGAAATGAACTAAAAGCAAGAAACAAACTAAAGCAGGAAAATGCGAAAGCAAACTAAGGCAAGAAAGCAAGGAAACTACAGCAGGAAACTAAGAGCCAAGTGATGCTGAGATAAGATATAGCTTCAGGAAACAAGAGGTGCCTGTTTACCAGGTTTTCACCATCTTGGCAGAGATTCTATTTTTGCTACCATGACACCTGTTTACCAGGTTTTCATCAATGGCACATTTTCTTCTTTTTCAATTTTTTTAAATTTTTTTTTGATTTTTTTTTTTTTGTATTTTTTTTAATATCTCATTTTTTTGTATTTTTTCATTTTTTTGTCTTTTTTTCAAATTTTCTATTTTTTTGAGTATTATCAAGGTGCCTGTTTACCAGGTTTTCACCAGGACAATAGATACATCAAAGCACCTATTTGCCAGGTTTTCACTAAGATGATCATTTTTTTAGGACATTTTGCAATTTTTAGGATTTTTTACAATATATCAATTTTTAGGAATTTTTCAGGATCAATAAGTATGTACATGAGCACATAGAGAATGTTAACTGTAGAACTTCTTCAGATGAAGAGCATTGATTAGCTCTTTGAGTTTTTCTCCTTCAGTGGTGGAGAGTCGATAAGCACCAGATCCAAATGTTGTAGTAATGACATATAGACCAAGCCAGTTTGGTTCAAATTTCCCTTTCTGGACTCTCTACTACTGATTCTTGGGGTTTTCTCTCAAGACAAGATCACCCACTTAGAATTCCCTTTGTCTGACTTTCTTATTGTATGCTTTTGACATTCTCTTCTAGTATGCTCAAAGATGATCAAATTCCACCTTCCAACGTTCATCTAGTAACTCAAGCTCTTGAAGCTGGGATACTCTATTTTCTTCATCAGTGATGAGGCCCCTCAGAGAGATTCGCAATGTCAGAATCTTGACCTCAATAGGTAATACTGCCTCTGCTCCATAAACCAAGGTGAATGGAGTGGCCCCCTTTGGTGTTCAGATACTTGTTCTATAGGCCCACAAAGCCGAATTAATCTGGAGATGCCAATCTCTACCAGATTTATGAACTTTTTGATGCAAGATTTTTAGAATTGTCCTGTTAGAAGCTTCTGCTTGTCCATTACCCTGAGGATAATAGATAGATGACCAATGTTGAATGATTCTGAATTCAGTGCATAAGTCTGTCAAGTCCTTGTTCTTGAATTGTCCCCCATTGTTAGTGATAATAGATGAGGGTACACCATATCTACAAATAATGTAGTTTAGAATAAACATAGCAATAGACTTTCCATCAGCTATAGTCAAAGGAACTGCCTCAACCCATTTGGTAAAGTAATCTATAGTAGTGATTATGAATTTATGTCCTCTTGAAGAGGAAGGGTGAATTTGTCCTACCAAGTCAAAGGCCCATTGCTGAAATGGCCAGAAACTGATAAAAGGAATAAGCTCTTTAGCAGGAGCATGGATCAGATTCCTGTGATATTGGCACTTCTTACTAGTCTTGGCATATTGAACAGCTTCTTTCTCCATATCCGGCTAGTAGTATCCAGCTCTAATAAGTTTACAAGCTAATGTTAGACCACTCGAATGAGAGCCATAGATACCTTTGTGTACCTTAGCTAGTGCATGTTTAGACTCATCGGGTTCTAGACACCTAAGGAGAGTACCATCTAGACCCCGTCTATACAAGTCATTTTCTATGATAACATACCGTGAAGCAATACAAATAAGGTGACACTTCTCATTCTAGGTATAGGTGTCTGGAATGATTTGGTCATGGAGGTAGGAAAAGATGTGGTGGTAGCGGGATGAGTCATGTCCAATGACTGAACAAATCAACCTAGATTCAGGAATGTCATAGGCAGGGTAGCATAATGTTTCCACTAGGAATTCATGTATGAAATCATTTCTGGCATCTGTAACATTGAAGCAAGAGTAGCCATAGCATTGACTACCTTATTGTCTACTCTTGGAATCTATTGGAAGGAAATGTGTGCAAAATATAGCTTGAGATCATCCACCATTCTTTTGTAAGGTATTAGTTTGTCATCTTTTGTTTGATAGATATCGTTGGCATGATTAATGATCAACTAAGAGTCTCCAAAAACTTTGAGCTCATCCACACACCATTCAATGGCTATCTTCATACCATTAATGAGAGCTTCATATTTAGCTATGTTGTTTGTGCAAGGAAACAACATCTTATAACCTTTTGGTAATGAGTATCTTTGAGGTGTTATAAACAAAATGCCTACACCTGATCCTTGCTGAGTGAATGATCCATCAAAGAACATGCTCCAAGACTAATGTGTGAGAAGCATGATGGATTCATCTGGGAATTCAATACTTAACGATTGGTGATCTTTCAAAGGGACTTCTACCAGCTCATCAGCAATCACTTGTCCTTTAATAGCCTTTCTTTCCACATACTCAATGTCAAATTCACTTAGGATCATAACCCATTTAGCTAATCTACTCGTGAGGGAAGCCTTGCTCAACAAGTACTTTAGTGGATCAATTTTTGCAATAAGCCTCATAGTGTGAGCCAACATATAATGTCACAATTTTTGGGATGCAAACACTATAGCTAGACAAGATTTTTCAATAATTGAATAATTCATCTCATAAGAAACCAATGTTCTGCTGATATAGTAAATAGCTCTCTCTTTATTGTTCTGATCTTCTTAAGCTAGAAGAGCACCCAAAGACATGTTTCTGGCTGAGATGTATAGTATATGTAGCTTCCCATGAATGGGAGGCATTAGAATAGGTAGATTAGCAAGATAATGTTTTATTTGAGTGAGTCCCTTATCACATTCTTCATTCCATTCATAGGTTACACCTTTATGTAGAGTTTTAGTGAATGGTTGTGATTTTTTAGCCAACTGTGAAATGAACCGCTGAATAGATTGTAGCCTTCCCTAAAGACCTCTCATCTGACTTATATTTTTAGGTGGAGGCATGTCCATAATAGCTTGCACTTTTTTTGGATCAACCTCTATACCCTTAGCTGAAATAATGTAACCCAAGAGTTTTTCAGAAGTGACACCGAATGCACATTTCTTGGGATTAAGTCTGAGACTAAACTTCTCCATGTGGTCAAGAATGGGACCCAAATCTTCAAGGTGAGTTCTTCACTATATACTCTTGGCTAAAGTATCATCCACATAATCCTCCATTGTCTTGTGCATCATATCATGAAAAATAGTAGTGGCAGCTCTCTGATATGTTGCTCCAGTGTTCTTAAGCCCAAAAGGGATGACATTCCAGAAAAAAGTGCCCCAGGCACATGTGAAAGTGGTCTTTTCTTGATCCTCTGGCACAATTTTTATTTGATTATAGCTAGAGAAGCCATCCATTAGGGAATACATCTCATAACCAGCTGTCATATCCACTATGATGTCAATGTTTGGTAGTGGGAAGTCATCTTTTGGACATGCCTTGTTTAGATCCTAGAAGTCTGTACACACACAAATGGATTTATCATGTTTAGTGACTGGAACAATGTTTGAAATCCACTTGGCATAATCAATTGCTCTTATGAAACCAGCTTTAAGGAGCTTCTCTAGTTCAACTTTAACCAAAAGTGCCACATGAGGCTGCATCTTTTGAAGCTTCTGCTTAACAGGTTTGACCCCTAGTGCAATGGATAGATGATGCATGATTAGATTGGGATCCAATCCAGGCATATCAGAATAGTTCCATGCAAATTTTATTTTCTTGCTCTGAAAGAAACTAGTGAACTCTTCCTTTTCTTGTGCAGACAATGATTGTGCCAGATGTATGATTTATGGAGTAGCCTCTATACCCAAATTCACTAGTTGTGTCAGCTCAATCAAAACTAATGATCTCTCTTGAAAATGGCTTCGTAGAGTATCAAGTATCTCATCCTTGGGCACCTCAAAGAGGTTTTCACCCTTGGATATGTCTTTTATTTTTACTATTTTTGGCTCTGATACTACCACAATGTGGTTTTCACCATCAAAGCTTCTATTTTTTCTTCTTTTAATTTTTTGACTAAGATACTTGATATCCCCTTCTATCATGATGACTCTGTATTCACTAGTGGAAGACATTACAAGTTCAATAGCATGGAGGTAACAGGCTAGATCATAATCATTCTGGAACATTAGGACTTAATTGGATGTGGAAGGGGAGTTCCAGTTTATTAGATCGGGACAACAGAGTAAAAGAGTCATAGTGGTTGGTTCAATTGTGTTCACGGTATAACCATCAAAAGCACTGATGAGCAAGTCAAGACCTAGAGCGATTTCATCAAAAGGAGTGTTCAAATCCCTATGAGAACCTATGTCAAAAGTAGAGGACATGTTAACACCAATGGCATCTAACTCATGTGGCATAATGCTAGACCCTTCACCTACTTTGAGGAGTCTCTCATAGACATGAACAATATCTATGTCTACATCAAAAGTAGTAGTGGACAAAGAGTCAAACTCATATTCTTGTGAGTCAGTACTTGATGCAAGAATTCCATTGGCACTAGCATCATCATCAGACTCATTATCATTTTTGGTGGCATTAACAACTTGCTGAAGTTTTTCTTGTTCATACCGCTTTTGAAAATGTGGTGGTCTGTATTATTCAGCTAGAAAATTGGGATCCTCATTTAGCATTACTCTCCATTGCTCATATGTGAATTGATGTACTAAAGAGGTTTTATCAAAACTAGCCTCAGAATAAGTATCAATCTCAGTCTCAGTCTCAGTCTCTACCATATCAATAGGTATGATAGGTTCATCAGGCTCTTCAAAGAGTGTAGCAAGATCTAGAGGTATGGGATAAGGAAAGATGTCTCCATTAGAGCTGGTCTCTGGATTTACCTCTGGTATAGTATCTTCAGATTCTGACTCAGGTTTAGGTTTAGGTGTGGACACAAATTTTCTTGTTCCTAAATGGAAGGGAGTCTTTTTAAAGCCTAGGCCGGTAGTGTCCTTTGAATGACAACATGTAGCTTCAATGGGTTTCAGAAAACCATTGTCATTCATCCCTATAGGACCACTTCCCTTGTATCCAAAGTGCTTCATGATCTTGAAGCCTTCACTATAGGGTTCTTGTTCTAGATCTTGAGGAGGAGTAGTTGCTTTAGACATTTCTTTCCCTTTGTAGATCCAAGATGTAATAGCCCTTTCTTATTCCTCATCCTCTAAAGGTGTTGTAGCCTTGACAAAGGCACCATCATAAACAATCTAAGGAGAGCTAGTGGCAGATTTGTTATTCTCAGAAGGTCTCCCATAAGAATGTGGAGACGGAGGCAAAGAAACTAGAGATAGCACAGGTTCCATTTGATATTCTCCCATGCCTGTATCTTTAAGTTTCAAAGTTTGTTCCATTTCTCTTAGCTTAGCATCATAGAACTTAGTGGATTCTCTATTTGTTGGAGCCAAACTATCAGCAGATTGCACAAGGGTTTTGCAAGAATAATTGGTATTAGCAGGAATAGTGACTTCTGCACCATGGAAAGGAAACTTGATGCATTGATGATAAGTAGACAGAACAGCTCACATCTCATGAATCCATGGTCTACCCAACAAAATTTTGTATGCAAGAGGAATATCAAGGACTTGAAAAGTAACATCTCTCTCAATAGGGCCTACGTGGATAGGTAGCACAACTAGGCCTTGGGATTTGCATTCTTCTTCATCATAATCTTTGATGGTAATCTTTTTGTGGGAGTCTATGCAATCCTCATCGTAACCTAGCTGAGTAAGCAATTTGGTAGAAAAGATGTTAATACCAACACCATTGTCAATAAGCACATGACAGACACACTTAGGACCTATCATCACTTCTATATGCAAGGGAACATTATGCGGGTGACTTAGTGAGTGATCGTCTTCTTCAGAGAAGGATAAATAGTGAGGTGAGGTCAAGTGACCCACCATAGATTGGAACTGATTAAGATCAAGATCTTTGGGAATGTTTTCCTCAGCGAGGGCTTTATCCAAAATCTTCCTATGAGCAGGCAAGATTTTCAACATCTCAAAAATAGTAATCTGAGCATTGGTTCGCTGGAGCTGATCTAAAATACTATAACTAGTGATGCTAGGTGCAAGAGTCAATTTCGAGGCTTTGTTGGTAGGACCAGCAGTAGTTTTATCCACTATTTGTTTCGGAATAGCCTTATCTATAGTTTTTTTTGAAGAATCTTTATCCACAGTTTGCTTCGGAGGACTGGAACCTTTCAAAACAACTCTTCCACGTGATCAAGTAACAACATTAGCACAATCTTGAGTTTGTTCAGATTCAAATGAATGAGATGTAGAACTACGCAAAATGAAGGGATTCCTAGGTTTGGGAGCATCGATGTTCCCCTTAGAAGTGATCACATCGCAATACTCAACTCCAATAGGTTCAATCATATTGATGACATTATCAGTAGCAGTGTACGTATAATTAACCTTGGTGTTGTTGTTCTTAGCTATGGAAGGCTCACCTTTCTCATGAGGAGGGAAAGGATTCTTAAATGCCTGATGATCCGAATTCTTATTATGGTTCTCCACAAGAATGTCACCATTATCAATGAGATCTTCAACCTTATGTTTCAGCTGAAGACAAGTAGACATCTTATGACCAATGTTTTGGTGATAGTCACAATAAGCATTTTCATTCCATCAGTGAGGTCTTGGTTGTGGGTCATAAAGACACTTTTCCAAAGGAGTGAGAACCTAATTCTCTATAAGAGTTTTAAAGACCACATCAAGAGGCTCTCCCAAAGAAGTGAAGTCACATTTGGGTCGAGGGGCCCAAGGTTTGTTCCTAGAAAACCTTGAATTTTGCTGATTATCTATGGTGGTCTTTTCAACAGCCTTAGCCACTTGTATACTAGAAGTAAGATTAAAGATTGGCTTTGAAGGCTTTGTGGTGACATTATCAACCACTCCATCATTTACAACATCTCAGTTCTTGTTGACAGCCTTTTATTTATCCTTGTTCATGGAGAATCCTTTCTTATTGTCCTTATTCAGAGTTAACTCTCCCTTTTTAATCATGAAAGCCTCTATCCTCACAGCCTGTTTGATCATGTTGTCAAATTTCAAAGGACCTTGTAGTTGTACCTGATATCCAAAGTCTGGGAGAAGATTGTCCAAAAAGATATCAAGTTTCTTAGATTCAGGCAATTTACGAGGATACTTCATGCAAAGTTATCTCCACCTTTGAAGAAAAGACAAGAAAGACTCCCCCTGTCATTGTTTCAAGTAACAAAAGTCATGAATGTTGACAGGATGTTGAATGTTGTGAGAATAATGATGAAGGAAAAGATTAGCGATCTCATCAAAAGTCTTAATGCCAGGGAGCAATCAAGAAAACCATTCCATAGCTGGCCCACCAAAGCTATGGGGAAAGAGTCTCATAAGATAAGTTTGATCATGCATAAATTCCATAGACAAAGCCCCAAACTCCCTTAGATGATCTTGGGGATCGGTTGTACCCATGTACTTGTCATATTTTGGCAACTCCACTCCTTTTGGGAAAGGAGGCATGTGAATACTCTTGTCAAAAGGAAAAGGGCATATACTATCCAATGTGAATTATTGTGTGGATTTATCCTTTTCTTTTGCAAGTTGGGTAATCTAATCTTGCATATTCTGAATCATCTTTTGTAGCTTGGTGGTTTCAATTTCTTCTTCTTTTGCTACAATAGTTTCAAATTAGAAATTTGAGGGTAGCTTCTAGCCCCTTGTTGGGCCAACTCAAGAAAGTAATTTTCCTTTTCCTCTAAAAGGATGATTTCCATCATTTTAATGAGACTCTTGTTAGCCTTCGTAGCATTTATATCATTCTAAATGATTACATCATCTTCATTACCAAGGATCTCATAAATGCTTAGAATTTGATCTTGTTGATCATCTTGGTTTTGATCATATGGAGGAGGGCGATAGTTATATGCTTCTTGGCGATCACCTTGAGCTTTGTTTTGAGATTGATCATCATTGTGAGATTGATTTTGGTGAGATTGATTTTGGTGAGTCTAATTGTGGTGAGTCTAATTTTGATCATTAGTAGATTGACCATAGTACTGGTTGTTCTGAGATTAATTTTGAGTTTGTCCATATTGGCCTGATTGGGAGTCAAATGGGTCCTTGGTTCCCATCTTGTCAAGATGAGACTGTGTGGTAATTGAAGCTTTAGTAAGGTGATATAAACGATGTTGAAAAGGTGCAACTAAGGTAACCTTTGGTGTGTGAACAGGATCAATAGGATCAATAGTCTCAAATGAGTCACTATCTTCAGCGAGATCAATTGTTTCAATAATAGGATCTGTCCAAGGAAATGGTCTTCCAAAGTTGTGAAACAAAGAGTTGCTCTAGAAGAATGAATTGTCTTGATTTTGGAATGAAAAACTAGATTGTGATTCAAACAAAGGATTAAAGCACTCTTGGAACACCGGAGGTGATAATTGAGTTGAACTATCTCTCAAAGTACTCAATGATGAATTTGAGGATCTCTCACAAAGTTTAGATTTCTCAATAGATTCGGGAGGATCTATCTCTTGATTACAAGGTTTACTTCGATCTTGATCAGTATTCTAAATGGGATAAGTCTTCCCACTTCGAGTCATGACAGTCATAGACAAAGATGTGATGAGAAAAGATTTGGGATAATGCTAGACTCTATCTCTAAGATAATGAAAAGGAGATAAATGGATAGAACAGCCAAGATGCAAAATGGACCTGGTACGAATTGTCAAAAGAGGTGGCTAGAATAGCTGAGATAAGACTATCACAACACGAGGTACAAAAGCATAAAGAGATAAGGTAAACCAATGAGACACAACATGAGTCAAAGAAAAGATCGATCGATTCCTAACTCAAGACAACCAGTTTTTGAGAGTGAACAACAGGAAGATAGAAAAAAAACAAACTTCAGACAAAAAGTAGATCAAGTAAAAAGTCAAACAATTAACAGCAAACAAATCTATTTTTGAAAACTAGGCTACAGTCTCATGCAAGAGAGTACCAGGCCGTGCAAGAGAACACCAAATATTACACAAAGGAACAAAGTCTCGTGCGAAGAAGTGCTCTAAAAAATGAAACCTCGTGTGGGAAAAGTCCAAAATATGACAATCTGACATAGTTTTTGAGGTTAAAGTTGAATTTTGAGGTACAGTCTGAACTGATGTCTGACATAAAATCCAGTTTCCTAATAGGTTTACAGGATAGTTTAATCAAAAAGCTCATTTTGGGATTTCAAGCATTCGTTTAAAGACACAAAGGTTCAAATCAAGCAGTTGTGATACAAGAAGTAGTTGTTAACAGACCTATCAAGGACAAAGCAACTTGATAGCATTAGGGGAGTCTTTGTTTGATAATGAATGGAAAATGTTTAAGACTCGATAACAAACACATAGCTTAGTCCTACAAAAAAAATGGTGAGAAGCCAAAACCTTTGCCCCATTGCTTATCATATGTACACCTCACATAGTCATGTCACCCCCTAGAGGGCGCCCATGTTTTTGGTGTTTCCAAGGACTCAATGGTGTACGTTCAAAGGTTACCCTTGTAGCAGGGGCTAGTGTCGCAACCACCTTCAAGCATCCATGTGTATGCCTATGATGGGAATCTACAGGAGAGATTCTTCCCCCTCCCTACGCAAAGATTATGACTCCTTTCAGAGGTGAACCGGGTAGGCAACTAGCTAGGGAGAGTTCTTAGTAGGCTTCTATTCACACTAACCTTCAATGCCCCTAATACAGGGCTAGGGCCTCACAGCCACACCAACACCCGAAAGTCATACACCCCCACAAGTAGGGCTAGGAGTGGCGCCACTCAGTATAACAGATTGAGCCTTCTCAAGATGATAGTCAAAGTCTTGAGAGGGAAGCTAACATGGTTTTGGAGTCTTTAGACTCAACAAAACTTTCTTTATTAGAGTGAGGTGGAATCACCGGCGATAGGTGCATACTCACTTGGGTCGTTCCCAAAGGTTCAACTTCTGGCAAGCCCTCTAAAGGTGACATTGGACTTGGTTCAGATTCAGGGGTCATATTTTTTGGTTCTCCCAAAGGGAGAAGAGCATACTTCTCTATCTTGTTTCCTCATCCAAACACATCGAGAAGATTCATCACCGAGTTAGTTTCACTCCACCAAATCCACATGCTTTTGAGTTTCTAGTTCTCTCAAAGAGAGAAGAGCATAATCCCCTAGCGAATAGAAGTGCTAAAGATTCACTACCTTTCTCTGCTTCCCCAAGAATTCATCATATTAGTAAGATCATTAGAATTTCGGGTTCATTCATGGTCATTACCTCCATGTAATGAAGAGCCAAAATCCCTACTCACTATCAAATTTCCTAAGAAATTTTAATGGAGCCCTATTTAGACTATGTGAATAAAACCAAGAAACAGACACAACGTTTTAGCAAGTCTTCGACTGTCGGCTAGCAATCAAACCATTAGCATGTTTTAGTTCTTCATCAAATCATCCTGTAGAAAACTATTATGCTATGAAAATTAGAGAAATAGTAAACAACAGCAAATAGGAAATTGTCAGAAATCTAAAATAGAAAAGACAGAAATTGGAAATTTTTAAAAATAGAGACCAGGTCTTGCGCGAGGAAGTACTCCATAGCGCGCGAGAAAGTGCAAGGTCTGGGGTGAGATAGTATAATATCGCGTGAGAGAGTGCCACAAGGAGCAAAACTTTGCATGATACGCTCTAGATTCTCATGCGAGAAACTGTACACAGACAGTATAGATGCACGATAGAGCTTAAATTTCTTGTCAAAAAAAAATGAAAATGAGGCCAAAAACTGATCTTTCTACCCCACGGTGGGTGCCAAAATGGATTAGGTTGAATGTGGACCTCTAAACCAACTACACACGCAACATAGTCATTACTCACATGATCGAATTACAAGAGAGAGTATGAATTACTTAATCTGAAATCCATCATGAAGTGACCTGTTGCCTCCTATGTGGATGGGGTGTTTAATTACTCTTAGAACAAGAGCCAACAACCATAGACCAATCCCACAATGGAGGATTTTCAAAAGCTATGAAGATGAGCAAACTAAATTTAAACTAGAATGAGTGCAATTTAATCTAAAGATGCTTTGAAGGAAATATGATATTATTCTAAATAGCTTGGAAAGAAATATGAGATTAGATTAAGTTATGAGCAAATGAGTAAACTAAATATAATGAATATTGAATATTAAGCTAAATGAAAATTATACTAATATGCAACAAAAGCTTTGAATTAATGGAATTGAGACACAAAAATACTATAGTTTAGTTACTCTCAAAAATTGCCTCCTTCAAATGAAAAATGAGGTCTATTAAATAGAGAAGCCCGAAGAGGGAATGAAGAGGTTCTTGATTTGAAACTCCTGACTCTTCATTCCCATTTGAGACCAAAAAGCATTGAATTACTTAATTAAAAGAATGGAATTTTCCACATAGGGGACTTTTCAAATATCTTGAATTATTAATTCAAAATGAGTGTCCATTCGAATAACAAGCAATTATTAATTCCTTTTTATGGGTAATTAGCTAAAGGGGGTAGATTTAATTTAATTAGAAAGCACTTAGGACTTTAGAATTAAATTAATTTATCATAGGGGTAATTTAGCTAATTAAGTCAAAGACTTTAGGAATTAATTTTAATATTTGATTAGTGCAAATTAGGGTTTTTGCAATTGACATCGAGTTGAATTAATTCAGGTAGGAGAGAGAAAATTGCCTAGCAAAATAGGACTTTGGAGATGTAAAATTGATGAAAATGCACCAAAATTGATTGAATTTATTAGGTGCCAATTTGGGGGTATTACAATTATATGCTTCTTGAAATGTTGTGAACCCATTTGTTATTATATTTTCATCATTTTGAAAAGGTGCATACAATAATAATTTCTCTCTATAATAATTTTTGTAATCGAGGTGCTTGTTATACTTAACAAATCTAATTATAGTAAATTTGTTTCACTTCACTATTTTTCTTTTAATAATTCTATATTGCAATGCAAATTGGGCTAGGCAAATGTGTTTCAATTCAATTGGTCGAGTTATGTAGTGTTCTATAAGTGATTTACACATTGTTTCACTTGACTCATAAGGCTCAGTGCTTAGTAGTGATTTTGATTTTAGAATGAAAGTACGGTCTTCTTGCGGAGATGTGTTTATAAATACACATAGTCAAGAGCTTGACTTTAGGGGTAGTGATAAGATTATGTGGACTACAAGTTGGGTAGACATTTACTGAAGGTTAAGAAAAGTATTTCCTAGACAACGAATCATTTTTATGGCATCAATTTTTGTTGTTTCATGGTCCTTCCTTATTTTTCTAAATGTTCTTGTCATAGATTTGTCTATTTTTGTCATGTATGATGAGCAGTACATTGCAGCTGCATATGCATTGAGCACAAACTGTGCATCGGTGTTCGCTTCCCATAATGGGGGCATTTTCTTTGCGAAACTATTATTCCAAATATTTTTTGGATGTCTTTTCAAGAATATTGTTGGTTTTGTCAGTGTTGATTGTATTTCTTTTATGTAGTCATTTTCAGATATGTTTATTAGGGCCAAGAAATTTTCAAATGTAATTGTTTCATCATACTCTTCCTCTTGTATAGTTTTAAATATTTTATTTGCATTACTTATGATTTTCTCGTTAGTTGTTTCTATTGATTCAAGTATTATTGCAGTTCGCATTGGTGGGAGGGGGTAATTATATCGACAATGTGATCTTCTATTTTTTTTGCAACTTCTCGTATGATAGTGTCGATGTAGTTTAGCAAGTTGTGGATTTAGTATTTTTGTGTTGCATCTGATATAGTTGTCTACAAATTGTTGAATTTATAATGTCTGATATACCATATATTGGAGCATCTGCAACCCATATCAATGCATGATCATGTTCATTTCCCCTATTTTGGAATTCAGTAATGAAAAAGAAATCTTTCACATGACCTTGAATTGTATCATCTGTAGTAAGTAGTTTTTTTAGACAACTTATTTTATGTCTATAATAATGGCTACAAATGATAAGACTTTTTCGTATAAGATAGTCAATGTCATGTTCCATTTGTTGTTTAGCATGTCCATTGGTTAGGTGATTTTGGTATAATTTAGTGGTTGCCAATGTTAATGGTTTCCACATGTGCTCTGCACTTGAAAATGTCAAAAAGAATGTTGGAGGTCCAAGTTGTCTAATCATTGCGAACATATTTTTTTTTGTTTGATGTAGCTAATCTAGAGATATACAGATATGTTTGAAATCCATGTATCCAATGTTTGATTTTAGAATTTTGTCTAAGTTTGGCTTAGTTTTAACATCTTTTCCAAGAATAGTGCATCCTTTTAGTTGACCCTTACAAATTCGTATTGATATACTCCACATAATTTTGTCAATGATAATCTTTATTACTTTGAAAAAAATATTAGTGGTGTGTGATGCAAAGTAACCACTAAAGTGTAGAACCTCTCATTGTGTAATTTTTTGGTATTTGTATTTCTTTGTTATGTCTTCATCTCATGGATCACTGAAGAATAGAGTTGGAAAGTTCATTTCCTCTACATATATGTCCTTGAAAATACCAAGTGGTTGATTTCCTTCAATGGGTGCTATTTAAATAATTTTATCATTCATGTCATAAATAGATTGAGATCCTATAAATCCATGTACAAGTGTATCAGTTTCAATTTCTATTTCATTTCTACATTCTATATCTTCAATATTTGAGTAAGTGTCAATATATATGTCTTCCATTTTGGAAATAGTATTGTCTTGTTCTAATTTTGTTTGCCAAGTTTTGTCTTTACAATGTTTTCTTCTTTGTACAATTGCTTTTCAAATAAGAGTTTTAATGATTTCATTATTAGTTCAGGTCGAACAATTCTGACTTGATATGGTGTCTTGTATTCTATTTTTCATTTTAATGCAATAGCAATTGTGGTTGTCTCATTTATTGGTCACGGCAGCAATATTTGCATTATGGTTATATTTGTGGGAACATTAATAATTGACCCTGTTAATCCAAATTGTTATCATTTGTGTTCCCATTATCTTATTTGTGCAAAAGCAAGTCATGGTGATATTAGTCTTTCTTCAAGTTCAGATAAAGATGACAAGAAAGGAAGACACTTATTTCATCTTATGAATGATGGAGTGGCAAAGGATGGTAACTTACCATTGTGCAACATTACTTTACAATGATTGCATACATTTATGATGTTGTCTATATGATTAGTATTTGTGAATTTGAGGTACATCTGTTGTTCTTTTTCATTTAGCTTTTTCAATTTATGGTAGAAGTCTAATCATTTGTAGATGTAGCATTCATGTTGAGGTCTATCTTTAATTTCTACTAAATATGTTGTTGTCAGATTCTTAGTTTTAGTTTTTGCCATGCTAGGGAGAGATTTTTCTCTCTTTTTTTGTTTTCGGTACGTATTATTTGTTTTAGGTGATGTAGTTTTATTTTATTTATTGGTTTAGTTCTTGTCCTGTCAATGATGTCACTAATTATTGATGGGGGTGTTCCTAGTGTTTGTTTTGTAAGTCCATTATTAATTGATTTCATATCATATAATTTCCATTTTTTATGGTTCAATTTCATTGCTTCTATTTTTGTTATTGGTACTAGTGGTTCATAATGTACATGTGTAGTATTTGTTTCAAATGATATAATGTTCAATATCATTTCTGTGTTTTCTTCAGTTTTGAAAATGTGTACAATTTGTTTAGTTATTGGTGACCATAAATTGATTGTGATTTTTAGTAGTTTTGACAACCAATGTAAGCAAAATTCTCATCCCTTGACTTTTCTATGAGAATATGGCATTGCCAATTTGATAATGTAGTCCTTCCAATCTGCATTAGGTATATTTGATTGCATAATATGTGTTTGTAAGTAATGATCCAAATAATACTTTAAGTTTGATGAATTTTTTCATTGAATTGCAGAAAGATTATATGCAATGTATAGGCGTAAACATTGAGTTTCAAATTCTTCATTCATTAAGTATTGTATACTGTTGAAGAGACTTTCTCCACAATTTTTTGTTGCAATACTCTTCCTTTGAAGACATTTTTTTGCTATGTCAGGTGCAATGTTTTCCCAATAGGTTTGTAATGATGTAGAAAAATATGACAAGTATTTTGATGAGACTTGACATGGTGCACTAGTTTTTTTACAAATCAAAGGCTCATAATGACCACAAATTGGGTTTTCATCATGAAATAGAATAGAATATGTATGTTTGTGTTTCTTATAATTGAAATGTAGATATTTTTTCTTTGTAGTAGTTGACCACAATGCAATCAATATGTTTAACCATTTGGAAATCCATTTGATACAAAACGTATCACCCCATATTCCTCTTTTTGTATATGGAATTGTTGGTGATTCTAACAATCTCATTTTACCTAAATAAGTATTAACATCATGTATACCATGCAAATCATTTAAGGTATCTAGATGCAATTCGTATGAAAATTCTTGCAATGCATCGATATCATGTTTTTCCACACATGAAGAAAAGTAATATATAAGCCCTTTTCTCAAGTCATTTGAAGTATAATGGAAATGAAGTAATACTTCAAGACTATCAAAAAGGAAATCTCCTATGGTGTAAGAGAATGATTGTAACCTGAATAAATTTTCATTTTTCAAAGCAATACCAATGATTGGTAAGTGTTCTTGTTTATGTTTCATGTGATTCTGAAAATTGAGATTATTAGTCACTTCTTTTTTTTCATTATTTCTTAATGTTTTTTTTAATTCATGCAACAATTTTTTTGTATTTTTCTTTATATTGTTTTCATAGAATAATTGATTAGTTTCACAAGAGATCATGTGCAATTTTCTTTTTTTAACAATTATTGTCATAACATGTGTTGGATGAAATGGTTCATAGTATATGTGCGAGTTTTCTATTTCAAATGATATAATTTTGAATGATTTTTTGGTGTCATTTTCCATTCCAAAGACATGTTTGACTTGTCCACTAGCTAAGCACCATAAAACTATCTTCGTACTGAAAATTATTGCTAGCCATTGTAGACAAAAAGTGCCACCTTCTATTTTGCCTTTTTCATAAGGCATTGCCAATCACATAATATAATCTTCCAATTAGTAATGGATGAAACTTCTGAGAGTAAGTTTTGTGTTAAGTAATTATCTATGTTGTTTGTATTCTTACGATTATGTTTTCTTACATTGCAAAAGGATTGTGCAATGTATAATTGTAAAGATTGAGTGTCAAATTATCCACCCAATAATTTACATATTGCATTAAGCATACTTTCACCACATTCTATTATTGGTGGTTCTTTATTTTGTAGAACATGAATCATTATTTGTTGTTCAATATCTAGGGAATATACTTGTAATATTTAGCAAAATTTTGAAAGGTATTTTGGCACTATATATGTGTAACTTATACTACTTTTCTTGCAAATTAATGGTTCATAATAACCACATAGAGGATACTCATCATGAAATAAAATAGAATACATTTGTGTATTTGATTTGTTGAAGTGTAAATATTTATTTTTCTTAGTTGTTGACCATAATGCAATCGATATGTTTAGCCATTTACATAGCCATCATATACAAAATGTATCTCCCCAGAGTCCTCATTGTTTCTATGGTAGAGAAGGCAAAGCAGATAACCTCATTTTACAAAGATAGTTTATTACATCTTGTAAGCCATGCAGCTCTTGCAATATAGCTGGTTGTAATTCAAATTGAAATGCTTGCAAGGCATCTATGTCATTTTGAGATACTAATGAGATGAAATAGTCAATAAAACCATTTCGAAGTTTAGTTGAGGTATAACGGAAATGAAGCAAAACTTCAATACTATCAAACAAGTAATCTCCGACAATATAATGAAATGGTTCTAGTCTAAACAAGTTCTCATTTGCCAAAATAGTATCAATATCAATTTTTTTTTCCTTTTTTAGTTTTGTATAACTTTCAACATCAATAACATTGGTCATTTCAGCCATATTGATCAAGTGTAATAAGGGTAAATGGAATTGCACTTGCTTGGAATGTGTAAATTCAACCAAACAGCTTGTGTTGTATGAGTTTGTTTCTTGTGTAATACTGTTCCAATTTAACAAAATATACTAGATTAGTCATGATATTTGAAAAACAAAGGAATTGATATTGTGCAAAGCTGAAAAATTGAACTAAATGAGTAGGTGATTGTAAAAATGCAAAGTCAATAAAAATAAAAGAAGTTAAGTGGTTAAGAAATACTACTGTGAATATGAGATGTATCTTGAAATGTACAAATGACAAAAGCATATTCACAAATACATATGATAATTTGATGTCAACTGTTAAATCATATATAGTTAATATATAAGATATTTTAATTAAACATTCTCAATTTTAATCTTTATTTTAATAAATTTATTTTAATATATAGGATATTTTAATTAATTATAAAATCATTGCAATAGTACTAATAAGTATACTTTCATATTGTTTAACTATACATGATGATGCCATCTTTGTGTGTTTATAATAATGGTATAATAGATCTTGTATTTTAAAGATTAATTCACAACTTTACAACATTCTAAACAAAATTAACAACTTTTAATACTATATGATATCTGCAATATTATGTAATTTAATACTCTATTACTTATAAGTGGAATATAATTAGATATATATTGCAATATATCTTACTATTTATAATACAATCTTATTTTCTAATATTAAAATCATTTATGATACATATAATTTTAGTCTATCATATAATTCAAATATATAATTATAATTAACTACAAGTACTAATGACTACAAAATAATAATTTGTTTGTCATTTTGTATTAAGTTGATTATAGGTTAAACTGCATATGAAATTAGTTCTAATAAATTAATACTTATATTTTTTCATTGATTTGCAATTTGTTAATATCAAATTTTTACCTTTAAATATCACATTAATCAAATAAGGTTCTAATATAATATTTCATAATTTAGAAAGCTTTATGTTACTAAATTGAAAAAAATGTTGATAAAAATTTAAAATACACCAATATAGTCCATAATGCACATTAAAATATGTTGGAAATATTCAAGACTATCCAGGTTACTGAGAGGGGAGGGGTGAATCAGTAATTTCAAAACTTTTAACAAATTCAGATCTTAACCATATTTCAAATAACATTAGATTGATAATCTGACTGCATGAATGAGTAGCAGAAAGAATAAAACATTCATAACACTTTGAACACAGAGATTTGGTGACCCAGAAACCTTCCAAATAGAAAGTAAAATTGGGGTGGGGATGATACCCACAAAACTTCAATACTATAGTATAAAGTTTGTCGGTTAAGGCTTACAATGATCACTTCTGATGATCTGCCCTGTTAGGAGCAATAAGGACTGCTAGGTCCACCTTGTTAAAGGATTTACAAACATACAATAAAGTATGCACTCGGTTAAGAGATTTTACAAAGACTATTAAGTCTACTCGGTTAAAGGATTTTAAGCTGATTCACCTGTTAGGATGAAATAGTAGATCTCTTACTTGCAACTGTACTTGTTGATTGAGATTCTCTGATGTACTGATCACCTTCTATGATGGATAGATCTTTGCTGCTTCTTATATTGTTTAGCCCTTTGTAATTCACTTATCTCTACCTTTCTCTCTTTTTCATACTTCACTACTTCACACCTTGGATATGATACAAAACATTGTTTATATATCAATCCAAAACAATTACAAAATAATTACAAAGTCAGCTCTTAAACAAGCTAACACAAATATTACTGAGTCGGCCCAAATATAGTTACTTGGTTACTGCAAACTAACTCGGTCACTTTTTGATACTCAGCATCCATTGTGTTACTCGGCATCGTCATGCTCTCAGTAGAAGTGGAGGCTCGGTCCATACTAACCACTCGGTTGTAGTTTCGAACTCGATATATACTGGAGACTCGGTAGATATAGTGTCACTCAGTAGAATACTAAATTCCCTATTTACCATGCTGGCACTCAATAAACACTACTCATTTCATCACTCGGTAATGATAACTCGGTAAGCACTATGAATCTCAGTCTGTTCGGTAAACACTGTTCTGTCTGCTCGGTAAACACTATCCTGTCTGCTCGGTAAACACTGTCCTGTCTGCTTGGTAAACACAGAGTTTGAATAAGTGTTGTCACTAATGACAAACATACTTAATGCCAACAATCTCCCCTTTGGCATTAGTGACAAAACACTTATTACCCAAAACTTATATACACAATCATGCTAATACTGGTTTTGATTTTTTTCAAAAAAAAATTTATCTTTGTCATACTGCTGTTTATACATTTCATGTCTCCCTCATATAGCATATATACAAATATCTTATTTCACCTCATACTCATATTTCCTATTTCTCTCATATACTTTCTCCCCCTTTCATATCTCATATATCTTATATACTTTCTCCCCCTTTTTGACAATAATGCCAAAGGTGTATATATAAATATTTTACACGGAGATACCAAAATGTGAGAGAAAATTAGAATGTACCTTTCCAATTAGTGCTAGAGTTCTATCCCAATTCTCTTGTAGAATCTTGCATGTATGGAGTGCAACTTGGACTTCTGCAGAGAGTTCAATCATGTGATCTGCAATTGAAAATTGATTGTCATGGATCAATGTTTTTGAGTATGCAATATGCTTCTGCATTGTATCCATGATGGAAAGGATCATGTTCTGAATATCTATTAATGTTGATCTGATCCTTGCATCTTCTTTCAATAACTCTGACTGCTTATCAGATAGGAATCTGACTGTCATATGATGTGCAGAGCTTGAACTAGGTTCAAGTTGCAACTTCTGTGCACTGATCTTCAGATCCTCATCAATCTTATTTATTTTGTCTTTAATCTCCTTTGACAACTCGGAAACATTACATACTTTGACAAAAAATGATGTTACCTTGGAATAGGAGGACTCAATGCTAGTCAAAACTAAAGATAACCTTGCCTGATTGATAGCTATTTGCTAAGCAATGTGCTCAAGCACTTTATTTTCAAACTTCTTCTCAGCCTTCTCAAGCAACTTATCTGATCCAGAGGAATCCTCATTGAACTTGTTTACTACCTCTGCCAACTGCAACAACATGTGTTGAGAGGAATCAACTTCAACACCTATTGTTTCTACCAAAATGTTCTTGGCATCCTCAATGATCTTATATTCCTTATCTCTTTCTTCTTTTAGTTTCTTCTGCTTTGCTTTCTTCTGGAGGAGTTCACCAATTGTTTGCATTTGGTCTGCTGTGAGGTTTGCAAGATCTAATTGGGGAATTTATATCTCCTCATCTAAATCTATATCTTCTACTACACTCTTACTCAAAAATTTTGTACTCGGTTGAGTCTTTATACTTATTTCCTTTGTAGTAGAAATTATTGTAGATGCAATAGGACTTGTAGTGAAAACTGATAAACTTTCGACTGATGGGATGCTAACTGGAATACTTGATAAATCAAAAACTAAAGTATTTACAACTGTAGAATTTGAAGTACTTACTACTAAAAAACTCAAAATTGAAGAAGGTACTGAAGACTACAACTCGGTGGAAGAAGGAGGCTAAAGCTCAGTGGATGAAGTGGTAGCCACTTCTGTCATTGATACATTGAGTTGTGCTAGTGATGATTGGACATTTGATGTATCTAAGGGAGTTGTCACAATCACACTTGAAGTTTTCTCTGGGCTAGATGTAGTAATTTTTACTGGAGAGTGAGGAAGTGAGGCAATCACCTCTGCAGCTATCTAAACTGGATCATCTTCCTCAACATTCTTCTTAGCTTCCTCGGTAACTTCTTCCTCTGCTTCTTCTACCTCAACATTATCAATTTGAACTGCTTCTTCTTCTTCTTCTTCTTCACTGTCATCTTCAATATCTTTTATTATCACAGTTTCAGTACTTGGTTTGTGAAGATGATAGATGTTTTTCCAAGTAAGATTTGCACTCTTCACAACTGACTCTATATCTTTGATCAAAATCAAACAACCGTTGAATTTCAGTGTCATCTTGCGCTCATTTTCTATCAATGCCTTATTTATTTCATCATTTTTCAAACTTGGCATCAACTGTCTTAAGGTTTGAGCAAATATGTCATTGACAGTTTGTCTTGTATTGGACCATTTCAACTTGACTTTATCCAATAGAACACCTAGAATTTGAGAAGCCATATCATCGGGTGAGTACTTCCATTTTCCCATTTTCTCAATAACAGCATCTTCAATTTCTTGCTGCTCTGCCTCTGATCTAATTTCATATTTGAGAGATTTGAAATTTGCAATTCCAAATCCTTCTCTCAGATCCTTAATCTTTTGTTCAAATGAGGGAGGAGGCCTTTTGAGTACTATATCATCATTGACTTTACCTGCCTTGCCCCTTGATCTTTTCCATGTGAATACTACAGTGGATTGCTCGGGTTCCTTGGTGATAGTTACCTTTCCTTTCTTCTTTGCAGGCACTTGTTCTTCTTTACTCTCATCCTTTTCTTCTTCTTCTACAATATCCTCTCCTTTGCCCTTGGTTAACGTTAGAGGTGTGCTAGATTGCATCTTGGCCATCCTCTTTCTGCCTTTGTTAACTGCCTGTGGAAGTTTTATGCTTAGCTCAATTCTTACCTTAGCTTCATCATATGTTCCAAAGTATGGAGCCTTTGGATCAACAGGTTGATTTACTAGGGCTTCAATTATATCCTTTGTTTCATCAATGTTTACCTCATAAGGAAGAGGTTTCACCCATACAATCCTAGGCCTTACTGCCTGAATGTATACTCTATCACTATCAACCATGAAACAAACATCATCTTTATAATCTTCCACCAGCTTTAGTGGAATCCGGAATCTGTTATTCATATTTTCTTTAAAAGATTCAAAATAGTTATCCATTATGCTTACAAAATTTTCACCCATTTTTGCAATATACTCATTTATCTGATAAAGAACAAGCACATCCTTTCTCCATTTTACCATGCCTTTTGATGGGAAAAAATTTTGAGCATAGAAAAATAAACAAACCAATAGCGAGCCAAACTTACATGGATTGTTCTTTGAGGTTTGGATGCTCTCCATATTCTTGTTGAACTATTTCAATAATAAATCTGCTAGGTCAAATGATAGATTGTTCTTTACAATTTTATAAGCTAGGTCAACTGCTTCACACGGAACACTATTCTGCGGACTTGAACTGTATATCTTGTGAGATATGACATATGTGCCAAATTTTAGTTCTACATTGGTAATATTGTTTATTCTCATACCTCTACCATCCCATTCGGCTAGGGTTTTCTTTTCCATCTCTACCTGACGTAGGGTTTTTGTAGATTTAGCCTTGGCAAGCATGGGAAGACCAGTGATTCGGTGAATCATCTTCTTTGTTATTTCCACTAGTTGCTCAAGCCAAATTTTACCTTCATGCACTCGGCTTAGGATATATCTAATCCATTTTATCTAGAAACTCTGAGGCAAGTGGGTGATATGTGTCAAACCCTTATCTTCCAAATGTTTATGTTTTGATTTGAGAACACCATCAACACACAATTCATCACGAACAACATCTATCTCTAGAGTTCCAAGCTCTTGAATTGTACCTTTAAAATGACTGCAAATGTCATTTACAAGAAGCACCTTTGGAGGAATTTGAGATTGAGCTCCACTTGGATCTAGGGTTTATGCAATCGCAGGCACGAGTTTGAAATCCGGTGCTTTCCATTCTCCTTGAACTAACATTTCCTAACCTTTCTTTACTTTGGTGCTGGATGATGCCATGGTAGCTCGGTAAAAAAGAAAAATTCTTTGAAGAAATTTCTGCTGCAAAATTTTGCTTTGAATCGCTTGATCGCACTAGAAATTTCTCTACTCAATATGTTGATATTCATGGTGAAGAATGAACTTGATTTCACGCTTTTTGTTAAAATTTTGTCATTAATGCTTCGTAGGAATTAAGGTATTGAATTCGACAGACTGTCATCCACTATGCATTAAATGCTCAGTGAAGAATCTACAACTTGGAGAACATACAAATTCATACTGCTCCAACCTTACTCGGTAACCAAATGAAATTAGGTTACTCCTGACCTTGTTCAGTGGTAACTGATACCGACCTTCTTATGATCCTGTTGTATCTTGCATACTAATTTGGATCTGTCTTCCTTTCAATTCAGGAACTGTTTGGAATATGTCTATGAAGATACAATTCCAGTGCTTTCTTGGAGACTTAGTTAGAGTTGATAGAGCCACTTTCTTCATGAGTTACTTCATTACTTGGACTGGTTTGCTCGGTAGGTTTAGGAATCCACTGTTGTCTCATCTGCTTCCTGATGCTATTTGCTTTTTCTTTGTTTTCATCTTCAACTTTGCCTAAATTCATGCAGTTTTTAGCTATGTGACCAAGCTTAGTGCATTTATAACATCTTATGGTAGTATCCCTTTTTCTCAAGTGATGCCTTACACAATTCATGCCAATGTGCCCATATTCTCCACAGTAATGACATCTACACCAAGTGTTGTAATCCCAACCAAACATTTCTTTCATAATTTTTGCTGGATTGGGTGTTTTAGTTCTGCATTCTGATGCCTTATGACCTTGTTTGCTACATTTAAGACATTTACCTTTAAATCTTGGTTTCTCCTTGCATTCATTTGTTTTATGACCATGTTGATTGCAATTGTAGCATTTTCCATTCAATTTTGCTTTTCCATTGTTCCATCATTTGTTTGAAGTATGACCAATTTTGCCACAATGATTACAAGTGGGTTTCTGATTCTTTTGAGTACCTTGTTTGGAGGATTCACCTTCCTCTTTTTATCCAAGTCTTGCTTTTCCTTTTTTCTTATGAAGGTTTCATTCATACACCTGATTCATATCTTCTTGAGATTTCAACATTCTCTCATTGATTTGCCTTTCAGTATCTAGGTCATTCATCAATCTTAAATTGATTTTCTTTTCAAATCTTAGCTCCTCTCTTATATTTTCATTTTCTGATCTCAAAGTCAAGATTTCTTCATTTGCATTGGAGACTTGATCAATAAGGTTTTCTAGCTGAAGGGTTTGATTCTGGATTTCATTGTTCTTTCCATCTATTTCATCTTTCATCTTGTTTCTTTGTTCCAAGATTTCACAAAATCTTGTTGACTGAATTTCCTGATCTCTTTTCAATTTTCTTACCTCTTCTTGCAGAGATCCACTCTTTTCTAGAAGTTCTTTGATTGCATTATTTGCTTCATCTGAGCTGCTTGAAGGGAAAAAGTCTTCAATCTTTTCTTCAACATACTAGTGGTCATTAATCTGATTTGTAGGTTCCTTCTTTCTTTTTAGGGATTGGGAAAGATTCTCTTTTGCTTCCTTGAGTTGAGTTATGGCCATTTCCAGATCTAGCTTTTCATTCTCAATTACTTTGTTAAGTCTGAATATCTCCATTGTCCTGAATCTTTTCTCAAGCTGTCAAACTTTATCCTGAGAACCACAAAGCTCTGATACCAATTTTTGGAAATATTCAAGACTATCCAGGTTACTAAGAGGGGAGGCGTGAATCAGTAATTTCAAAACTTTTAACAAATTCAGATCTTAACCATATTTCAAATAACATTAGATTGATAATCTAACTGCATGCATGAGTAACAGAAAGAATAAAACATTCATAACACTTTGAACACAGAGATTTGGTGACCCAAAAACCTTCCAAATAGAAAGTAAAACTGGGGTGGGGATGATACCCACAAAACTTCAATACTGCAGTATAAAGTTTGCCGGTTAAGGCTTACAATGATCACTTCTGATGATCTGCCCTGTTAGGAGCAATAAGGACTGCTAGGTCCACCTTGTTAGAGGATTTACAAACATATAATAAAGTATGCACTCGGTTAAGAGATTTTACAAAGACTGTTAAGTCTACCCAGTTAAAGGATTTTAAGCTGATTCACCTATTAGGATGAAACAGTAGATCTCTTACTTGCAATTGTACTTGCTGATTGAGATTCTCTGATGTACTGATCACCTTCTGTGATGGATAGATCTTTGCTACTTCTTATACTATTGTAGCCCTTTGTAATTCGCTTATCTCTACCTTTCTCTCTTTTTCATACTTCGCTTCTTCACACCTTGGATATGATACAAAACATTATTTATATATCAATCCAAAACAGTTACAAAATAATTACAAAGTCGGCTCTTAAATAAGCTAACAGTACAAATATTACTGAGTCGGCCCAAATATAGTTACTCGGTTACTGCAAACTAACTCGGTGACCTTTTGATACTCGGCATCCACTGTGTTACTCGGCATTGTCATGCTCTCGGTAGAAGTGGAGGCTCGGTCCATACTAACCACTCGATTGTAGTTTCAAACTTTGTATATACTGGAGACTCAGTAGATATAGTGTCACTTAGTAGAATACTGAATTCCCTATTTACCATGCTGGTACTCAGTAAACACTACTCATTTCGTCACTCAGTAATGATAACTTGGTAAGCATTGCGAATCTTGGTCTATTCGGTAAACACTATTCTGTCTACTCGGTAAACACTGTCCATCTGCTTGGTAAACACTGTCCTATCTGCTCGGTAAACACTGTCCTATCTGCTTGGTAAACACTGTCCTATCTGCTTGGTAAACACATAGAGTCTGAATAAGTGTTGTCACTAATGACAAACATACTTAATGCCAACAAAAATATATATAATCTTTATTTTTTATTTGATACTCTAATTCAATAGAAAAAAAATATAAAAATTAGATATCAAGATTGAGACTATCATTATTTATCTTTATTAATATAAGTTGTCAAAATTAATTTAAATTATATTAGATTATGCATACTTATCTTCCACACAACGAATCTAATTGGTCGTAAGTGTCTTTTATATTGATGTCACTCCATTGAAAGTTCTTCAAATTTTAAAAAAATACTAAGCTAAAAAAACCCTTCTCTTTTCATGTGAAAAATTTCCAACCATTTGTCAAAACAAAACCAAATGAAATAGAAAAATGTAAGATGTTGGAAAAATTAATGAATACATAGATTTTATAGATATTATTTAATAAGACATCAAAGAAAAAACTCAATGATATGAAGTTTGAAGTCATTTCTTTTACCTCAAAACTATCAAACATTGAATTCATAATATTTCTCTTAATAAGAATTGTACAAATTTTCTCTCATGATGTTTATTTTACTTTTATGTCAAAACTTTGAACAAACATAGACCATTGGCATGCACAAATAGTTGACATTAAGATAAGAAACATTCATACTATATTAGAAGCTACTTAAAAATAATAGTGTACAATTAAATTAGGTATGCTAATGGAATAAGAACTCCTATTGAATTTATATTTATATTTTCAACAATATTCAGTTTTTCAAGCATAGTTACAAAAGCACTTCGCAATAGTTCTGCCTTATTGACATAAAGACTCATTGGAATTGATTTGTAAGTAGATGTATAGTAATTTAACCCTTTAAATGTGTTTATACATTTCTAAACAAGTTCTCATTTTTCAAAACAGTAGCAATATCAAGTGTGTGTTTTTTTAATGTTTGTATAACTGTCAACATTAATAATATTGGTCATTTTAGCAGTATTAAATAATTCTACTAAGGGTAAAAAGAAATGCACTTACTTGGAATGTGTAAAGTCAACCGAACAGCTGTTTCAATTTAACAAAATATACTAGATTAATAATGAGATTTGAAATACAAAACAACTGCTACGTTGCAAAGCTAAAAATAAAAAATAAATAAAATAAACAGGTCATTGTAAAAAGCTGAAGTCAATAAAAGAGAAGTTAAGTTGTTAAGAAATACTACTAAGACAACGAATAAACACCAAATACCGAGTATTAAAGAACAAGAAAAGACCAAATACTGAGTAAAAAAGTAAAAAAATTATCTTTAGAACAACCTTATAAATAAATTACATTTTTCCTCCACAAATTGAGTTTGGGTAAGAGAAAGTTAACAGAGATAAATAAGAAGCGATTTCATAGTTTTATTTTCTGCTTTTTAATTTATATCTAACTTCTTCTCCAAGTTTTATTTGCAAAAACTAATGTTAATAATTTCACTTAAAAGATTCATTTACAATACATGCTTAAGAATAAATAGTAAAATTTGGTATTTATGTGTACACAAATTATTACTTAAAATTTGATAAATGAAACAGCTACATGAAAACCTGCAATTATTTCCCATTAAATGTCCAAACCTTGGTTGAAAAAAATTATCATTTACCGAACTCCTATTTTCTCGTGTGAGTGCCTTTCAACCACATGGGGATCTGTCGTTATTTTTGATTAAAATGTGAAGCAGCCAAATGAATAGGCTAATGCGAACATCTGGTAAAAAAAATAACATTTACGGAGCCGCTTATTTTCTAGTGTGATACCGTTTCTGACTCTTTGGATATTCTATCACATGAAAAAATTGAGAGTGATTTGGGTGTAAAATTAGGGTCCTCAAATATACATTCCCTCCTAGCCTTGTGCAATCAGTTGTACTATAATTTGTAATCTCACCCTGAGTGTGACTAATGAGTACCTTACTACCTTGCTGCAGGTGGATTATACATACAGTTAAATTGTGAATTGGTTTTGGAAGGCTTGGGCATGGCAAGAGTTAAAGCCATTGGGATTGATCTAGGCACCACCTACAGCTGTGTAGGTGTTTGGCATTTTGATAGAGTTGAAATCATAACAAATGACCAAGGTAATAGAACCACTCCCTCCATTGTTGCCTTCAATGAAACAGAGAGACTGGTAGGAGAGGGTGCCAAGAATCAAATTGTATCCAATCTATTGAACACGGTATATGATGCGAAAAGAATAATGGGAAGAAGGTTTTCTGATCTTGTACTACAAAGTGACATATCCCATTCACCTTTCTCTATTGTTGAAGCAAGTAATGGGAGGCCTGAGATATGGGTCACTTATAGAGGCGAGTCTAAAAATTTTGCACCATAAGAAATTTCAGCCACGATGTTGTTAAAGATGAAAGAGATTGCAAAAACCTTCCTTAAATCTGAAGTAATGAATGTTGTAATCATTGTGCCAGCCTAATTCAATGATTCACAGAGACAGGCTACAATGGATGTTGCCCAAGTGGTTGGGATTAATGTGTTGCAACTTTTGAATGAACCAAATGCTACAGCCATAGCTTATGGGTTGGATACCAAGACATACTCTTCAACAGAAAAGTGACTAGCTAGCTCGCTGTAAAGAGAGCACTGTCAAATGGTAATGGACGCTCTTATGTTTAGGTTTTAGCTGGTTCGAGAAAAATAGAAGATAAAAAGGAAGAAATTTGTTGAGACTAAAAGAAATGACAATTGCATCTTCAAACCTTCCAGTAGTTCCTCAATTTAAAACCACAGAAAAAGAATTCAACAATAAATTGAAACCATAAAATGTAATAATTTATTAAAAAAATTTAACCAAAGAGGAAACTGTTGAACAAATAGATTTCAAAATTAGATAGCCAAAATTCAAGACGGGCCAAAAAAACCATTTGGCATACCTGGTCAATCGAAAGAACAAATAGATTTCAAAAATCAGATAGCCAAAATTCAAGACGGGCCAAAAAAACCATTTGGCATACCTGGTCAATTGAAATGTGTTGAGGACCACAAGCCATGAAAAAGAAAGATTGGAATAAATAAAGCAAATACCGATAAAATGGCAGCAATACATAGAATATGGGAAAATGGTTGAACAAGTGTGCAACAGAGCAAGCAGCAGTTGCCAAAAAAATGAATTGGTTGCCGATAATAAGGAATACGATAAGATAGGACTCACAATGGGCAAGAGTTCAAATGAAATCACCCAATGAAATGCTAAAAAAATAATTTCTAGATATTATAAAACTAAAAATTTTGCATCTATATACACATAAATATAAAATTAATAATGAAATGTAAAATAGAATTTATTTTGATTGGTATAGAAGAGTTCATTTAATCACTAGCTAAACAACAAACTCAAAAAGTGATACAATAGTACTTAGCCTACCGGCAAGTACTAATAAGAATTTGTCAAACAATATAAATGAAAAGGACTTTGACTAAATTATTAAATGAACCGAAAGAACTAGCTTAGATTTACTGTGCAAGTAAAACATCCATTGCATTAGAAAAAATCATGTTCTCCATTGGAAAGAAAAAGCATAATTATACTAGGTATAATTTCATTCCAAAATTGGTAAATAGTAAAAAATATATATAGAGAGAGTTATGAAAATCAAAAGAATAATTTACTTATATATTTAATAAATTCTTTGACAAAGGAATTATTTTAAATTTACAGAGAAAATATAGAAATTTGTATGATGTAACAAAAGTTCTAATTATAGTTTCTCCACCAGTCTCCACTGCCATTAAAGACCAACCTTGCGTAAAATCTAATTTATGCTTATCTTACTCTATAGAAACTCGGATCTTTCAAGATGCACGTTTGCTTGTCATGTATTGCAAGTCTCCTAAACGACCTTTGTTCACTATCGATAGCAAATATTGCCTATAAATGTATTTGGATGCAGCTCTGTAATGCAATTTTTTAACATAGATTTCAGATCTCAAGAGAACTCTATAGAAAGAGAACTTTGTACAATTCTACAAGTTTGTATGTGCTATTTTTTTGTTGGTTGTAGTGTACGGTTACCTACATGCTCTATTCCATTTAAAAGCTAGCTTATGTCAATACTCTATATTTTATTTTTTATTCCCATACATCCTTCATTTTGCTATGCAATTTATTCTTTTCTTTTATTATTGTCAATCGCACCATCCTTGGTGTAAAAATTTCCCCTGATCTCACAAAACAAAGTATGGATCATTATCATGGTGTAAAAATTTCCCCTTTAAGAGAAGAAAGGGGAGAGGATCATGATCAAGCTAAGATCATAGCATATCTGAATGTAGGGAAGGGGAAGTTCCTTCCCAATTCTTAATGAGACTCCTCTCTTGGAATGTTAGGGGTCTAAATGCCCCTAACAAGCAGCATTTAGTCAAATGCTACATCTGGATAGCTAAGGTTGATGTCATCTTCTTTCAAGAAACCAAAATGAGTCAAGCACAAATAGAAGTCTTCATCAAATCCTTGGGAGATTGGAAAGCTTCAGTTGTTGAGGCAGCAGGGGCCTCAGGGGGTTTAGCAATCGTTTGGAATCCCAGAACTTCATTTTACTCACATGTCAAGGATACTCAAAGCTGGATGGGGGGAAAAATTACTAGCACCCAATCAAACCTATCTATATATCTAATTAATGTTTATGGACCTATAACAAGGAGGAGAAAATTGGAGATATGGGATGACATTTGTAATTGGTTCTCTCTTTTTTCGGATTCTAATTTCATTGTGGGAGGTGATTTCAATGTCATCATCCATTCATCAGAGAAAAAGGGGGGGTCACAAAGACTTTCTCAATCACAATTAGACTTTCAAGAGTGGATTCAAAAAGAGGATATGTTCGAAATTGAACTGGATAATGGGGCTTTTACTTGGTCCAACAGAAGATTAGGCTTGGATAATATTTCAAAAAAATTGGATAGGTTCCTTTATAAAGGAGACATCATGTCCTTTCCCTTTGGGTTAAAAGCATCCATCTGCCCCTCCTCAGGATCGGATCACTTTCCCATTTGTCTTGATATGTTAGAAGAAGATAAGCCACTCAAATGTTCTTTTAAATTTGAAAACATGTGGCTTAAAGAAGAAAAATTCTTAGAATGGATTGAAAAATGGTGGGTTGAAGTGAAGCTGGAGGGGTCCAAAATGTACTGCTTTGTCACAAAACTCAAATTCATCAAACAAAATTTGCTCACATGGAATAGAACTCATTTTTAAAATATTTTCTCTTCTAAGGAGGAAATTGAGTCAAAATTGGAAGAGTTAAATAATGAGATTATGAAGCAAGGAATGAATCAAGAATTATATTTCAAAGAGAAGGAGTTGCTAAAGGAATTAGAGGATGTGCTTAGTAAGGAGGAAATTTTTTGGAAACAAAAATCAAGAGAATCTTGGCTAGCAGCTGGAGATAAAAATACCAAGTTCTTCCATACTAGTACTAAATGTCATAGGAACACCAACAAGATTCTTCAAATCACTAATCAAGATGGTTCAATTATCTCCAGTCAGAAAGAGATCTAGCTTGAAATAGTATCCTACTTCTCCAAGGTGTTGAACTCTTTAGATATCTCTCCTCTCACAAGTCAACAAGAACTTCTCTGCAATGTGCCTAAGTTGCTCTCAGACTTGGAAAACCATATGTTAATGAGGCCATTCACATCTGAGGAGATACATCAAACCTTATCTTCAATGGCTCCAGATAAAGCTCCAAGACCGGATGGGTTTCCTCCTACTTTCTTCCTCCATTGCTAGTTGTTGATTGGGATGGAACTCACTGAAGCCCTCGAAACAGCAAGATCATCAGGTAGGTTTCTTACTAAAATCAATAACACTTTTATTGCCCTTATTCCCAAATTAGAAAATGCAAATTCGATGGATGAATTTAGGCCCATTGCTTTGTGTAATACCATATATAAGATTCTATCCAAGACACTTGCAAATAGGCTAAAGGTGATTTTAGATAAAATCATTGGAGAAGAACAAACTAGTTTTGTACCAGTTAGATCTATCTTTGATGGCATTATTATTGCACAAGAGACTATTCATTCCATACAACTATCCAAAAAACCTAGCATGATCATTAAACTAGATATTAAGAAGGCTTATGATAAGGTGAATTGGAGGTTTCTTTCAAAGTGTATGCAATGCTTTGGCTTCTCCAAAGCATGGATAAATCTGATATTCTATTTCATATCAACACCAAAATATTCTATCCTCATTAATGGATCCCCTCATGGCTTCTTTGATGGTTCAAATGGTATTAGACAAGGTGATCCCCTATCTCCCTTCCTATACATTATCATGGAAAAAGCTTTAGGGAGGAGCATCATTAATCTTCAATCTCAGGGAAGCATTAGAGGCATCTCAGTCACATCTGCGGTGCCTCCTATTACACATCAACAATTTGTTGATGATAACCTCCTATTTGGCCTTGGATCAGTTAGAGAAGCATCCACTTTCAGAAGTATCCTAAAAAATTATGCTCTAGCTTTAGGACAATCAGTGAATAAAGATAAATCAGTCATATTTTTCTTTCACACAAAAAAGAGAGTCCAATCAAAGATTGAATCCCTCCTAGCCTTCAAGGTAGGATCTCTTCCATGCAATTATCTGGGAATCCCCATTGATAAAAGTCTCAAAACCACAGGAATTTGGAAAACAATAAATGAAAGACTGGACCGAAAATTGGCAAGCTGGAAAGCAAAATGGTTATCATGGGTAGGGACGATTGTAATGATTAAAGCCACACTTTCAGCCATTCCCATTTACCTCCTCTCCTGCCTTTCTTTGTCATCAACAAGATATATGGATATAGTTAAAAAATTGAGGACTTTTTTTGGCATGGCATTGATCAGAATAGGAAATTTAAATTTATCTCTTGGGAGAATATTTGCAAACCAATTTCTGTAGGGGGTACAGGGATCAAGAATCAGTTATGGTAGAACTCAGCATTAGGGGCTAAATTATATTGGAAGCTCATTAAGAATAAGGACTGCAAATGGGTTAGAATTCTCAAGGGAAAATACCTGGGTTCAAGGGGGATGCAAGAAGTATTCAGGATTAAAAATGCTCCAAGAGGATCCAGAATTTGGAATTTTATTGTAAAATCTAGACATGTCGTTGACTCCAATCTTTCTTGGAACATCAAAAGTGGTAATCTGGCCAAATTTTAGGAAGACTCATGGGGAGGACTTCAAAGCCTCCATTCTATTCTAAGGCTCCAACGGATCATGCAGGTTAGTCAGGGGGTGTGGGGAACAATGCTAAAAGACTATATCTTTCCTTCTTCATCTTCTCAAGAGGATGGATCTTGGAGATGGAAGGATTTCACAAATATTGGGGCCAATTACCAAGAATTACAGCTGATAAAATCCACTTTACAAAAAAGATCTTTTCTTTTAAAAAATGGCAATGATGAAATTATTTGGTTTGGATCAAAGGATGGTAACTATAAGGTGAAGGAAGGGTATAAATTATTAACACAACATTCTCAAAAAACTTCCTCGATCCCCATTCACCTTTTTTGGAACAAAATGTGTTTGCCTAAAGCTAGCACATTCCTTTGGGCAGCTTTTCAGGACCGTATTTTGACTGCAGAGAAATTCACAAAAATGGGGTTCTTTGGGCCATCTAGATGCACACTATGCCATAATCATGAAGAGAATCTCAATCATTTATTATTCTCTTGTCAGTTTTCAGTGGAATGTTGGGATTGGTTACACTCAAAACTGAATTGGATAGCTACTTCTCCACAAGATCTGCAATCACACCTTATTTCTTGGCCATCCCTCTTCAAAGAAAGCTTATGTGGAAACCTTTGGATCATATCCCCATCAATACTTCTATGGGAATTATGGAAGGAAAGGAATAGGAGATTATTCCAAGAGAAAGCATTGAACATGAATCAATTATTGAATAGAATTGAGGTAGCTATAGTGGAGATCATGAATTCCAAGAGTCAGACATTCTCAACCATTCATAAATTTTACACCAGTTGGGATGACAAGATGTTAAAAAGCTGGCATGGATTGAAAACACCTACCATTATTGGTAGAGGTAGCAAGGGCAGCTCTTTCCATAGATTGACATGTGTCTGGAAATCTCCTTCTCTAGGCTGGGTTAAATTAAATTTTGATGGGGCATCAAGAGGAAATCTGGGTCCTTCTGGGGTGGGTTGTATTATTCATTCAGTAGATGACCAAATTATTGCTCAATTAGCCCAGCCATTAAACCCGGAAACTAACAATGTAGCAGAAATAAAAGCTCTTTATCACGGTTTGGTTCTAGCCAGAGAACTTAATCTTAATAGAATTGAAATAGAAGGAGATTCAATGATTATTATAAATGCAATAAGGACAGGGTCCATTTCAAATTGGAAACTTCAATCCTATTTAGAAAACATATTAAGCCTAATTTCAAAATTTGAATCTTCAACGGCTAATCACATCTACCGCAAAGGCAATGGCAAAGTGGATGAGCTAGCAAATCAGGTAGCAGATGGAATACACGTTAGATCAATCTCCAACGGTTGGCTCCCTAGTCAAATCCACCAAAGTTAATGTGCAGAGTACAGCTTCAAAATGGATCACTTTGTAGATAGGAGTTGGATTAGCTGATGGAGGAAGAAACAAAACAACATGGTTTCATCGCTTGCACCCTCAATCACTTCTTGTTCTTGATATCACCATGCTCCAATTTAGATCACACCTCCTAATATGTAGAAAATCCAAGTGAATTGCTTTTCCCTAGTTCTGACACAGTTTTCATCAGTGAGCTGGATTTATGAAGTTTCATGGTTTGCGCTCTTAGTATAAAATAGTTCTTTGTGTTTTCAAGGTCAGGTTAAGAGCGCATATCCTAAAGTGTTGAAACCAGGGAGATATTCATGTTTCAAGTTCTGCTAGAAATAATTCTTTCTTGTCGCAGGGTTCCAAAAACTATCCAAGCATAAAACCCTTGATGTTTTTCCATTTCTTTGTTACCTTTGTGTTAATGAGAAAACCCTAGATTTTTTCAATCTCACACTTCTGCCCTATTTGTCAGCATTCCCTATCTGCATAACTGCGACCAATTGGTGGGACCCAATTCTCCTCAATTGTTTGGTGTGGTTAAGGTTCGGTCAAAATCAGTGGTTGTCGCATGTTCACATGGAAAAGTTGCAAGATATTTACTCTTCATGAAGTTGTGACCGACTGCCACCTGTCTTCTGGGGCCCAGTTTTTCATGTCCTGTTAGTCACTCAATCTCCAAATAAAAGAAGAATATTCCTTTCCTTCTCATGACTATGATTTTTCCTCTGTCATGCAATCTTGTATTGGTGGGCCTTGCTTCTAAATGGTGGTACACATGGATTGGTGTCAGACTAGTGTTGATGTGTCAATTTTCAATTGGTTGTTATGTGATGTGGGCCCCGGGTCTTCAAAACCTTTTAATCTATAGACGGTGGATAAGCGTAAGGAATATTCTCATGTCATGAGATCATGCGACATCCATTGATCTGCGATCTGGGCACGAAGGATTAAGTTGTCAGTGGGACCTATTTTCTAATGGGTTTGCAGTCTATCGCATGATCTCATGAGCCATTTTCATGCTATGTGATCATGTGACAAACCCTTTGTGTCAAGCTCACAGTGGTAGTGGTTATGCAACAAGGTAAAGGGGTGATGTGGTAGTGTGTCGCATGTTCGCATAGCCCTTTTCCTGGCTATGCAATCATGTGACCACTGTTAAGAGAATGTCGTAGTTGTGGAGTTGTGAGGTGGATCCACAGTTCCAATGCTGCTAAGGTGCTAGATTGTGATCGGTTGCTAGCTGGTAATGTGACTGAGGACCTTTCAAAGGGGTTTTGTGACTATTAACCATGGCTGAGAGACTGAGGTCACATGATCGCAAGGGTTAAAAAAGTTCCTTGCAATCAAGCGACTAATCTAAAATGTAAACCAAGATTCCTGGGACAGTTAAGTAGATGATCGCGCGACTGGGCAACTAAAGATAAATGGTTAAGTTGTCAAGCTTGGGAAAGTAAGGATTTGATGGTAGAGGTGTAAAGTTGACCTGATTTTGATTGCTGGTTGTTGACATGTGTCTGGCATCATCAAGTGACCGTTTGGTTTCAAATTTGAATTTCTTGAGAGGGTTTTTCACCAAAAAGGACTGGTTTTAATTGTTTCTTCAGCTGGATTTGATTTGGTTGGTGGCACCAGTTGTTGCAGACTACTCTGGGGATCTCTATGGCTGATTGCATGATGTTTTTGTACTCGGTGAAGTCTGGTTTTGTGCTTGAGGCATGTTGCAGGAAGCTAAAAGGACTGATTGACATAGATTTCCATTGATTTGCAGTACTCTCCTAGAAGTCTATTATAAAATAAAGTTGAATTAAACATTGTAGGTGGGGGTATGAATCTGGTCGCATGATCGCAAGAGTGGAAGGGATGCCTTGCGATCATGCGAAAAGGCATATGCAATAACAACAAGGATTGGTCACATGATCTCAAGGAAGGAAAGGATGCCTTGCGATCATGCGACAAGGCATAGAGAGCAGGCCATAGTAGATGGGGAAGGTCAACGACAAGATAGGGAAGATAAAAGATGCTCTGCTAGCATCCACATGCACCAACATTAGTTTCCCCTTTTCATGATGATTCTAATGAGGATATTGACTGGATATACAGCTTTAAATTTGATGCCCGGATGGATGGGTTGGGGAGTCCTCATTCTTCAGACAATGAGGAGGATGATTCAGAAGGTACCAACACTTCCTCTCATGAGGAAGATGAATCATTTGAGGGAGAAGATAAGGAGGAAGAGAATGTAGAGCAGGAAGAGGCTGATGAAGAGGAAATGGATGAGGACGAGGAGGAAATCAAAAGTGAAGTTAATGAAGAAGACCTGGATGTAGAGGACATGGTTTATGAGCTTTGAGCATCCGACCAACAAGACTTTCTTTCACACATCATGTTGGTATGACACTCATAGCTGTTAAAGTTGAGTTAACATATCTAAGGACACTCTGCAATGGATTACAATGGAATAGGGTCTGAATCCAACAAATAAAATAATATCAAATCAAATTTCCTGATGCAGGCCCAATCAAAGTTCTCACTAGTTTGCAGATAAAGTGGGCACCAAGGTTTGTGGTGTGTGCTGGAGGCTTGTCGCATGTTCGCATGAGCCAGTTTTGTGTTATGCAATCATACGACAAGCCCTTTGTGGTAACTTTATGCGTTGGTGGTTAATGGTGGTAAAGGGCTATGGTGTGTCACATGTTCGCATAGACCTTTTCCTAGCTATGCGATCATGCGACAACTGTTTAAAGACACTGTTGCAGAATTAAAGGTGGGTCCGTGTGTCGAGTCTTGCCGACGTGTCTCTTTCTGATTGACCAGCAAGTGCTGAGATGGATATGCATCATGGGTACCATAGCCAAGGGTAGGTAATGGTGGTGAAGGTTTATGGGGTGTCGCATGTTCGCATAAGCCATTTTCAAACTATGCGATCATGCGACAACCATTAAGGGAATGTCGGCATTGCAGAATTAAAGTTGCCAAGCCTGCAAAACATGATGATATAATGGTGGTGAGATAAAGTAGATCTCAGTTCAGATGTTGACCATTGATAGATTGTTGGCACCCTGAGGATGACCGTTGCATTTCAAGTTCAAATTTGCAAAGGATTTTTGCGATAGGAAGTACCAAAATTGATGGCTTTAGCAGTGGTTTTCAACTGGTTTGGTGGTGCAGTTGTTGCCGACAGATCTGAGGGGCTTAGTGACCATTTGCAGTGATGTTTTGTACCTGGTGGACTAGGTTTTTGAGCTTGAGAAGCTTTTCACATGCGGTGATTTGTACTGGTTTTCATGGCTATCCCTAGTGTTCTGTACTAAAGAAATTAGAAGTAAATATCAGTTTCAGCCGATTACTATTGTTGAAAGTTGAAATGATTTCATTCTGAACATTAGGCCTTGCAACAGTGGCCTTGAATTGATGACAGATAATTTGTTAATTTATGTTTATATTTATATATATAAAAATCCCAGCTTCGGCCCTTCATCGATCAAAAAAAAAAGTATGGATCTAGTTGGAAAAGAGAGAAAAACTTGCAGATAAAAGAACATAGAAAAATAAAGCTATGAATAAACTGAAATCTTATTCATTCATAATTGCAAGATACAACATTTCTACAAAGGTTAACCATTGCAAATAGAAAAATAAATTACAGAGGAAATGAAGCAAGATGTATAAAGAGTAGATGCATGGTTGTTCTTGGTTTCCTAAGTCAAATTAGTTCTCCATGAATCACGAACAAACAGGAAGTCAGTTTCACTAATACTTGTTATCTTGGATCATTTAACTTTTAGAATCTTGTACCATTAAAACATTGTTGTCAGAAAGATGGCAGGTATGTGTTGAAAGAATCAAAGGAATTGAGTTAGGCCGCTGTTGTTGAAATACATTTACATAACTATCCTTATGATGGCTAATAGCTACTTTGAGCTCTCTATCACTATCTCTTCCTATCATAGAAAACTCTCCAAAACACCAAGCACCCCTGCCATCACCAGTCATTACTCTTCTCTGCAAATATGAGGTAAGAGTTATGAGAGAATTAATAATTTTCTTATAACAATATGTGTAATTTATATAAATAAAAAATATATAACCAAACCTATCAAAAATATCAAATATGTTTAAACATACAAAGCAATAAAAAAATGTTGTAAAAAGTTAAGGTTTGATTAATTTTCTCTTCATGGAGGGGTGGAGGGGTGGAGCCTAATGTTAATGTCAACAAACAATAAATACTTATCTTTTAGCTTAAATGTTCCAATCACTCTCATGTCAAAATATTCATATTAGTTATAAACATAATATTTTTAAAATAAATACTATATAAATATAAAATTATAAACATATAAAATTAAAATAAATATATCTCAATAAAAAATAAAAAATCATCTACTATTTCATAATTATAATGTGTAGCAAATATATTTTTCAATTATTATTAGATGTTAAGAATAAATAATTTATTAAATAATATTTTATAAAAAATAGATTTTCAGATTTAATGATCTTAAAAATTTAAAATTTACATATAAAAAATAATGAGTAAATAATCTTTAGACATTAGAATTAAAAATTTGTATAAGAGAAAAATAATTAAAATATAATTAAAATTTAATGAAGGTCGCCCGAGGCACTAACCTCATTCCTTATGATGTCAGCTTCACCACATCCCTTATGATGTCAGCTTCACCAGTAGACCAAAGGCCCATTGATAGATGAATATATTTAAGATATTGATAAAATAAATTATTTACAATGTTCTTATTGTAAATGTAAATAGAGTGACATTATATATATGATTGTTGAGACTTGGTTTATCTTATTAAGATTCAAGGAATAATGATATTATAATACATCTTTATCACTATGTATGTATGATGAGTTTATCTCCATTTATTTTTCTAATTCATAGGAAAACAAAAGTAATTAAATTTACTATAAATTTAGTGTAAAAAGTTTAATGCTAGATTTTGTTTAAATGTAGAGAGATTATCCTAGTAGAGAATGAGTGGTAAAGTAATTAAATTTAATATTTATAAATGGGGTTTGAAAATTTTAATGAGGGATTTTGTTTAAATATTATTTTTTGAGATAGAGTAATAAGAGGAAAACTTATTTGAAATGTAAATAGATTGATTATCAAGTGAGGTGGTAATTTAATGGTAGAGCACTCTAGAAGTGAATTCGAGGTCAAGTAATCAAATTTATTATTTATAAATCTAGCTTGAATTTTTTAATGATGGATTTTGTGTAAATGTAGAGAGAGAGAGAGAGAGAGAGATCACTCTAGTAGCAAATTGATGGCCAAGTGTTTGATGAGATATTTTGCTCAAATAATATATTGTTAGGAGAGAGAAAAGTAAGATTATTTATATGAAATATAAATTGATTAAAAATCATGTGAGATGCTAAGTTTGTTGTAAAGCACCCTAATAGGGAATGATTTGTCCTATGTTAGACTCCTAGTGTATCCAAGTGAATTTGTTTCACTGGATTAGATCTAAGGTATAATAGGGTGTCAAAAAGCTATAATCTCATTTAAATAATGTATTGAAAAATAAACAATATAATATCATATTTATTAAATATCCCTTCTTTTATAAATAAGAAAAATAAAGTTTATCAACTCAAATGGGTAGATATATTAGCTTAGGTTGTGGGTTTTCTCCCCATAGGTGTTGAGTTTGACTCCTTTCCCAGATTCAAGAGGGGGGACTACTTGCAAGTTGTGGATCTTTCCCACAAGAGTATTTCTTTCCTTTTCTTGCACCTTCCTAGACCCTAACTTAGCAATATATGTAAGCCCAAGGTAAGGAAGATTGGCTCACTAGACTGGGCTATTGGCATACCCTTTCTATACCAAAAAAAATTATCTTTAGAAAAAATAGAATATGAATATACTCTCTGTGAGCGATATGGAAACATAATATAAACTAGAAATCAATTGCTTGACATCAATGACATGACAATAACTGATCTAACCTTTCTACTATCATATATTCCTCTAATCTTGGTTGGTCTTCATCATCATTACCATCAAATGATCAATCTTCAACATAACTATCAGTTATAGTAACAAAGAGTTCCTTGACTTTTCTAGAATCTATGTGGGTCTTGGTCACTTGTTATAGATCTACCTTCATCTATCGATCTTTAATCAAAGCTAGGAATAAAATATTAGGTTATTTAGTTTGAAACCCTTCATTTTTGTATTTTTAATGTAAAAAATCTAGACATCGGGCCAACAACTACCCATCAAAGGTTCAAGTTCATACAAAGAAGGTTTGGAAGGAAAAACATAGGGATGAGCAGTGGCCACTCCAAGACAAGTGTTTGGATGATAGAATAGGTCATCAATATACAAATGGATTCTCAAAGATGGATGAGGATTTGATTGTTGGTCAAGATACAGATTTGAACTAGGATTTAGACCATATTGTGATTGGTAGTCGTCCTCTTTTCAAGGAGAGATTGACCCTAGTTGATGGCATGACCCATAGTAAAGATGTTGGATGTATGAACCAACACTAGGTGGAGAACTTGAGAAAATAAATAAATCATATTCCAAAATATCAAGGGAAACTAGAGATATTAGTGGACTTGGAGAATACATGCCACCTTAATGTCAATGTAAGAACTCTTTTTGGTGATATGATGGATGAACACCCCTCAAAATAGATTTCATGCTCTATCCCACTAAATAGTAATTATTCTCTTATGATGGACAAGAATCTTGATGAAATAGATTCTAAAAGTTTTTGGTTTGATCAATAGGAGGGATCTCCCTTTATCTTGGTTAAATATAATGAAAATAAGGTAATCCCATCTAGGATTGTAACTTGTACCAAGCTCAAGGTGGACTTTAGAGAATCTAAATTTGTAGGTAGGAAACTTGTGAAGTCCAAAATAGAGAATAAGAATATTTAGGGGATTGTTGATAGTGTGCAAATAACCTCAGTAGAGATCTACTTGGTAAGAATACCTTTTAAAAAATCAAAAACATCTCTTGAAACATTTGACATTTAAATAACCCTCATAAGCATGACCTCCTAGCTAATTAATCTAGATGTCATACACGTGAGATTTTTCTCATTCAGAAGACTAAGATGCAAAAGGAAAGGATTGAGAAACATAGTTTCTTTAAAAATAATGCAATCTAATGTAACAATGGAGAGGGAACTTCTAGTGGAATAGAAACTACTTAAAATCAAAAGCTTATTAATGTCTCATCTTTATGGGAAGATCCAAATCATATCTCTACAAGGTTCATTCATATATAGGATGGTTTTACACATGGATTCTTTCTAATATATATTCACCTAACAATAAAGTCGCTAGTATAAAGTTTTGGTTATCTCTTGCATCTTTTAGAACATAATATCCTAATGAGAATTTATTGGTTATGGTAGATTTTAATACTCCTCTTAAAGAGGAGGAGAAGTATGGAAGAAATGTTTCCATCCAAGATAGTAGATCTGATCTAAGGGGAATTATTCACAATCATTATCTTCATTATCTAGACCTTTTGGTTGTTTCCTACACCTCGTCAAGCAGGCATACTAATGATGATATAATGCAAGTTCAATTTGATAGGGCTCTTGTTTCTTATAATTGCTTTCTAATGTATACTTGTTCCTTATTATCTCTATTAACAATGGGATTGAATCACTTCACTTTTAGTCTATTGGTGAATATTTTTTTAAATTGAGAAAACTTCCCTTTCCAATTTGAAAAGATGTGACTCTATCATAATTTGAGAGACAAAAATTTGAAATGGTGGAATGTAAAAGCTCAAGGGATGACCATGTATAGGGAAGATAATAATTTGGTTGATGTCAAAGATAAAGTCAAAAAGTGGAATTGGATATTGTTTGGTCATATTTTTTCCTAAAATCTTCCCTTCTCCTTCAAGTAAATGATGTTCAAACTAAAATCTATGTTGAAGGTTCTTGTGGTGATAATATGGCCCAAGATAATACCATTTTTACTCATCTTTATGACATCATTCCTAAGGAAAATAAATTTCCAAAATAGAGGTCTTGTGAAACTTGGCTTGCTAGAAGAGATAGGAACACTAAGTAGTTTCATATATCTACTTTAAACCATAGAACCTCCAATATTATTGATCATATAATTACTAATAATGGGATGAGAATTGATAAGGAAGAGGATATCATACAATATTTTTTTAGATCTTTTGCAAACCTTTTAAATGAAAATGGTTATCCAGATAACAAAAGTCAATCGGTTCTTCTAGGTGTTATACCCTCTATTATAATGGATGATATTAATAGCATGATTAATATTATACCCTCTTAGGGAGGAAAAAAAGTTATAGTTTACTCCTTTTAAGGGAATAAGGTTTTGAGACCAAATATCTCTTCTTCCATTCATTCTAGAATATTATTATGGATGATATTTTTAATGTAGTCAAAGAGATTTTCAGTTGTAGGAGGATTCTCAAGGAACTAAATTCTACATTTTTGGTTCTAATTCATAAGATTATACCTAGAGAAAACTCTTTTAATGATCTCATAAAAATTAGTTTTTATAATTCTTTATATAACATCATATCTAAAGTTTTGCCTCTAGACTATAGACAATTCTTCCTAGGATAATCTCTAACCAAAAGCATGCCATTGTGCTAGGCTATTAGGTTCTAGATTCTATTATTACTATTCATGGGAACATTGACTCTCTAAGTGTAAATAAGAAATAGGGTTTCCTTTTCAAATTAGACTTTATGAAATCCTATGATAGAGTGAATTGGTTTTTCTATTAAAATTACTCAAGGGTTTTCAATTCGGGGCCAAGTTCCTTGAGTTTAATTAGGAGTCGATCTCCACTACTAGAACATCTATTCTAATTAATGGGTTTCCCTCTTATTTTTTTTGATGTTATAGAGGAACTAATCAAGGGGACCCTATCTCCCCTCTACTTTTGATTATCACAATCGCTATTCTAGGTAGATACCTTCAGCATGTGGTCAACAAAGAACTATTGAAAGGCTTGAAACCATCATCTAGTAATATGGCTTGTCATTAGTAATTTTTCAATGATATAATGGTGCTTGGTGAATCTTAAGTTTTAAAATATGATAATTTAAAAAAATATTTATCACCCTATGAGGTTTCTTTTGGTCAAATGATGAACATGAGTAAGGGTATCATTTTCTTTTTGAATACCCCAACTATCAAATAGAAAAGGATTTTCTTGATCTTTGGTTGCAATATTGATTCCCTACAGGTCTACATCTCTTTGTTTACCTTTATGTCTCAATTTTTTTGTTAATTTTTGGATAAAAATTATAGATAAGTTTAATTACAAATTGGCTTGGTGGAAGGGAACCTTACTTAGTCAAGATGGAAAGGTTTAGTTGTTGAAATATTCTCTCCAAAATTTGTATGTGTACTCCATGAGTCTATTTAAGATTCCCTCTAAATATGTGGAGGTTATAGGGCATATTCCAGAGTATTTTCTATGGTTTGGAATGGTGGACAAAAATAGGATTCCCCTAGTTTCTTGGAAAGCTATATGTAAACTAGAAAAGATTGGGGGTCTTTCTCTAAGGAGAATTAAAGATTTCAATTTGGATTTTCTTTCTAAATACTTGTGTGGAGGATTCTTAAATTTAATAGTGAATGGAGCTGCATTTGGCATAAAAAATATCTTATAAATTTTAACCCTCTTCTAAATTCATCAAAAATCAACACACTCCTTGTGGTTTGGCCCTTTGGAACCATGTTTGTGGCTCTAGATAAGTGTTTGATAAGGGACTTCAATGTACTATTGGATCATAAATAAGTACTCCTTTCTAGGATGTTTATTGGATTGGGTACTTGTATTTATCATAATATATGTTTGGCTAGTTTAAGGATAAGTTCATCTAAAAGCTTGGTACCTATGTTGCGGACTACCTTAATCAAGGAAATTGGGAAAATTTGGAGAATATTAACAAATTTTTGTAACAATTACAATATATGTTAAATTATGTTAAATATTCAACTAGCCCTCATGTTCAGGTTTAGGATTTAACCACTTTAGGTGACTATTCATTATCTTTATATGTTTCCTCTTTTTATAATGATTCACAACCCCTCCTTATTGGGCTTGTTCTTGGAATCCAAAGTTGATCCCAAAAATAAATGTTTTCTATTGGAATGTTGTCCAAAATTAAATTCTCACTTTGGACAATCTATGTAAAAGAGGATTTTCCATTTCTAATAGATGTTCATTTTTAAATTGAAAGTTCATTTTTGCCAAATACAGTTGATGAATTACCTAAGGAATTAGAGAAAAGTTCTTAATGCAAATGCATAGCAGATGTGTGTATTTCTTGTAGAGCTAGAGTATAGATTTTTTGGAGGTTGAGTCACTCATCTGAAGGAGTCAAAGAGGATTTGAATAGAGATCTATTTTTACTTCAATGGAACTAACCTTAGCATGAAATAGATGCTACTATGCAATTCATACATTTTCTAATTGTTGTTAGATTGACCATTGTAGTGGTCTTGTAAGGTGAAATACTTCCTTAGGGTTGCATCCCAAGGAATTTTGAGTAGTGAGCTCTAGGAAGTGTTCCCAAATGCATGTATATTCCATATTTGTAATAAGCTTGTACTTCTAACAAGGAATTACTCTTATAGTGGGTTCAAGCCCCACCTTGTTTTTTCCCATTTAGGTTTCCACAATAAAAATATTTGTTTTATGTGTTGTGGATGCTTTCTAATTTATTCTTACTTGTTTCACTTTTCAAAAATCAAATATAAGGTTTTTATGTATAAGAGTTTCAAGGTTTAAGGGTTTAAGAGTTTTGAAGATCTAGTGTTTTAGAACCAACTGATTCACCTCCCTCTCTCAATTGCTTGTGGCCTTATTTCCTATAGAACTGATACCAACAAATCCACAATAGTGACATCATTCACAACCAAGAATGGGATAATGGGTAAGTGCACCAAGATGGTATGAAAAAAGGGGGGTATAAGTGGCCACTTTTTTTTAAACTTGGGTAAACCTAAACTTCAAAGAGAAATTGGAGGGTCTTGAACTCAAAATTAGATGTATAAAGACTAATAATTGTATTACTTTGAATCTAGTTTTAAAAATGGAAATGATTAAGAGGGTTAACATAACATACTTACTCTTGTGTACTCAATAAAAGATATAGTTAGATTCAGTATTTTGAAAAACCATTTGGTAAGATGGTAGGTATCGGTGAGATCTCGAAGTTGTGTATTTTTTCATAATTTTTTGTTGAGTACTTTTTTATGATTTTTTGAAGTGACGCATCCTGAGAATATTGTACCTATTCATGCGCTTGGCATAGCTTGCATCAAAATAATTGAAAATGGAATTATTTTTTTTTAAAGTGTATAGATTCAAGTGTAGAACAATAATATGTAATTTTTTTTGCAATTGGTCAAGTAGATCAAAAGTTATTAAAAAATGGTACATATGTTTGTAAGGCCTCTCAAGACACTGGTAAAGAAAATTAAATTTTCGCTATGTTAATGTTGTCCAAAAATTGAAAAAATTATATGGTTAGAAAGATGAGAAGACGTGTGAGATTATGTTGGTAATTTTAGAGATACCCACTTGATCATTTATAAACCTAATGACGACCAAGTTGAGAAATTATGTTGGAAAATGAAAACCCATGTTAAGGGATGAAAATGGAGGGAAAATGGGCTTGCAAGCCTTAGGGTCATTTTCCAACCCTCTTACCAAGCCAAAACTTGTATGGAGTTTGATGTGAAAAATAACCAACTCAAGTTTTTTAAAATAATAAGTACAATTCAAATTTTTACATAACCCGTGCGGGTTATGTAGAACTAAAACTATCATTTTGAGTTTTACAAAACCTGCACGGGTTATGAAGACATTAAAATGTATGCTTGTAAACTTAGCATTTACTACACATATGTACATAAATACATATATTATATGTGTTTATGTATTTATCTATGCATATCTATAATTTTATAGATAGATAGATATTTGTATGCATGCATTTCTCTCTATGTTTCCTCTCTTTGTCTCTCTCTCTCTCTCATCTTCCTTCCCCCATCATTGTCTTTGTCTATTCAGAGACCTAATTATCCTCTTTGACCTCTCTCTCTCTCTCTCTCTCTCTCCTGGATAATTATCAATAATTATATTTGTATAATTTTAGATTTTAATCCTATTTTACCTAAACACTTGAAAAATATTTAGATGTTAATATTTAATAATATATGTTACCCTTAGATGGACACACATGATCATGCACAGGATGACCCAGAATAGGGTGCCATACCCCAAGATGATCCAACGCATGGTGCCCCACCCCATGATGCCCTAGCATAGGGTTCCCCTTACTTGACATAGCATAGGGTTCCCCAAATCAAGCACTCAGTGTTCCTGATATGGGGACAATATTTCATTTTGCTACCCAGGAGATGGGGCGCTTACGAGATTCTATCACTTCCTCTGAGGACAACATGTACAAAGATATTTGTACACCACCATTTTGCGGAGTTCAGAGGATTTTTTTGCATGCATGAGTAGATAGACTGCATATACTCCATAGATTTTTGATTCTATATTTTGAGAGTTGAGATCTAAGATCTTTAGTGATATATCCTTAGCTAACGTCTAGTCAAGGATCTCAAAGGATATTATCAAAGGAGAGCTTTTCCCTTACAATTGAGAGAGGATAAAGGTAAAATCATATCAGGTTATGCATTGTGTGGTACCAAAGATTACATGCATGATATACCCGTGGCTCCTTGAAGCACATGGTTTTTATCCCAATAATGACCATATTCTACTCTTCTTTGCACATCAAATTTAGGTTGAGGACCATTTGGGTCTCAACATGAACTACCTAGATCTTTTGGGGTTCTTTGGATAGGGGCATGACAGAGTTGACTACCATGATCATTTTTATAGGCTTGATCATGTTGTGTCAAGACACAGGCACTTGGTTGGGTAGAAGGCACCCATAGTGGAACCATATATGGTTGATATTGCTTAAAGAGTTATCATTGCTTCCCAGAGGGAATAAATTGATAGGATTGGATACATTGTAGCTGTGACTACCAGCATTACATCTTATACACTCACTTGATATATTATGACAAGACCGAGTTGACCCTGGACATCTTTAGAGGCATCATCTAGAAGTGCACCCCTACTAATGAGATATATAGAGATGTTGGTCTCCCTAAACCATGTGATATATGAGCTCTTACCAGACATTAGAGTTACATTGAGATGACACTATATTTATTGGAGGACCTATTACAATCATATAACTATATTTCTCAATCAGAAAGGGTCCCTATATAGTCTATTAGAGACACCATTAGACTCTCCCAGGACCCTCGAGTTCCACCACCCCAGAGCACACCATCATCTCATGCATCTCATAGTTCACAACACTCTACACCCACTTATCACTCTGCATTTACACATGGAGGGATATGACTTGGTGATGTTTGCATCACAACAGAGGGTTTAGATGGCTTTGAGGAGAATTTATAGGGATTGAGATAGACCACCACTAACACTAACATAGCTTCATATATGGATCTTCTACTTCATCCTAACTCTGACTCTATGCCACTCCCTTCTCAATTACACTCCCCATTACACTTCTCATTAGAGAGGACTGGTACCAAAGATGATGTGCATGATGGTGTTTCTGTAGATGATGTGTTGGTGCATACTAATGATCATCTTTGTCCTGAGACCTAGGTATAAATTTAATTCTCAATTTATTTCTAGTTAACATATTGATTACATTATTGTACATACTAATCACTAGTACATTTAAGGTCAAATTCCAATGGCCATTTGTCAGATTTGCAATGCTCATTTGTCAGCATTTTGACACATGTGTCCATCACCATTTTTGCATTGGAAATAGTGACAAAAGAGATATCTGTCAGTTTACCGACACCCTATTACATCAAAAACTTGCACATGATAATGGCTTTGTTATGGCATTTCCTATGGTCCATCTCTCTCTCTCTCTCTCTCTGCCTCTCTCCTGGATAATTGTCAATAATTATATTTGTATAATTTTTGATTTTAATCTTATTTTACCTAAACACTTGAAAAATATTTAGATTTTAATATTTAATAATATATGTTACCCTTAGATGGACACACACGATCATGCACAGGATGACCCGGCATAGGGTGCTACACCCCAAGATGATCCAACACATGGTGCCCCACCCCATGATGCCCTAGCATAGGCTTCCCCTTACCTGACATAGCATAGGGTTCCCCAAATCAAGCACTCAGTGTTCCTGATATGGGGACAATATTTCATTTTTCTACCCAAGAGATGGGGCACTTACGAGATTCTATCACTTCCTCTGAGGACAACATGTACAAAGATATTTGTACACCACCATTTTGTGGAGTTCAGAGGATTTTTTTGCATGCATGAGTAGATAGACTGCATATACTCCATAGATTTTTGATTCTATATTTTGAGAGTTGAGATCTAAGATCTTTAGTGATATATCCTTAGCTAACGTCTAGTCAAGGATCTCAAAGGATATTATCAAAGGAGAGGTTTTCCCTTACAATTGAGAGAGGATAAAGGTAAAATCATATCAGGTTATGCATTGTGTGGTACCAAAGATTACATGCATGATATACCCATGGCTCCTTGAAGCACATGGTTGTTATCCCAATAATGACCATATTCTACTCTTCTTTGCACATCAAATTTAGGTTGAGGACCATTTGAGTCTCAACATGAACTGCCTAGATCTTTTGGGGTTCTTTGGATAGGGACACGACAAAGTTGAATACCATGATCATTGTCGTAGGCCTGATCATGTTGTGTCAAGACACAGGCACTTGGTTGGGTAGAAGGCACCCATAGTGGAACCATATATGGCTGATATTACTTATAGAGTTATCATTGCTTCCCAGAGGGAATAAATTGATATGATTGGATACATTGTAGCTGCGATTGCCAGCATTACATCTTATACACTCACTTGATATATTATGACAAGACCGAGTTGACCTTGGACATCTTTAGAGGCATCATCTAGAAGTGCACCCCTACTAATGAGATATATAGAGATGTTGGTCTCCCTAAACCATGTGATATATGAGCTCTTACCGGACATTAGAGTTACATTGAGATGACACTATATTTATTGGAGGACCTATTACAATCATATAACTATATTTCTCAATCAGAAAGGGTCCCTATATAGTCTATTAGAGACACCATTAGACTCTCCCAGGACCCTCGAGTTCCACCACCCCAGAGCACACCATCATCTCATGCATCTCATAGTTCACAACACTCTACACCCACTTATCACTCTGCATTTACACATGGAGGGATATGACTTGGTGATGTTTGCATCACAACAAAGGGTCTAGATGGCTTTGAGGAGCATTTATAGGGATTGAGATAGACCACCACTAACACTAACATAGCTTCATATATGGATCTTCTACTTCATCCTAACTCTGACTCTATGCCACTCCCTTCTCAATTACACTCCCCATTACACTTCTCATTAGAGAGGACTGGTACCAAAGATGATGTGCATGATGGTGTTTCTGTAGATGATGTGTTGGTGCATACTAATGATCATCTTTGTCCTGAGACCTAGGTATAAATTTAATTCTCAATTTATTTCTAGTTAACATATTGATTACATTATTGTACGTACTAATCACTAGTACATTTAAGGTCAAATTCCAATGGCCATTTGTCAGATTTGCAATGCTCATTTGTCAGCATTTTGACACGTGTCCATCACCATTTTTGCATTGGAAATAGTGACAGAAGAGATATCTGTCAGTTTACTGACACCCTATTACATCAAAAACTTGCACATGATAATGGCTTTGTTATGGCATTTCCTATGGTCCATCTATCAAAATTTTGACATAAACAATTATTAGAAATATACAATCATTGTCGGAACTAATTATCGAAAAGATATCCTTTCTAACATTAGAATTGTTGGAATAGAGACAAATATGCAACCAACTTCTGACAGATAAACCTGTCAGTGACATAGCATTACTGTCACAACAGATTGTCAAAAATTGCATATTTTAACTGTCAAAAGAGCAATGGTAAGGTAATATATCTCTAACAGGTTGCCTTGTTGGATGTATAGCATTACTGTCACAATAATTGTCATAAAGTATTTTTCTCTAACATTTGATCTGTTAGATAGGTGATGGGTTGGCCTATATTCTAACAGGAAATGATGTTGGATGTATAGCATTGCCATCGGAATGAATTATAAAGTGTTGAAAAATTGACGGATATGCACATTAAAGATAACATAGCTCAAGAGACCATCATAGGTTGTCTCTTTCTTTAGTCTATATTATTGACAGAATGTTTTACCTTTCATTAGCTCATCAAATCTAGGGATTTGAAAGAATTTAATAGAATATGTTCATGACAACGTATATTATTTAAGTTGATGTTGCATGAATTTATCTACTTCGCACACTTGTAGACTATGAGGACGGTGATAAAGAAGAATGGACATGGGAGGAGATGCTTCTTTATTGCTATCATCATAGTCTACAAGTTCATGAAGTAGATAAATTCATGCAACATCAACTTAAATAATATAAATTGTCATGAAAATATTCTATTAAATTCTTTCAAATCCCCAGATTTGATGAGCTAATGAAAGGTAAAACATTCTATCAATAATATAGACTGAAGAAAGAGACAACATATGATGGTCTCTTGAGCTGTGTTATCTTTAGTCCTAGCTACTGGGTAAGGCTTGGAAGACTTATACATGTCAAACATCAAGAATAATCACCACCTTGCATTTATGTACACTACACAAATTGATCCCAGTCTCACAAAAACATTTTACACTTGTACATCTCATTAATACTGGAGGCCTAAAGTAATTTTATACAATCACTACCACATTTCGTGCATGGATGAGAAATAGTATCCAAAGTTTCTAGATAACCATTTTAGAGAAGAGGAATGAGTGGAGGCCAAAGAAGGGATAATTGTGAAGGTTTTATAGATGTAGGTTACTGAATCATCATCTCTGCACTGGTACTCAATCTGGCCTCCACTCCATATACATCTTCTCAAAATCTAAAAACTCTCCATCATTGATTCTCGTCATTTTTTCAGCATCTCTATGGACTGAGACCTTAAATTATTGAGCTTCTCTTTGTTTCGAGAATAGTTTAACATTATCTACTTAACAGGGCTAACCACGTGAAGGTGGAAGCTCACTTGGCCCCTCCTAGGAGCTTCTTATGACTCTTTACAACATTTTAAGACCTCTAAGATGTATTCTTAGGGATCGTAAAGGGTTGTAAGGGGTCCTGGGACACAATAGCTGAGAAACATAAATGTAGGCATCATGGTCACAATTTTTTGGAGACACAACATAATTGAGTGGTTTTCCCAAATGATGCAAACTAGTGGTTTCTTTGCATAATCTAGGAATAGCACTCAATTATGTTGTGTCTCCAAAAAATTGTGACCATGATGCCTACATTTATGTTTCTCAGCTATTGTGATATCTACATCACAATCTGTCATTGTTGCAGTAGTAGAGCCTATATTCCACAATAGAAAAGAAGACATCTTTTATGCCTGGGTCTGGAACCTACCCCAATTGTCGAAGGATTCAGGGCCAGCCTAGAAAGATGTCTTCCCATTCTGTCTGCAACATTGTGTCCATATATGATCTCAGGAATATCATCATCTTTCCACTCTTCATTTGCCAAAATGTATTGTTTCTTCAAGCTTGCAGAGTAATCTTATTAATAAAAGAACTATTGCCAACATTAGGGTACCCACAGATCAAAATAGTTGATGTTATTGGTGCTTGTGCTCAAGGATATTGATTCACTATTTTCAAACAGCCAAATTATTTTTATTTCGATTCTAGAGAAAAGGAGTGGGAGAAAACAAGCGGATGAAAGCTGATCAAGCATGAGAGAAGGCATTGCATTTCATTTGATCATGAATACTCTCTAAAATGACCAATCATGTTTTCTATTCGATTATTTTTGGTGCTTTTTCTCCCATATTCAGTAGATAAAAATCATGGTAGCAGCCACTTAGCCATCTTTTTTATGTTCCAGGTATTTTACAAAGATACAGGTATGTGGATTTATCATTTAGTTGCTTGCAGTTATTGGTCAAATGCAAATATTTTGTCAAGTTGAAAGGGAAGATATTAGTTTGGTATTTTTAGTTTATGTTAACAGTTGATTTGGTAAAATCCTCAAAAAACACACTACATTTTCTAAAATGTAAAGAAGTTGAATGTTAAATGTAAGATATATATCTCATCCATAGTAATCAAAAGAAAGGACATGAAAGTTATAAGGAGATTTACCAATCCAAAAATATAAGTGAATAGGAAACATGATTGGTACCTTATGAATTGGTTTTTGAGGTGCACAATCTTCATCAATCTCCTCAGAAGAAGACCCCTGCTCACAAAAAATGCATTTAACACAAAAAAAAAATCTACAAAACTGAACCAATGGCATATTAGAACAAAGAATAGAATGATAATAATATGCTAAAAATTATGTTATGTTTAATACACGCAAAAGGACCAATCCCAAAAATTCTTAAACATACTAGTTATCTAATATGATCAATTGTTAATAAAGGTCTAATTCTATAGACTACTAGCACGAAGGAAGATTTGACCTAGCCAAATATTCCTTGTACCACACACAAAAAATGTGTGATAACTATGTCTACTCCAACCTTAATTGTTTAAGAATTCATCATATCAGATAAAGTATGTTTAAGAATTGTTGGGAGTTCTATTAGACCTTTGTTGTAAACATGCCATTGGTTTTCAAATGTTTGGATTCATGTTTGTTGATATTACTGGCATGTTTAATGATGCCATTTTATATTGATGTCACTGAAATGACCGCATTATACTAGTGTCATTCCCTAGCTAGTGCTTTTAACTCCATTATTTGATGTTATTGGTGCTTGTGCTCAAGGATATCCATTTTTTTGAAATGTTGACTGTGGTTATCAAATGGATAGCCCATGAGCTTCTAGATAGGTGTCATTTGTATTGATAGCTTAGGACACCAAATGTATTGTATCATTGATAGTTGAGACTTTGTTAAAAGGAAACAGGACAAAGAACAATTTTTATTTAGTTTCTCTATTTTGATCTATATTTAGTTTCTTTATTGGATGCAATTGCAAGATAAATAGCAACCGATAATTCACAAGAAATCCATGCATCCAATTTGAATAGAAATTAATACAAAGAAATATAGGGTCCTCCAATGGCCCAATCATCTGGACCTTGACTATCCCCTCAACCAGTGACCCTTCAAAACTAGGTTATCATGCAATCAGTGAGTGATCCTTCATTCTCCTCATCTACCCTACATCCAAACATATTGGAAATACACAATACAATGATAACAAGTCTTTCACAATTCCCCTTCCCTCAAGCAACACTATCAACCATCCCTTCCACATAGCATTTTATTGTTGTATGAGTGGATTGTGCAGGAATAGTTAACATTAAACAAGGAGCAAACTCCTCAACACATATTTGATGTAAACATGTCATTGGTTTAGTTTTGTAAAAAAAAAATTTGTGTTAAATGCATTTAAATGGAACATTAAGCATAGTAATAATATGCTTAATCTATTAGTAATTGCATATTAAATGCCCATAACATCTTTATCAGTTTAGCATGATATTATAAGATACTAAAGAAGACCTGTTATTTGTCAGAGAAATCTTTACTATCCCCCACAATTAAGACAATGAAGATTGACCTCTTGCCCCACAATAAAGAACATTGTAATAAGAATAAGATATTATATAGTGTTAGAATAAACTTTGAACAAAGACATGTAATGCTTAAGTTAATGATCTAAAAAGCTACAAATATAGGAATTGAAAAAGAAGATAGTGTCAAGAAACATGTTCACAAATAAGAAATGTGAGGAAAAGTTATAACATTAACAATGCCAAGATTCACAACATTAAATTTCACCTGCGGATGAGTTTCTACAGTGGGTTGCCCAGCATCAAAAACATGTTGAGTTGCATTTGAGCTGTAACTAAGAGTATCATGTAGAACAGACTCTAAACTTTGAAAACATTATCCAGCCTGGCAATTCAAAATTCAATCTAGGCAAGCATTAGTAACTGAAATAAATTATAGACATCAAAATCAACATCATCATTGTAAGATTTGAGCAATGCAAATCGACAAAACCCAAAGATCACCTGCATACAAAAACCTATTACAAGGAAGTAGAGAGAAGAAGAGGCCAAGGGTTTGACTCAGAATATGAAGAAAATATCCTTAAATAATGAATGAAAATAATGTACAATGGATCATCCTTATAAAAGAGATCGAAAGCCTTGAGAGGAAAACTCTAGTGCATGTAATAATCAGTTTGACTATTACATGACTAATGCATGAGTTTAGACCAACTGGTGCATGTGCTTTTAACTAAAGCAAAAGGAGTTGACATCTTAAGAAGGGAGTAAAGATTAATTAACATAATTAATACTTTACTTTAACACCCCCTCTTAAGATGAGCAACGATGCATCTACATAAAATGCAAGAAGAAAGCAAATGGGTCCCGGCAACAAAGGCCTGATCAGGTACCCAAGTACAAAAGAGTCTCTAAAAAGAAGAGAAATAGAGAAAATCACATGGGAAAAACTCTACTCCAGAAAGAGACAAAGACTAGTCTGAAGGATTGAAGAAGCCTCCAAAACTAGGAATGTTCCAAAAAATAGGAACAAAGATGAACATGTACAACATCACTGAAGCATGAAACTACAAACTCTGTCAAGAAGAAACTGATGATCTGAAGATCCTCCATAGAAATATGACCAGGTAGAGAAGACTATAATCTACATGAGTGCCCTCAAATAACACTACTTGAATTAGGAGGCAAACTAAGGCTAACACCTAAAATCAAAGATACATATGGCATAAACACCAAAAGCCTGAAGAGCTGATCAATCAAAGCTGGAAGAGGGCATCCAAAATAGGAAAGAAAAGAGTGTCTATATGGTAAATGATTCATCTCACCGGAATGCATAGGTACCCAGCCACTGCAACCACCTAGTACATAGGATCAAATACTGAATACATAGCTCACACAATCAAACCAAGGAGGTAGTAGAACCAACAGTAGAAACCCCCCCATACTGCTGACAAGGGAGTAATGATAGGTACACTGAAAAGATCATCCAGTATGAACTACATGATGAAGATGAATCTGAAACATTGAATGTGTAGAGAGAGTACAAACACATATAGAGATACCTAAGGCTAATGTCATGGAAGGAACACTCACTTGAAAAAGGTAGATGGAGTTAACACCAGCGATAGCGGAGCTAACAGTGGCCACTGGGTGATGGAGGCAGAGGTGTAATGCAAAGCACTGGAGGCCACCGCAGCGGAGTTAACTGTGGCCGCGGGGTGGCTGGGCGGAGCGCGGGGTGGCTGGGTGAAGCACGGGGTGGCCACTCGACAGTGTGTGGGTGGCTAGTAGGTAGCTACCCAAAAAAGATTTTTTTAATACTTTTTTGGAAGAGATCACAATACCCTACCTCGATGTACGTACCAGGGTCGTACGGCCCTAATACACAAAAAAAAATTTGCCTCAGATGGCAACTTGTCTAAAATCGATAATCTTTATATGGATTTTGACTATCTCGAGCCTTCTAGATGCAATCGTGAGGTCTGTTTGAGCCAAAAGTGTGCCAAAAAATACTGATCACCTCAGGATCTATGCCAGGGCCAATTACAAAAAAAATTTCTCACAAATTCCAACTTTGTCCAAATTGGACAAATTTTATATGGATCTTGGGGTTCTTGGATGCTCTAAACGCAACTATGAGGTCTGTTTGAAGCCAAGATGACCAAAAAAATAGGTCCCCCTAGATTCAATAAAAACCCCAAAAAAGCCCTCATCTGAAATAGAGGAATTTCATCTATGAATCCTTCAAATGTGAACAAGCTGTAGTAGATTAGGCTCTGATACCATGTAGGATTTGAGCAATACAAATCCACAAAACCTGAAGATCACCTACATACAAAAACCTGTTACAAGGAAGTAGAGACAAGAAGAGGGCAAGGGTTTGACTCAGAATATGAAGAAGAAAATATCCTCAATATAATGAATGAAAATAATGTACAATGGATCATCCTTATAAAGGAGATTGAAAGCCTTGAGAGGCAAACCCTAGTGCATGTAATAATCAGTTTGACTATTACATGACTAATGCATGAGTTTAGACCAACTGGTCCATGTGCTTTTAACTAAAGAAAAAGGAGTTGACATCTTAAGAAGGGAGTAAAGATTAATTAACATAATTAATACTTTACTCTAATAATCATAATCATTAGAAATAAACTTTAAAGACATATTTTGGGTAGTACTATGTTTCTTGAAAAAATTTGTGATTCTTCTAAACTTTAAAGACATATTTTATGGCTTAATGATAACATAGATTAGTGTTTTGTTTTCTAATGGAATGTTGTTGATCATTCATGGTCTTGAAGAAACTTTTGATTTTTTTGATTCTCGAGTTTTGACATTGTTTCTCAATGTGATATAGACTAACCATGAGATGGTTCACTTGGTCCTCTCTTTCTATTTAATCATTTATCTTCTTCATGGTGTAAGTGTCAATATGTTATAATCCAACCACCATGTCATACCCCCACTTTTGACAAACCTCACAGCATGCAAATCATAGCCAAAGACTTGGGTGATCAGCATACACAAACAACGATTACCCTTAGGAAACAATGATCATTAATATTCATTAATGGTGGGTGGTGATTCCTTGGTAATAAAGGCATTGACAGAATTCATCATCTTAACCAAGTCATGGGTGGTGATCCTTGAACTAGCACAATTAGTAAAAGGAAATAATAACATAACATAATTTAGAGTGAGGAAGAAGGAAAATTGGAAAACAAAATATGGAATAATCAGGTTGGAATTAGAGAAGAATTTAGAAATAAACTTGAATTAGAAAAAATCCAAGTTATCCAATTTTTTGTTTGAGGCTGGGTTCCGATTCTACTTTTTTTCTCCTCTGGGTTCAAGTTGGGTTCCTTTGGTAGGAACTTGGGTGCCTGGGCCAATCCTGGGTGCACCTGTAGTATTATAAATATGGTACACAAGGTATTTTATTCATAATTTTATAGGCTAACTCATTATTATGGTAACATGGGTATGACCACACTCCATGCCTTATAATGGTACCCGACATGGAGTGTGGTTCAAATGAAGTTGAACCAAATGTTGACCATGATGGCTATGATCATGATGAAGATGAATATGAATATTAAATCTAAAATATGGCTTGTAATTTTAATTTTCATTGTGAATGAAGAAACTATAGATTCAAGTTGACTCATTCTATGTTGTAGTATATTTGTTCCCTAGATCTAGCATATTATATATGTGTAACCTGTAAGGGACATCTTCTACTCATCCATGTATCAAAGCTCAAGGAGATTTCTTAGGAGAAAGACAAGATGTCAGTGGGAGATGGAGAAACCAATCTCAAAACACCACATGAAGCCTTGCAATGTTGAGAGTGGGATAAAGGCTACACTTGGACCCTATATAAGGAACAAACTTATTGAGCTTCACTTTGTTTCGAGAATAGTTTTATATTTTGTACTAAACATGGCCAACCACGTGAAGGTGGAAGCTCATTTGGCCCAACCCCCCCCCCCTAACATCACTCTAAATTGCCCGTTAACATCTAACATTCATTCATTATTTCATCCATTAATAAAATGTAACATTCATTAATTATCACACGATAACATTCATTCACACATTAATAAAAGGTGACATTCATTAATTATCACATTATAACATTCGTTAACACATTATAAAATTTATGAACATTCAATACAACATAATTAAATTCATTGGCATATAAAAATCAGTCAATATCAATTAAGGTGCATACATGACAATCATTTCTTTTTTTTCTTTTGATTTCTACTTTTTAAGAAGTAATCATTAAGAGGAGTATTGATATCATCATGATGATCATCTACCCTCTCATTAAATATCAATGCATGCCTAGTTCTCTGTTGATGCAAAGGGGGGAATTCTGCAATAACATATAAAAGGGTTAAATTAAAAACATTTGATTATAATTAAAAACATTAAAAATATTTTAAATTATTTCAATACTTTACAGGCCATTATCGTATAGCTCTTTACCTGATCTAGTTACATCATTAACATCAAGGTCAATTTGTCTAGCCTCGACCTCAACCTCAACCTACTCATTAACAATGACCTCTACACTATCTACAGTTGCAATACAAATTGTTACATTAATCCAAACACCAATTGCAATTAAATTTGTATTACTACACCAATCAATTTAAGATGTTTACTTGTATTACTGTGATGCACATCCTCATTGTCATCAACATGCACAAGTTGTGTATGGCAAGAATCGGTAGGCTGCATTTCAATTTCATATGCATTCATGTTATCATTATTTTCTTACTTAAAACAAATTTACTCACTTTATATTGGAACTTAACATCAAATAAACTAATTGGTAAATAATTAAATTTGAAATATCATCTATTTATCTTACTTACCGTGACGGATCCATCAGTAGAACCTTGTACACTTATTCTTTCCACCACAGCTTTATAGCCTTGTTGGAAGCCAACTCTCTTGTCCTATTCTGTGAGACCTAAATTGAACTCCGCCCCCTACATTTTTGCTTGGTATCATCAAATTTTATTTTATTGTTTCATCAAAACAAAAAAACATTTCAAATTATAAATAAATATTTAAAGATCAAAGAATTATTTTCAATGTTAAAAGCCATCTACAGATTGTATTTTTCCTCATTCAATTCTGACAATATTAACACTTACAACTCATGCAACAAGTTTCAAATAATCGCTAGAGCCTAGCTTGTGTTGCCCGTGCTTTTGTAATCTTGCCTTTGTTGCATTTGATGTGTCAGGCAATCTATGAAGAGATTCAAATATGTTAGTTCATATAAATATGAAGAGTATTTAGTACACAATTACATTCTTAATAGTATCACATACCTTCATATGTTCTCTAGTGGTGTATTTCCTTTTTTTACTTCAGTTTTCTCATTTGCATCCAAAATAAGAGATGTCCACTCTAAATCAAGAATGCAAGGGGGGCATTGGTAATGTGGGTTTCTGGTTAATGTACACCTATACTGGTCCCTAATATACCTCAAACATATCCCAACTCTTTGAAGGATCTTACCCTTCTCAAATGCATGAGGTCCAAAAAATTTTGTCATACTCTCTACGAGATCATCCTTTAACTTTTGATTTTGGGTTTTTGATGTAGAACCCTCCACTATCACCTTAAGTAGACTAACTCAACTTGAGGATTCAACAAGTAACTTGGAATCAACTCAAGGAATCAGTCTGACTCAAGGATCAAATGGAGTTCTCTAACTTTTTAGTTCATTCCCACAACCATTCTACACAAGTTCATCTTCCCACTTCCTTGTTTCAATCCCTCATTTCACCAACTCCATCCTAGGCCACATAGTCTACTTAGTGCCTCCAACATACCAAAACTTAATCAAGACTTCACACCATGTTCCTAACTCCTTAAATCATCTTAAAATGGTCCATTTGACATGATTCAACTCCTCATAAACTTCCATCCTCTCAACCCTCACCATTCCTCTATTATAGCCTTCCTAGGCTTGTCTAGTAGCCCTTCTCAACCTGAAATCAGCATTTAATTCCCAAAATCCCCAAAAAACCTATCAATGTTTTCACAATTTTGAATACCCTTTTCAAAGATATTAAAGTCATATCAGTCTCAGCCTTTAACTTTTTGACTGGTGAAGACTTCCTTCACAATCTACCCTTACACTAGGTCTAATTAGCCCTTACTCAAAGAAGGAACTTTTATATCCCTTTACTTCAAGGACTTCCCAACCCAAAATAGTCTTTCTAGACCTTTTAAGACATAGTATTATCAAACTCCCAAGGTCCCACCAGTCATCAAACTCCTAAATCAACAAACCCTCACTATTTGGGCAAGAAACCAAGGGTTTTGCCAAAAATACCCCTCCAAACCACTCACAACACTAATAAAGGTTCAAATAGCTTAAAATACACCCTAAAAGACCTTTCCAACCCTTAACCACCCTCTCCATCCATCAGATCATTCCCAGCTATGACTGGTGTCAATTTAAGTGTTCCATTCACTGGATTTTAACAGGCTTGTTCCTGCTCCTCACTCTTTGGCGCCCTTCTCTACATTCAAAAGAATATATATAATGTATAATACATCCAAAGCATCTCATACCAACCCATGGATATCATAGGGGTGGGAGTTCCTTCACATGGTTGAAGAATACAATAGAAACTGCTGACTGTACCCTGTAACCAGTCACAATATTTACAACAGACTAATCTTTGGTGTTACCAATCAACAAAGCAATCAACTGTTAAAATAAAAAACTAATAAAAATGTCAGGAAATTTTCCTACATTCCAAACCAATCCAATGCCTTGATCAAATCACATGTAGTAGTTTGCTATTGTTTGACTGTACCCGCTGGCAGGGAGTCACAAATTTGCAGGGAATTAACTTTTTCCTTGATTCCAAAAGTTCTTGTTACACTTTTTTTCAATAAAAATCCTCCACTTCCTATCTACTCATGTAAATCTCCTCAAAATAGACTCTAACTTCACAAATAAATTGATAGTAACCTTATAACTACCTTTCTAACTGTCCCTAAACAGTCTTAACTGACTGTTAATAACATAAACCAATAAATTGTTGTCAAGTTGACAACACAAGTTGTCAACTCGACAACTTAACATCCAAGACCCATTATAGACTTCTAAAAGGTTTTAAGGAAAACCTTTAAAACCAACTAACCTATAACCTTTACTACTAATCCCAACTAAAGCCATTTGTGGCTATATTGACAATATTTTGTCAATTTTTACATTTTTGCATTTTTAATGCATTCTTTGCATTTTATCCTTTGATTGACCCATGTTTCTTTATTATGGGATCATAATGACCTTAAAACCATATTAAACATTACATCAACTTCAAATGACCCCTATCCCATAAACCTTACACCTCAGCCATTTTGGCCTAGTTGCCAATCTTGGCAAACTATTACATTTTTAAGATTTTAACATTTCTATTACATCCCAATGGCTCAAAGGCCATGGTACATTATCAAATGACTTCATAGGTCCTCATTAGGTCTTCATTCCTCTTTTGAATTCATAGGTCTTCTCCTTAGGTCCTAATAGTGACCTTGTGTTCTTTATCCTCATAGGTGCCCCTACACCATACTCCCTGACTTCAAATGTTTCCCAGTCCCTGGGAAACCTTGTACCTACAAAAAAAAAAATCTCAAGGCACCTTCATGTCCTTGAAGTGTGCTCTCCTCCACCTTGTATTTTTTCTTTGTATATGGACACCCTATGTCCTCTTTTCTCATTAAATGCTTCATGACTATGACCTTGTCCTTACCCTACTTGTCCATGCCAAAATCTATCTTCTCACCCATGTTTTCCATCTACCCATACATTGCTTTGTAGTTCACATCATGTATCTTCTTTCCACATCTTCTTCTCTTTCTCCATTTGGGCTTAGTACCCATTAACCAAAACAAAAGAAATATCAAAAAATAGCATATGCCTTCTAGCATGTGACTCCTACCAAACTTCAATATCTTCACCATATTAGGTAGCTCCACCATAGCCTCATGTACCTGCTTAGAACCAAAAACCAAAAACAATTCATTATACTGAAATATTTCATCTCCATCATTGGAGTACACATTCCTTGATGCATCTTCTCTTCATTCCTCGTCAATATGTTGCCTTCTTCATGCTTGAAAACCTCTATCATTTTCCAAAACTTCTCATCATCCTCTTTCCTTTTTCCTTTTCATTCCACCTTGTCCTTGGTGGTTATTTCATCAGCTTCATTCACCTTGGCCTTTGAGAAAAAAATTTGACCCATTTTCTGCCCTATTTTCAGTGGGCACAATATATCCCCAATCAATATCATACCTTCATCTTCAAATGTTCTTCTTTTCATGCCTTCATCAGCAACTCTCTCTTCTATCTTTGTCCCAACAATTTGAACCTCTTCACCATGAGATTCACCATCTTCTTTATATCCTATCTATTGCACTCTTCATCCTTGTCCTTTCAGTGGACTCTTCATCTCTATCTTCACATCTTCATGTTCCTTTTGTCTGAGGAACCCTCTTCTTCCAAACAACTAGGATCTTGACATTCCCCATGTCTCCTTATCATCCTACAGTGAACTCATCACAAACTTCTTTCCATCATTGTTAATAGCATATTCATTTTTCAATCCACAATGTATGGCCTTAACATCCACTTGCCATCTTCTACCAAAAATCAAATGATAATCATCCAAAGGTACAATATCAAATAATATTTTATCAACATATGGACCAATATTAAATGAAACATAGGCCTACTCTCTAATATCAATCCATTGATCATTATTGAAACCATATACTCTGTAAGGAATACCATGTGCTATCTTTTTCAAATTCAATTTGGAAACCATCTGATCTGAAACAAGATTAGTAATAGACCCACTGGAAATAATAACCTTGCATACCTTACCCTGGCACTTACATTTTGTCCTAAATATGGATGAATTCTGAATGTACCTTGTACCATCATTATCTGCCATGATGACCTGCTATCAACCTTCTTCAAATAGCAACCTCAAAAACCACCTTCAATCCGAGATCTATCCGACTTGGAATCACCACTTTGGAACACTCCTGGAGGATGATTCAACTCCAAGCATCAACAAAGGAATCCTAGTCTTCAAAATCTAAAATCTTCACCCCAAACTAGATCTTTTACTGTGCTCTGATACCACTTGATGTATAGCCCTCCACTATCACCTTAAGTAGACTAACTCAACTCGAGGATTCAACAAGTAACTTGGAATCAACTCAAGGAATCAGTCTGACTCAAGGATAAAATGGAGTTCTCTAACTTTTTAGTTCATTCCCACAACCATTCTACACAAGTTCATCTTCCCACTTCCTTGTTTCAATCCCTCATTTCACCAACTCCATCCTAGGCCACCTAGTCTACTTAGTGCCTCCAACATACCAAAACTTAATCAAGACTTCACACCCTATTCCTAACTCCTTAAATCATCTTAAAATGGTCCATTTGACATGATTCAACTCCTCATAAACTTCCATCCTCTCAACCCTCACCATTCTTCTATTATAGCCTTCCTAGGCTTGTCTAGTAGCCCTTCTCAACCTACAATCAGCATTTAATTCCCAAAATCCCAAAACAACCTATCAATGTTTTCCTATGGAAGATGATGATGATGCCCAACCTATCAGTCTTTAAATTTTTGACTAGTGAAGACTTCCTTCACAATCTACCCTTACACTAGGCATAATTAGCCCTTGCTCAAAGAAGGAACTTCTATATCTCTTTACTTCCAAAACTTCCTAACCCAAAATAGTCTTTCTAGACCTTTTAAGACACAGTATTATCAAACTCCCAAGGTCCCACCCATCATCAAACTCCTAAATCAACAAACCCTCACTATTTGGGCAAGAAACCAAGGGTTTTGCCAAAAATACCCCTCCAAACCACTCACAACACTAATCAAGGTTCAAAAACCTTACAATACACCCCAAAAGACCTTTCCAACCCTTAACCACCCTCTCCATCCATCAGATCATTCCTAGCTATGACTAGTGTCAATTTAAGTGTTCCATTCACTCGATTTTAATAGGCTTGTTCTTGCTCCTCACTCTTTGGCACCCTTCTCTGCATTCAAAAGCATATATATAATTTATAATACATCCAAAGCATCTCCCAACAACCCATAGATATCATAGGGGTGGGAGTGCCTTCACATGGTTGAAGAATACAATAAAAACTGCTGACTGTACCCTGTAACCAGTCACAATATTTACAACAAACTAATCTTTGGTGTTACCAATCAACAAAGCAATCAACTGTTAAAATAAAAAACTAATAAAAATGTTAGGAAATGTTCCTACATTCCAAACCAATCCAATTCCTCCTTCAAATCACATGCAACAGTTTGTTGTTGTTTGACTGTACCTGCTGGCAAGGAGTCACAAATTTGCAAGGAATTAACTTTTTCCTTGATTCCAAAAGTTCTTGTTACACTTTTTTTCAATACAAATCCTCCACTTCATATCTACTCATGTAGATCTCCTCAAAATAGACTCTAACTTCACAAATAAATCGACAGCAACCTTATAACCACCTTTCTAACTGTCCCTAAACAGTCTTAACTGACTGTTAATAACATAAACCAGTAAATTGTTGTCAAGTTGACAACACAAGTTGTCAACTCGACAACTTAACATCCAAGACCCATTATAGACTTCTAAAAGGTTTTAAGTAAAACCTTTAAAACCAACTAACCTATAACCTTTACTACTAATCCCAACTAAAGCCATTTGTGGCTATATTGACAATATTTTGTCAATTTTTACATTTTTGCATTTTTAATGCATTCTTTGCATTTTATCCTTTGATTGACCCATGTTTCTTTATTATGGGATCATAATGACCTTAAAACAATATTAAACATTAAAAAAACTTCAAATGACCCCTATCCCATAAACCTTACACCTCAGCCATTTTGGCCTAGTTGCCAATCTTGGCAATCTATTAAATTTTTAAGATTTTAACATTTCTATTACATCTCAATGGCTCAAAGGCCATGGTACATTATCAAATGACTTCATAGGTCCTCATTATGTCTTCACTCCTCTTTTGAATTCATAGGTCTTCTCCTTAGGTCTTGATAGTGAGCTTGTGTTCTTTATCCTCATAGGTGCCCCTACACCAGTTTTCCACCTTTTAAGAAAGAAAATAGTGTTAGATTCAAAAATGGATGTAATGATAACTATCCTAGCAATGATATGAAATCAAAATAGTGGATTGGGGTTTTAGTTTGGATATGATGTTCCACCCTGTACAGATGGTGGGCCTGAATATCCACAAACACTTGTCATTAAGTTTACTATTAAAAATATCATTCCCTACAAAATAATCATGGGATCATTAGTCGAAGGATATAATAGTATAAAATAAGAATACAATAGATGTAAGCTTCTCATATTTAATGCAAGGTGTAATTAACATACAATTGTATAGTAAAAGAAAGTTCCAATCTTTAAAGTACCTAGAAGTTTTTTCTATTTTCAAGGGAACTCCTTCTTTGCTCACAAGAAATATGCAATCCTTCACCATTCCCGTACTAGCAATGCTAGTACATCCAAGAAAATCACCATCAAGTTTTGCATCCCCTATTGCATAAATTGAATCCATTACGAAATGGCCCTAAGAAAGAACACTTCAAGGGAAATAAACATATATAGAATGATAGAGAAAAAAAAAATCTATGTACGATTAGGTGGTGTCATGGTGTTTGTGGCCATGCTACGTGTTGCCGACATTCCAGGATGTAGTACATCTGAGCCTACCATCGTATGAGGTGGTGATAGTAAATGATCATTAACACATGCTAAAGAATAAGATTGTTAGAGCATAATAAAACCAATGATTAGCATGGATAATATTGTTAGAGAGTAAAAAAAAATATAGTCCAACATGCGATCTACCTGAACCAGCATCATGGCCGTGAGGATCAAAATTATGCAAAAAATTTGTAAAAGCAACACATCCACTTATTTTTTAATGACATAAAAGACTACTATAAGGGTATGTGCAAGATCATGAGGGGCCAAACTATGCCCTTAAGTGGCAATGAAAAATCAGCAAATCAGGGTTAGTCAACTTGACATGAAAATTTAAACTAGCTATGAACCTAATATAAAAAAGTTGTAAGAATAGAATCTATAGAAAATTGAATGTAGTCTCTAAACTACTAGGCCTTTTTTGAGAAAAAGTTAGTATGATTGCTGAAAAGTATAGATTTCAATGCAGCAGTACAAAAATTTTAGGAAAAAAATAAGAAGTAGGTGTATGTCTAACCACCTTAATCATAATAAAATGATAATATTTTATTATAAGATTTTATATATAAGTAGTAGACTCATGCCCAGATGTGATGCATATTGTTTTGTAATTTTATTCCAAAAAAATGATCAATTATGAATTCTTTGCTACAACATTTTTAGAATAAAAAAACTCTCGTGTTTGACCACCTTAACTCATTCAAAACTTTACAAAATTCAAATTATTATTTTTTCCTTATAGTAGGAAAAGCATAGAATGTGACACATTTTTCGGATTTCAAAAATGTTATACCATCTGAAAGTTATAGTCACTTTTCAATCAGTATATAAATCAACACTTTAGAGGTAGCTCAATTAGAAAATAACTAATAATTACTTACCAAATTCAAAATTTGATAGCAATTATATCGATAGAAAGCTAATAATCTCCTTAAGATACCCTTTTCATTTTATCAAATTCGGGTGAAAAAAAATTCGTCAGCTACATTGTCAAAGTTTTGAACTGACCTTGCCACTTTTTGGCCCCTCATGATCTTGCACATACCCATAACATAAAAACTATTATTGAACTTTTGTTATAATTAAAAATTACATTAATACTTACTCGGTAATTTTGAGATAGGTGCATTAGTTTAGTTGCCCTCTTTTGTGACTCAAGAGTCAGAGGGAATATAGATGCCAATTCAGCCAATCTTTTTTCAATTTTGTGGAGGCATTTTTTAATTGCAGAGGCCGGCCTATCACACGCACCCAAATAAACAACTAGGTCCTCGTCAAAGGACTCCTCTTCAGGGACTGTGGGTTCCTTTCCCTTTCTCTGCTAACCACCTATCTGTGACAAAAATATTACTAACACTATTAGAATTAATCTGAAACAGTGATCTAAATAATATAATAAAAAACTTTATTTAATATTTTTCTTTTATCTAATTTGTAGTACAATAACAAAGAGGTTTACCTACTAGGAAGAAGTGCATGCATGATCATCATTGTCCTCACTACATCGTTGCTCCATATTGTGGTCATGTGTTATTATTTAAAGTTAACCAATAATTAGAAAGGACTACATTAATAAATTTCATTAGAAGTTGATGATGGAGATGAGGTGGATGGTGAGGAGACTCTCTAAATGTGGTTGGCAAAACAATTCAATTATTTAATGTTACATGGTATGCACTTGCACCCTAATGATAGTGACATCATTTGTATGTATGTGATTCAAATTGTAATCAATAAGCAGCTCTTCCCCTGCACTAATTGATTTTATCGCACATACAAATACATGATTTCCCTCACATGCCTCAAATATGCAATTGGGTTGCTTAATAGTTGACAGAGGTCGCATGCTATTTATAAAACCTAAAATATTCCCTAATGCTTTTGGCCTTCCATCAATGTATATAGCCACTCTTTTACTTTTCTCATTGTCTTTTTGTTGAATATAATTTTCCAAGAGTGCATACCTACGCATACTTTTTTTATATTGAACAATTCGCATCCAACTTTTGTAATCGTAACAAGGTCCAACATACTCCATCAATTCAACAACTTTTTTGTAAGAGACCTTTATTCCATCCATCAAAAATAGGCCCAAACCATGTATTAACGATGGTGCAATATGATATATCTTGCCTTTAACACTAAAATCAGTGTTTATTGGAGGAAGTTCCTTGGGGACCCATTGTTTCTGTAGATTTTGGTACCTAGAGGGCACCTCGATGTCGCCTTTTCTCTCATCATCATAAGAAAATGACCCCCCTTAAGCAAGGAAAAATTTCATGCGTTTATTGAATTTCCTTCTAGTCTTTTGACCTCTAGTTGATCTTCCTAATTCAAACATACTAAATGACTCACTTTCTTCACTTGAGAAAGACACATCTGACAAATACCTATTTGCTACTACCTGCACTCCATCAAATGAGAGATATAGCAAGTAATGTGAGCAATTTTTAAAATTGTGAAATACATTAATCTCTATAGGGTGTATTGACTTATACCTATCGATCCATGAGACTGTGTGGGATGCTCGTGAAAGGGGTTTGGGCACCTACATATGTAATTCAATTATCTAATTTTAGCTAAAAAATTCATGATACATATACTCAAAACCACATAGTAAGTACATTAAAAACCATAAGCATCCCATAGTAAGTACATCATGAATTAATTATAGTAAGCATTGATTGCATAACTGCACATTTCTATCAAGAAATCAATATTAAATAGATTAAGCAGTGATCACGAAACTATACATTTCATATTCTTCTTCTTTATCCAACTAATCACCATGATCATCATTAACATCGACATCATCACCACCACCATCATTATTTTCATCATCATCATCGACATCAGCATCATCATCATCAGCAAAAGTAGCAGTAGCATCATCATCATCATCATCATCATCAACAATAACAACAATAGCATCATCATCATCAACAGCATCATCATCATCAGTAGTAGTAGCAACAACAACATCATCATCATCATCATCATCATCATCATCAATAGCATCATCGTCGTCATCATCTTCTTCTTTTTCAAGAAAAGTTATGTCAGGAACATCATCGACTAACTGTTGTTCGTGATTGTCATCTGCATCATCTTCTAGTTGTTTGCAATCTTCTTCTTCCATCACATTATACCTTATCGGCCTTCATCTTGGATCATGTCTAAAAACAAATGACCAACCTGATTTATGTGGAACCTCTGAGTAAAATACCTGCTCATATTGGCTTGAAAGAACATAGGGCTTATCCCCAACTACCTCAAACCACCTTATATTAATCATTGGAAATCCATTATCATGTTCAATAACAATTCTATCAGGATCATTTTGATTAAGTCAAAGCCTATACCATCTGAAAACAAAGAGAACTAATCTAAAAGAATTAAAGTCACACTCAAGTATATCATCCAAAATTTCATAGTATCAATTTTCAGACTCTCGAGGATGTAAGTCATTTTTAGATGAGATATTAGTCACCTGAAAGACTGCACTTATCCTAGAATCACAAGTTTTCTTTGTGTCATCCAACTTTTTGATGCAAAATTTATGATTGTTGCAAAACATAGACTTGTGGTATTGGACCTACAAAAATATGTAAAACATGTATAAATTAATGCATCAAGAGTTTATAAACATATGAGTGATTAACAAATTTATACGTACCTAGAAATCTCTTAAACCATGTGCTAAATCTATTTCCCTTTGCATAAAATTTGGATCTTTGTTACAATGAGCTTTATTAACCAATGAAGATATAGCTTCGCATGTTAATGTGTGACCTAAATGATGACATTGTTCAATCCATTTCATCATCCAATCTTGATTGTTTGCAATATACAAATGTATTGCATCTCACTCTCGAGCAGTTGTACAAAAAATAAATAGATGACTTACAACCAATTAATTTTGAAAATTAAGAATTAATTAATAGATACAATAACATCTTATAATTTATTACCTCTCACTTTCCTCATTCTACCTTTCCCCACTAAGTACTCCCCTTCAAATTTTCTATTGGTGTCGAGATCTCAAATGCGATCTATATGGATCTTTGTTGCAAGCTTAGGAAGATATTCAGTAATGTACACCATAGTATGGTATACCATATATCCCTCCACCATAGAGCCCTTAGGATGTGCTCTTTGTCGAACCAAAGCCTTTAAAAATTTTAGGTGCCTCTCAACCATCCATATTAACCGAGTGTGTACGGGTCCACACATTTCAATCTCCTCAACTTGGTGTATGAGGTAGTGTTCTTGTGCATTGAAAAATGTTGAAGGTGGACACTTTTGAATTTCACACATTAGATGAGAAATTCTTGTCTTCCATTATTTTATATCTACTTTATGGATTTCTTTAGATGACAACCACCTACAAGACATTCAAGACACAAAAATATATAAACACAAGACTTTACAATATATACAACAAATTGAATAGATATCATTGCTTACCTCATGTATTTTCTAAGATCATATATAACTTGTTTGATGTTATTGTCAAAGTTCTCTAGGAGAGATAGGGGTAGCACATACTGCAACAATTATAAAAATAATCACGCCATTCTTTTCTCATATAATACAATGAGAAGCAGTTTACAAATATATTGTAAATACAAAAGAACATGACTTACCTTGATGAAGGTATGCCAATCATGCATTTTCAACCCTGGCCTAAATTCATTTTTCTTTGATATGGTACTACTTATGTTTGTAGCAAATCTTATGGGAAATCAAATTTTTCGTATGACTTCTTTTATGGCATCACTTTTTTGTTATGTTAATAACCAAGGAAGGGCACTTATATTAATCCGTTCTCCATTTCTATTTGATTCAATGAAATTTTTCATTGCATGATTGGATTCATGAATGTCACTATAAATTTTGAATATTTTTTCTTTGTCGCGCCTTCCATCCAATATCCTCCACAATGTCTCTATTACATTCTTTCCAATATATATAGTATCAAACAAATGCACAATTTATAGCTGCTTGTAGTCGGGAAACCTAATAAATTGATTGGGATAACTTTTTAGTCCCTTTGGAAGGTGCTCAGTAGTGCTGCCTTGATGACATTCATGATCATCAATCACATAATCAGCAAACAAAACACAATAAAAATATACCAATTCCAAACATAAACCATTATGTAGAATGGTAGTACCTTGATGATTAACTCTATTATATTCCAACTTCCATAGTCGAGGTATCATTCTCCATGGCTTATATGTAGTCTCTTCTTTCCCATTAAAAATATGTTTTCTGGTAATTCGATAGTTATGATTTTTGTGGAGAAAGTGTCTATTCTCATCAAACACCTGCTTTCCTAAACTTTTTGAATGATGAGATTTCATCTTTGGACCACAAACTGGACATGCAAATTTTCCCTTTGTTTGAAGACCTACAAGATAATGATATAATTGGATTAAATATGTTAATTTTTATTTTTAGAATTATCATGTGCAACTTGAATTCACCATAACATACCAAAAAAATGTGTTAGCCCTAGGGCATCATGTATTGTCCATACAAGCATTGCATGGAATTGAAATTGTCTGTCTCTTATTGGTCTAGAGATGTCATACATAGTGACACATTTCCATAACTCCACCAACTCATCAATAAGAGGCTCAATATATACATTCATATCTTTAACTTGATATTTACCTAGTTGAATGAACAACAACATTACATAATTATTGTGACCATTTTACTGCAAGATTTATAATTACATGTAGATAACTATTAAATGATCAAATACTTGGAAAAATCATTACTAACATAATGTGCTCCCTCTTTATTGACATCCATGGAGGAATGTTATTGCTAATGACAAATATAGGCCAAACAGAGAAAACAGATCTTAACTCTCCAAATGGATTGACACCGTTCGCTGCCACTGAAAGTTTGAGATTTTGAGGTTCTTTGATAAAGTGTGGCCACTTTTCCTCTATATCCTTAAATATAGAACCATCCACAGGAATTCAAATAATGTCATCTCGACTCTTATTGCGTGCATGGTAATCCATAAATTGTGTCAAGCTACTACACCTGAATAATCTTTGCAAATGTGGTATAATGGGGATGTAACGAAGAACCTTGTGAGGCACATTTTTTGTTATTTGATCTATTCAATATCTACTTGTATGACATTCAAGGCATTCTATCATAAATTCATGTTCTTTATAATAAATAATATGATCATTGGGACAAGCATCTATTGCTTGATACTCTATTCCAATATCTTTCATAGTGGCACATAATTCTCGGTATGAGCGAGGGAGAATATTTGATGGTGGTAACAAAAACTCACCTATCAATCTATAGAAAAAAATATAAGTTGTTAAATTCATAGCAATATTTATGGTACATGTTTCACCATTTAATTACTATAATGACATATGATATACCTTAGCATACGTGACATTGTTGTGTTGGATAAACCATTCATAACCTTCAAGTTCAACAACAACAATACAACAGAGAGAAGAGTTGTTTGGGAGCCTTCGTAAAGGGGTGCGGTTGCCTTCTCAAGTAGAGGTATATCATGAATGACATCAACATCATCCTAATCATCATCATCTGGCACATCATCGTCAATACCAAATGTGTCATGGATCAATGTATTAGTACCATCATCTAGGGCATCATCATCATCTTCCATGGGATCATAATCTTCAACTTCAATATTCATACCTCCATGATCCTCCACTTCCAAAGCCATATTCTCCATGTTCACACCTCCATGGTCCATATCACATACTCTCTTGGGGAGGTCAACCTATATAAAAATGATGAACATAAATAAACCATGATAATGATCTCATCATCAAGTGTATTTCATATATATATTTATTGTTAAATAAATATAATGAAAAACTTACCAATTCATGATAATCAAACCCTCCTTCAATGTGACCATTATCCCTACAATGTCTCTTAGGTATTTTGATTAGCAATCTTCTAGTGTTTAAGCCCTTACAAATATTGCAGGGACAATAACATTTTTCATCGCCTTTTCTTTTCAAGTTCAACCACAATCTATTGATTGTATCCCCATTACCTTCTTCACTTGGATTGTCTGACATGATCCTTCTTCACTTAGATTATCTATAACCTAATTATATATAGAAATTGAAAACTTAGTTATGAAATGATGTTGTAGTATAGTATACAAAATTGAAACACTTTTGTTATTGTAGTCTTCCACCTCAAGCTCTTTCCTATTGTGGAAAGAAAGAAAGCTATTCAAATAATATAGTAGTTTGTAAATCAAATGGAGGCAAATTGAGACCACAAATGGAGGCAAGTTGTTGATTGAGGGTGCAGGGAACAACACCCGTCAGTACTTTTATTGAATTGTAAATTTCAATTTTGAACCATTCTATGAATATAGAACATGGATGTAATCTCATAAAATAACAAAATGTAGACACGACAGATTACTTATTTTGTTATTCAACATTACTTACTATTTGAGTGCATGTTCCACCTGCAACTTGATCAAGTCTTGTTTGATGCTTCAATTTTGTGTTCACTATCCTATAGAAGTACACAATTTTGTATTTCCCCAATATGTTATTCAAAAAATAACAATAAAATAAAATACTTGTTGAGAAAGATCATCAGAGGAGTATCAAAAAATCAAGATCCAAAGGTAACACAACATTATAAGACTCTTACATTCAACCTTCAACTTATGCACCTAATAAATAGGAGAAAAAATACATGAAATTAAAAAATTTAACTAATGAATTATGTTTTTCTTCTCATCTTAATCAGCCAAATTTATATGAGATTCTAAAGAAGGCCTCACTCTTAATCAACCAAATCTTCCTTGTACCATAGAAAAAATTGTGTGATAAGTATGTCTACTCCAACTTTAATTGTTTAAGAATTCATCATATCAGATAAAGTATGTTTAAGAATTGTTGGGACTTGTCCATTGGTGTGTATTAAACAGAATACAATTTTCAACATATTATTATCACTCTATTTCCTTGTTGTAAACATGTCATTGGTTCAGTTTTGTAAAAAAATTGTGCTAGATGCATTTAAAATTATCTTCATTGTCTTCTAATTGTCTAAATGCTTCTTTATTTGTTGGCCAATTAATACATGCTAGTATATAAAGAAGACAATCAGAAGACAATGAATATTTGTCTAAAAAAAATGAATACACTAAATTGAACCAATGGCATGTTTACAAAAATTATTATAACTTGCAAGCCAAACTGAAACAATGGCATGTTTATAGCTCATTAAGAGTGAGGCCTTCTTTAGAATCTCATGAGCTTTGTACTACACATGCAATGTATTGTAAGTTTGAAGAGACTCGGTGCCATGTGTGATAGAACCTAATTTTTCTAATATGGTGCATTGTTAAAAAAATTAAGGGTAGAGTAGTTATTACTTAGTTTTTTTGTAGGGGTCAATGAAAATTTGTCTGACAAATAGTAGGTCTTCTTTAGCATTTCATGAATTTTTACCACATATATTGTTTCAAGCCTTTGATTCTTGGAGAAGAAGAATGGTGTAAGTTGAATAGATCAGAGTGAATAGGGTGTTGAAACATGGTGAATAGACCATGATGAGATGATACTTGATGTTGTCACTAAGTTTCCCTCACAAAAAGTAGCATAGACTAGTTTTACTAAGTTTTCTTTCTCTATTTTGAGGTTTCCTTTCTTTGTCGTAGGGGTATAGTCAGAGGGTCCATTAAAAAAATGATCCTTTGAATGGTTACTATGAATATGAATGATTCGATATAACATATTGCTCATTTTACTTGAAGTTTGGAATAGCTTGTGCAAGGGTGAAAGTAGTTTTGATCATTTTGGTCATGATTGTTCCTCTACACAGTCAGGAAATGTAACTGTCTAATGATTATATGTAATGTTGAATGGATTAAATGATTTATTCTTGGTAGAAGTGAATGGAATGAAAAGTGTCAGTGTTAGGTTTCATTTATTATTGAATTCAATGGTTTCCAAGATGTGTTGAGGAGTTTTCTCCTTGTTTGTTGTTAACTATTCTTAAACAATCCACTCATACAATAGTGAAATGCTATGTGGAAGGGATGGTTGATAGTGTTCCTTGAGGGAAGGGGGATTTTGAAAGACTTGTTATCATTACATTGTGTATTTCTAATATGTTTGGATGCAGGGAAGACCAGGAGAATGAAGGATCACTCACTAATTACATGATAACCCAATTTTGAAGGGTCACTAGAAGAGGGGAATGAAGAATCACTCACTGATTGCATGATAACCCCACCAAGCATTCCTTCCTTTAAGTTTCCACAATATCTCAAAGTATGATCATTATTCTTTACTTTCTTCTATATGCTATTCTTTCTATGGTTTTGTTATCTTAGAAATATATCAAAAACATTGCAGATGTGCATATAAAAGTAAAATATTGTCCTTCAATTATTCCACATTGAAGCATTTCTTCTTGGGATTATTCTCTTCATTTGTACAATATCTGTCAAAAATGGTTCCCATATTTCTTCAAGATCTATTTTAATCTTTATATTGCAATTTTGATTAGATTTTACCAATAGTTGAATTCATTAGTATTTTATAGCATATACTCCTAATGTGAAATGTGGAGAGAAAAAAAGAGACACACTAGGTATGAATTACATGATATACCCATCATCACTTAGCACTTAAATAATAAATTATGGACAAGGTATTGGCAAAATGTTCAGCGCTCCCCTTAGGATTCGTGACAAGGGCTTAACCACCTCCAATGTACTATAAGTTGAGTGGTTGTATCGGGCATTGACAGATCATTCTTTTGGTGAAACGGCAACCCCACTCTAACAAGTGGTATTAGAGCTTGGTCACAGGTTCGAATCCTCAAACCCTTAGGTAATGCTGAGGGGGAGATTGTTAGCAAAATGTTCAGCACTCCCCTCAGGATTCATGACAAGGGCTTAACCACCTCCTATGTACTATAAGTTGAGTGTTTGTATCAGGCATTGACAGATCGATCTTTTGGTGCAACGGCAACCCCACTCTAACACAAGGAACAGCCGTCTAATTTCTGGATGTTTTTTTTCATGTTGGCCTCTTATTATATGCAAAGGTAGGCCTATCTTAGGCTAACAACCATAGTGTAGGGGCCATAAATTATGGATCCCAAAATTGTATTAAATTAGGTTCACTATACTACAAGGGAATGGAAACCATGCAATAGTGCCTCATGGGGATGGAAGCAACCCTTCACCAAGAAGATGATTGTGTCTGCAATATTTACCAGAGGCAAAGAACATAATTTGGTTCTAGTAATTACTCCTAGAAGATAATGGCACCCACAAAACACTTGGAAAAGATAGTACTCACTATATCTTTTATCACTCTTTTAAAGTTGGGACAATAAATCTCAAAGATTGATCAATGAATTCTTGAACACAAAGAGCCATTGATAGTTATGATTCATGTGTACAATATCCAACAACCAGTTGTTCCAATCATGGTGTCCAATAATTATGTTAGAAAAAGCATCTACAAATCCCTTACACAACCATAATAGATTCAAACCATGAACCATAAGAACCTAACAATGGGACTAACAAAGATATAGCCTAAACAAATCTTGATCATATTCCACCCTATTGTAAGGCCCAAGAATTAACTCTATCTTAAAGGTACACATTCCTCTAGATGAAGCTCAAAGGTCAGGTAGTTGAAGCATAGAAATACTTGAATGAATATAGGAATAATTTGATGTAAAATCATTTTCTAGCTTGGTTTGTGGGTTTTCCACATAATATTTTCCCTTTAACCACATTTATAGTTTGAGAAAGTCATAAAAAATTGTTTCAGATTTATATTATCCTTTTGAACTAGCACACTACCATCAAAATGCATAATCATTGGTCATCTCAAGAAAATTCCTATTGATTAGTAGGATATCCTTATAAAAATATGATGCATTGATTTCTTGTGAATTATCGACTGCTATGTATCCTGCAACTATGCAAGGAATAGTGTTGGTGTTAGGTTTCATTTATTATTGAATTTAATGGTTTCCAAGATGTGTTGAGGAGTTTACTCCTTGTTTAATGTTAACTATTCCTACATAATCCACTCATAAAATAGTGAAATGCTATGTGGAAGGGATGGTTGATAGTGTTCCTTGGGGGAAGGGGGATTATGAAAGACTTGTTATCATTGTATTGTATATTTCCAATATGTTTGGATGTAGGGAAGATCAGGAGAATGAAGGCTCACTCACTGATTACATGATAACCCAATTTTGAAGGGTCACTGGTTAAGGGGACAGTCAAGGTCTGGATGATTGGCCATTGGAGCACCCTATTTCTTTGTATTAATTGCTATTCAAATTGGATGCATGGATTTCTTTTGAATTATCAGCTGCTATGTGTAATACCCCAAAAATGGGCTATATGTTCATTAATCTCCTACATCGACAATTCGAATAAAATTGACATCAAAGTCCTAATCTAAGGCACATCTAAACATCATCGAATCATAATTGATTATCTTAAATTTTGCATCGGGGAATGTTCCTAGCGATATTCCTAATTATCTTAATTATCTTTAATTTAATGATTATTTGGCGATAAATCACATTTATCCTAAGTTTGATTAATTGAATATTTTCATATTTAATTAATTAGATTTAATATCTTACCACTTAATTGTTTAATTAAATTTAATTCTATCTATTATTAATTGTATTATTTAATTTTGACAATAAATCAAAATTTCTATCTTTAATTAATTAAATTCTTATTTAATTAATTAAAGCATGTTGTCATTATTTAATAATATAATTTTTAATAAAAGTTTGATAAATAGTTAATTAACCCATAAATTAATTATTTTATTTTCAAAAATCAGTTGAGTTGAGGATAAATCACTTTATTTATTTATTTAATTCTTAATTATTATGCATATTCAAAAGAAACAGTTAAACTCCAAATCAGGAAATCAATGCAAGTTATTGACTTTTTGGAACTCAACATCCTTTTGGAGTTCAAAAAGCTGATCCAAACTCTAATTTCAGTTAAAAAGCTATTTTTGCATGTTTTTGCATGATTTTGAGAATTAACTATCTTTCATGATCAGATAACTCAAAAATCAAGCTGAGTTATTTGAGTGATTTATGGCTTTTATCCATGCACATCCAAAGCCCTAGATTTCTATAAAAACAAGGCTCAGCTCTTCATAATTCATCTCGCAAATTGCAAACTTACTCTACAGGAATCATAGCATATCAGATTTGGAGAATTTGCACAATTAGAGCTTGAAAGAATCAACTTGCGAATTCAAAGCTTTGTGAGATCAATTTCAATTGCATATTTTTCATATCATAGCATAGAATTTCATAGCTTTGCATATCATTGTTAGAATCTTCATTGTTAGATCATTTAGCATCCATAGCATATCAGTTTATCATTCTTATTGCATAGAAAATATCAAAAATATAGATTAATTGCATTCAATTTCATATCCATCTTTTGCATTCAAATCTTTCATTTAAGTGTCATATAGGTCACTGATCTCAATTACAATCTGAGAACATCAATCTCGCACCTATTAGAAGGTAGTAAATCGCTTGGTTAGATAGCTTTCAATTTTGCACGATTTTGATTATCACTAACCTCTAATGTTTTACTGAGTGTTGTGTCTACAGATCAGGTACAATTTTCACACACACTATGTATCATGCAACTGCATCCATAAATCTGCATATACTTCTCTAGGGTTGTAAGCCACTTAGGGATCAAAATAGAGAAACTAAATAAAAATCGTTCTTTTTTCTATTTCCTTTTAACAAAGTCTCAACTATCAATGATACAATACATTTGATGCCCTAAGATATCAATACAAATGGCACCTAGCTAGAATCTCACAGGTTGTCCATTTGATAACCATAATAAACATTTCAAAAAAATGGATATCCTTAAGCACAAGCACCCATAACATCAAATAATGGAGTTAAAGCATGGGCTAGGGCATGACACTAGTAGAATGTGGTCATTTCAGTCACAGCAATATACAATGGTGTCATTAAACATATATGCCAGTGATATCAACAAACGTGAATCCAAATATTTGAATACAGTGAATCGATATCCTTGAGAACAAGCACCAATAACATCAAATAATAGAGATAAAGCACTAGCTAGGGCACGACACCAGTAGAATACGGTCATTTCAGAGAGCATTCATGATCAAATAAAATGCAATGCATTTGAATATGATGCCAGAGGCTCGAAAGATGAAGAAATCACATACCTTCTCCTGTGCTTAGCTTTCGCTCCTTTTCTCCTACTCCTTCTCTATCCAATCAAAATAAAAATGATGAGGAAATTTCACTTTTTTTATCTATACCCTGAATCTATCAGAATTCTGATGGTCAATTAAACACCCATTGGAATACCGACACCATCGAGGCCTATTACCAAAAAAAACACCAAATTCATAATAAAAAGTTACCCGTCAAAAACTTATGTCAAAATTTGGCCCGAAATGTAGTAGTGTAATGCTCTTATAATTTTATTCTATATGTAATATTTGTAGGAACAGTTGCATGAGCATACTACCTCTAGTGTGGGATCAGAGCATGTATTCATGAGAGATTCAACAAAGATGACGTCTACTAGTGCTCATGTAGGTTTTAAATATACAAGTCTAAATTCACATATTAATATATTTCAAATACTTTGTATATAATTATAATATATGAATGTACATGTATATATTTGACAAGTTGTACTAAATTTGTATGGGTTTTTTGCTTCGTCACATGCAGAGGATGCTCATAACACTCGGTCAGAGGGTCACTCTATTCGTATGTGACTTGATCAATCTTGGATACCTTAGGATATTTTTTGTGCATCTTTGATTTATATTTTGGACATTTCATATGTATTTGACATTTATATATTCTAGACCTATAAATAGATGATTTATGTATTTATGATCTTTGGTTATGGTTAGACGGTTATATGATTTGATTTTATTATGGTTAGATGGTTACATGATTTGATTTGATTATGGTTAGATAGTTTATTATTTGATGTGATTTGATACATGATCATATGATTTGGTTTAATAGATGGTTATATGCTCATTGATTATGGTTACATGATTTTATTTTATTTGATAGATGGTTATAAAAAATAACACTAGAATATGTAACTAATGGACCATAAGTAATATAAATAATATAGAACTATCATGTCATAAGTTTAATATAACTAATGTCATTAGTAACCCAACTAATGTCTTAAGGGGAGGTCTTAAGGGGAAGTCTTAAGGGGATCTTTAACTAATAAGTAATCTAATTTTAATATCATAAAAAATAACACTAATATGAAACTAATGGACCATAAGTAATATAAGTAATCTAGAACTAACATGTCATAAGTAATATAAGTAATTTAATTAGTAACCTAACTAATGTCTTAAGAGGAGGTTTTAAAGATTAAGTAATCTAATTGAGCCATCATAAAAAATAACAAGATAATATGTAATTAATGAACCATAAGTAATTTCTAAACTTAATATCATTCATTTAAAGTGTTCACTTTAACAAACATAAAATAATTTATATAACTACTTAAGAGGAGGTCTTAAGGGGATATCTAACTAATAATTTAATCTAATTTTAATATCATAAAAAATAACACTAATATGTAACTAATGGATTATAAGTAATATAAGTAATCTAGAACTAACATGTCATAAGTATCTAACTAATGTCATTAGTAACCTAACTAATGCCTTAAGGGGAGGTCTTAACTATTAAGTAATCTAAATGAACCATCATAAAAAATAACAAGATAATATGTAATTAATTAACCATAAGTAATTTCTAAGTTTAATATCATCCATTTAACACATTCACTTTTAAAAACATAAAATAATTTATATAACTACTTAAGAGGAGGTCTTAAGGGGATCTCTAACTAATAAGTTAATCTAATTTTAATATCATAAAAAAATAACACTAATATGGAACTAATGGATTATAAGTAATATAAGTAATCTAGAACTAACTTGTCATAAGTAATCCAAGTAATTTCATTAGTAACCTAACTAATATCTTAAGGGTAGGTCTTAAGGGGATCTTTAACTATTAAGTAATCTAATTGAACCATCATAAAAAATAACAAGGTAATATGTAATTAATGAGCCATAAGTAATTTCTAAACTTAATATCATCCATTTAACATGTTCACTTTAACAAACATAAAAGCATTTATATAACTACATATAAAAAAATTGAACCACCAAAGCATAACATAAGAACATACATATAAAACCATATGTATAAAAACATTATTAAAAGAATACATAACTATATATTAAAACCATTGAACCATAAAAACATATATAAAAGCATTGAACCATGTCAAAATATATAATCAAAATCCTATTAATAGATAAAAAAAAATATAATCCATCATATGTTTCAATATATCAACAAAGTATAGTCAATTTAATCTAGAGATGTCAAGTAGATCCTAACACATGAAATATGTATGTAATTTAATTTTTAGACCAACTCAAGTGGTTCAAACCTCTCATGGAGAACATCTAATATTCTCTCATGATCCTCACTATCTAGTCTCCAATTACGATGTCTATGTTGAGATTTAACTGGATCGAGACAAAGGGAGGTGGCACCTACTAGGTGGCTATATTGAAACACCTTATTGTCTAGTTGGTAATCAAAAAAGTGAATACCATATTGAATTACTTTTATTTGATTGAAATAAGTTCCCTCTAAAACAACTGAACCTGTAGGTCACAAAGTCTTACAATATAAATTTAAATAAAATAATTTAAATTAAAAATTTGTTAAAACTTTGAAATTTAATATTTACAAAATGAACAATACATTGACATGTAAAGAATGAAAACCTATGGGGAACAATATTTCATCATGTTCTTTAGGATCAATTAACTTCATCCTCTATATAGTACAATGCAATAAATAGTAACTAACCCCTTCTACATTTCTAGGTTCAGCAATCATTGCAAAGACATCTCTTTCACAATAATTTTATATACATCTGAGATCCGAAAATTGATTTAGCTAAATCTATAATCTATAAATATATACATGCAACTCAATACCATATAATGTGAAACTCAATTTATTATACTTACCAATTTTGACCAATCCTGAAATATGATCCTAATCAATATATATCAAAAGAACGTTGTCAAAGTTTTCATCTTCATCTCTATCAAATGTATTAGTAACAACTAGTGGCACCAGATTCCAAGTACCTACATATCCGCATTTTGGATTGATGCATTCCTCATATTTGTCAACAATGTAGTGAAAATAAAAGCATGAGTAGTCCTTGGTGTTCAACATCCAATTGTGACAAATTGTACTCATAGCTAAATGTAAATATCATGTCTTTTCTATCCTCTTGCAACCATGCATAATTTTTCTATCCACACATGAACACATGCATATATAATATGAAATTTATTTTATAAATTTGAATAAGGAATGCAAAATTTAAACAAGAATAAGTATATATATCACACATGCATACCTTTTATCTCCCAAAATTCCCTATGTGGTACAGCTTGAGTCATTCCTGATGACGTATCATCCTCACTTGATGTAAAATGTGTCATGCACCATTCAACAACATCATGTGCATTTTTTATATGAACTTCCTTATAATTCATTTGATACTTTCGTAGAGCACATTTGATGCAAGCTCCAACACCATCATGCTCACCTTTTCCATGTCTGTGCTCTCAAAGAAACTCTAGACATGTGGTATGTTTTCATTACAATGTTATCTACATCTAGCACATAAAATGGTCCAAATGATTTGAATTGTGTAGCACATCCATCTGATCAAACATTATGTTTATCAATCTTTATGCATCTTTCTTTCAAATTTTCAAAAAACATCGTGAAGTAGTGTTCTACATAATGAATGGCATGCTCTTTATCATCACTTATTATAAAATGGTATTCCTTCTTGATGACCCATGATTCAAATGTACTCTGAATATCATCCAAATCTAACTATGCATGTTGATAACACACATGTACTATAATAGTAATCTGCTCTGAAAAATAGTATTCTGATTGAACCGTCGGGTGACCCCACAATAGTTGGTTACACTTTTTTAGACATGTTGATTTTTGCTGAAATAACACATTTTTAATAAAATATGATGATTTAAGCCTTCAGAGGTTCCATTTGAAGGAATTAAATACAAATGGTTAGCTCAAAGCCTCTTAGATAGAAAAAACAATAATATAACATCTATACTCCTCATTCATACCTACAATGGACTCTCCTTCGCACCTATTAAAATTCTGACAAAAAATCACTTCAACTTTATCTTTTGGCAAATAAAATGAATCCATTTCAAAAACCTATCTATGTAGTAAGGTACTACTAAGAAAACTCTTTCCAATGATTATAATGTTAATATATATTAAATTTATTATGATTTTGTATTTTTAGTTTTACTAAACATAGATATTTCACCATATGTCTACCTCTATGTTTGATGCTTATGGAAAAATAGTAAATGAGAGAAAAATATATAAAAATTATCTATTCCCTAAGTATTGAAGCTCTCTTTCCATCAAAAAACATAAAAATGAAATTGGACAAATGCACAACAAGTTATAAGCTATGTAATCAAGGTATGTCAAAATTACAGTTTACTCAACTTCAAACGTTAATAAAATATGAAATAATCATGATAACATCATCAAACCAATTGCATTCCCTCCATATGGATGTTAAAAAACTAAATTAGAAAGAAGCACATTGATATCTATTTTAGAAAAACTGTTACGCTCTATGAAAACAATGTAACTCTTTGAAAATGATGTTTTCAACAACATGTTGGAGTTCTCATGGGAGAAAGAAAAAACCAATCAAATCAATTCAAAAATAAAAATAAAAATTATATTTAGAATCTAGAAAAACAATCCTAAAATAATGTAATTTACTTCATCTTTCAATTCCAAACAGTTTAATGAGAATATGCATCTGAATCTAAAAAAAAAATTCAAAATGTAGAGTTCAGTGTCCGTTTAGGCAAAAAAGTGCAACCCACTATTGTGGGTTCACCTCTCCTTTTGATGAAAAAATGAATAGTTTTCTATGAAATCAACAACTGATAGAATATTTCCAAGTGGGAAATTATCTCTCAGTGTTTGGAATTATTGTGCTTGTCACTTTGCAAAAAAAGCATGATGAATGTAGGGTTGAATCAATTTTTTTAAATTTGTCCATAAATGCTCCAACAATTAGTTCCTCTTCAACATATTCTAATCTTTTGGATTCAAGTTCCCAAATTTTGTTTCATTCTTTACATATTTGTAACTCTTACAATTTACCATCTTTGTTACATCAATATTTTCATTTTTGAAAGGAAAAAGAGACAAATCAGCACATGTTTCACATATTCATTTTATGCAATTTATTTGATCAACTGCATCATCTCTTTTGTCACATAAAATGGATGAGATGAACTCACTTCATCTAGTAGGAGTATAGTCAAAACCATAAGTGTCTTCTACAAACTTTCAAAAAACTTGATAGTGGAGATCAAATTCAATATAATAACATCAACAACAACTTTCAAACACTTTTTTTGTCCTGACATAATATGGCTTCAATCTTTCAAACAATGTTTTCTCAATCTTTATATTAGAATTTGAACTACATAATGACACATACATTTCATGTTTCATTGTGTCCAAACAATGTTTTGTATGATGTTCATATTGATTATTTGAAATTCTATGTCTGATAACATCTCTATTATTTTATGAAGGACGAGTATTATCATTCCAAGATAATTTGACCAAATTCTTGACTCCCTCATCAATCCTATTAGAATGAGGAGCTCTACACATGATTTTTGAATTTCCTTCCAAGGTGCTATCATCCAAAAGCATTCTCCTTCCACTTGGGGGACAAGGTCTCTCTATCTTCTTTCAATGGATAGATCATCTCTTTATTGGTTGCATCTTGTATATGATGTCATCTCATGCATGGACTTGTTTGTTAAGAATATTTCTCTTTAAAATTCTCGACATCCTTCTTTAGAACATCTTCCTTGCATGGAAGTGTATATCTCATATAATTTATTATGCCACTAAGTTTGTATAATGTAACATTCTTTCTTTTTCTCCTTTCATAAGACTTGTTTATCTCTCTCTCACTTTGTGATGGTTTGTATCACTTATAGTACTTTATTTATTATATGGGATTATTTGTCTGACACAAGGACTTTTGCAACTTTTTCAATAATATTTTCTTCCCTCAAAGAGCATGTTCATTATAACTAATCTTCCTCTTAAGGAGTATATGATGTTTCTTCCTTCTGAATAGATACATTATCCATATGTTCCCTTATAACAATGATGTCCTCTCTTGCATGCATTTGTTTTCCTTACATTAGGATATTCTCTTTTTTAAGAGATTTACATCCTTGTTCCAACTTATTTTTTTCTTGAAAGTGTTAGGAATAGTCTCAAGAGATAACTAAGAGGGGGGGGTGAATAAGTTATCTACAATTTTCAATTCTTTATCCAATCAAGTATATAATAACATTAAGAAAAAACACAATGAAAGAACACTTAACACAACACCACAATTTTGGTTATGGAGAAACCCAAATAGGTAAAAACCTCGGTAGGAATTGACACCCACTAAGAACTGCACTAGTATATTATGATCCCTATTAGAAGATCTTTCAACCCTATTAGGAGTTGATCTTTACAATGCAATAAGTACAGTGACTTGGTCAAGCATCTGACCCTGTTAGGAGTCTTTTACAATTAACCCTGTTAGGGGTGAGGACACACTGTCCAGGAGAAAAATACTCAAAGGGGTGAAGGCTACAACCTTATGTTTAACAAATACACACTATATCTAGATCTTGGTGAGCTATGTGTAGACCTGTTGTCTTGATCAAATCCAATGAATAGCATATACTTTCTATTATTTCACATAGACCTTTTTTGATCACTCAACACTTTGCACACTCTACTCTACTCTTATCTATCAACTCTGAACCATACTTAGCAATCACAAATGATTGCCTATAAGTATCTTTCCTCTAAATGATGTAATCAAGTCAACCTATTAGAATAACATTGAAATTGTTGGAAACTGAATTGAAACAATTGTTGTATTGTCATTGATGTCAAACCTTAACTGGTAAGACTATTGCTACTTAGGAAAGTACTATATCTATTTGAGTGTTGCTAAGAGGGCTAAGCAAGGTTGGTAACAATAGCACCTAGGGAAAGGTTGAGTTATCTTGATACTACAAAGTGTACTTGACTATGTTGCACAATGATGAGACAATGTATTGTTTATCTTAGTAAGATTGAAGACTAAACTGGTAGGCTTAACTGAGAAAAGAATGGAGAAATCATGTTTAAGCCGAGTGATGTTAGTGTCAACCGAGTTAGTAAATGTTGAGAAAAATTCTAGTGTCGATCGAGCATCAGTAAATTGTTGAGGAAGACAGTGTATGCCGAGGAAATAGTTTTAGTAATGACCGAGCTTTCTAGTGAAGACCGAGTGGACAATCACAGTATTGACCGAGCATCAGCAATTTTATATTTGAAGAGAATTTAATTTTGGAGTAGACATTATTGAATTATTAGATTATGTAAAATGTGTTGACTTTATTTATTGATTGTTTGGAAGCATTAAATGTATTGTAAAACATTTTATTGTAAATCTTTAAGAGATTTGAGATGTTTCTAGAAAAGGAGCCAAAGAACATGAAGTGGGTAGGTTCAATGAATCTAACCTAACCCTAAGATCTATGAATGAGATTGAGCAGCAAAAGATGAGTTAACCTAATTGAGGAAAATATAAGGGAACTTGAACATTATGATATGAACATGCATGGGTGAATAGAGAATGCTGGAAGAGAAAAGTTTATTGACTGAATAAGCAGAAAAGGCTGAAGGAGAATTGTGGTGGTTTCTTTAGGAAAAGTTCCAAGCAGATCAGAGATAGAAATAGAAAAGTTTCAAAGTCAGTAAACCAACATTAGTGTATGGAATCAGATCTGATATTTGCAAAGTGAGTTGTATATTTTTCAGATAATACTGCTACTACTTTCTAACCATTGTAATAGTCAAAATCATTTTAACCGAGGTTGACCTAACAGTCATATGTTAAATCCTTTGAACAAGGTTGCATTCTAATGGAGTGTATGTAAGTCCTTTGACAAGGCTCACTTTTAATAGGGTGATTAAAATTCTTTAACCGGGTCACACCTGACAGTGTGTATTGTAATCTTTGATAGGGTTGGCTTTTAACCGAGCTCGCTTCAGAAGAGTGAAAATAATAGTAGCATGTTACAAAGTGGTTTTTCCCAAATTGGGTTTCCACTATAAATCCTGGTGTTTATACTTGTGTGAATGTTTAGATCTGAACATTACTATGTTTTGCAAGTTAAGTTATAGCTAGGTATTGGACTACATTATTAGATGTTTCTATTATTGAATTAGTGATGACCGAATTTTTTTTGGTTTTGGATCTGATTTAAGGATAAGTTTTTAAGATTGTCTTATACATCATGACCTGAGAACAACCAATTCACCCCCCCTCTCTATTGTTCTAAATCATATTAACAATTGGTATCAAAGTTAAGTTTCTTATTAGTGTTGATAGATATCAAGTTTAAAGGGGCTTGAAGCAAATGATCAAGATGTATAAGAAGGAGGTACCGAAGTTGAACAAGGAGAACTTCCCTGCATGGCAAAGCTTGATGAAGCTGCATCTAGCTAGTATTGGTGACTCTGCAAAGTACTACATTGAGAATGCCTATGTCTCTCTTATTGCACCTTTAACTGCTGAAGAAATGAGAGCCAAGCAAGAACATAATCAGGCAATGCTAGAAATTGCATCTGCTCTAAGCTATCTAGAATTTGAGGACATTAAGGACTGCACAACTGGTAAGGATATGTGGGACACTCTTGCAAGGATCTATGGTGGTGATCTAAATGTGCTGAAAGCAAAGGCCAAGAGTCTTAGAGGTAAGTTTGATGAAATGAGAATGCAAGAAGTTGAAAACATTTCACAATATTATGGTACGATAAAAGAAGTTGTGAATGCCATTAGAGGAGAAAATGGGACTATTGATGATGAAACTATAATTGGAAAAGTACTATGAACCTTGCATCCTATATATGCTATTAAGATCTTAGCTATTCAGGAATCTAGATGTAACTCTGGTAATGTGTTTACTTTGGAAAGTTTGGTTGGTAAGCTGACTACTTTTGAACTCTCTAATTATGATAATTTCATTGTTGGTAGTATTTGAAATGTTGAATAAGTCACAGCTAGTTCTGAATAAGCCAAAGAAGGAAAAAGAAAGATGCATTAGTGAGAGTGAAAGTGAAAGTGATAGTGAAAGTGATAGTGACACTTCTGATGAAGACCTAGAAGATCTGGAAGCTCTTATGTCTAGAAGACTGAGAAGGGGAAAAGGAAAGTATAAAGGTAAACTCCCTATTATATGTTTTGCATGTAATAAAGTTGGTCATATAGCTACTAGATGTCCTGACAGGAAGGATAAAGATGATGAAAGGAAAAGAAAACACAAAGATAGAAGAGATGACAGAAGATACCGAAGAAACAAAGACTACAAAGGAAAAGGTAAGAAATCTTGTTACATTGCTGAAAAAGAGACTGACACTGATAGTGATGATTTGGAAATTGAGATAGTCTATGTGGCAATGAAAGATGAATCTGATGAGGATGAGAAAACTACATTGATATCCTATGTGAACAAGAATGATAAATGAATTATTGACAGTGGCTGTTCACATCACATGATTGGTGACAAAAATAAGTTTGAGACCCTACATCATTACAGAGGTAAAAGTGTAAAATTTGGTAATGGTGCACCATGTCCTGTTAGAGGAAAAGATTTGATTAAATTGACTAATAAGATATCTTGTGAAAATGCTTATTGGGTTGAAGGTCTTAATTACAATTTGTTAAGTGTTGCTCAGCTTAATAAGACTGTTACCGAGTGGAATTTCATCACAAGCAAGCTAAAATATTTGATGCTACTGGTCAACTAATTAGAAGTGGTGATCAAACTAGAGGTAATTTGTTCTATCTTGACCTATCTGAAGAAACATGTTTAATTGCACAACTTGATGATATTTGGTTATGGCATAAGAGGTTGTGTCATGTTAACTTTGACAATTTGGTAGAGATAAGTAAGAAAAAGAAAGTAAGAGGTCTACCTAGATTGAAGAAACTTGAGAATGTGATGTGCAAGGAATGTCAATTAGGAAAAATGACAAAGTCAAGTTTCAAGAGAAAATCCTTTACTTCAAAAAACATTTTAGATTTGGTTCATACTAACCTTTGTGGACCTATGGGTGTAAAAAGTTACTGTGGTGCTAGATACTTTATCTTATTTGTTGATGATCATACTAGGATGATGCATGTGATGTTTCTAAAAGAAAAATCTAAAGCTTTTCAATTCTTTAAGTGGTATTTGGCTAAAGTTGAGGAGACAAGTAGGAACCTGAAATCTCTTAGATTTGATCGAGGTGGAGAATTTACATCAAATGAATTTAATCTATTTTGTAATGATAGAGGAATTAAAAGACAAATGTCTGCACCTAGGACACCTCCACAGAATGGTATAGCAGAAAGGAGAAATAGATCTATCTTAGATTGTGCAAGGACATTGATGATTGAAAAGAATGTGGCACAGAAATATTGGAAAGAAGCTATTAGCACTACTGTGTACAATCTGAACTAGGTACAAATTTGACACCTTATGAATTATGGCATGGACATGTACCGAGTGTTAAATACTTTAGAATTTGTTGGCACCTACAAATTTATTCATGGCTTAATATTTTCTCTCTAGTCTTTACAATTATTTTTCTGTCTCTAGCTTGAAACCCTAGGTTCAAAATTCATAATTATAGTCGTTGGAGGGTTAAACCCTAATTTTTCTAGGCCATGTTCTATTTCTCTATTACTTTTCCAGGCCACTTAAGTTTCCCCGTGAGCATGTGACTTTTTCCTTCTTAGTGTTCGTTGAATCGCCTAACAGTGTTTCATGTCCCTTTATTTTTCAGTAATTTAGTGAATACACTCAGTCGCTTATTCTCCTGGTTCTCAGGTGGTTAGGCTATTGGTTTGGCAAATGGGTGAGTGCTTTGGTCATGTAGTCTCTTATTTCCTGGCAGTTCCTTGTTAACATCTAGCGACCTGGCATGGCGGTTTTCTCATGTTCACATAATCGGGCAGTCAGATCTCATATCATCTAGTGATCTAATGAGGACCATTGATTGTCAATGTGATTGATGGTGATGTTTCAATCTCATTATGACTAGGTCCTACGTGAAATAATTCGGCGATTGTGTAACTAAGTAATGTTCATGGTCCCCTAAGTTTGGCGGCTTTAGCAATGAGATTTGGAGGAGGTTTAAAGTTTTCTCTTCTCGTTAAATCACACAAAAGGATGGCGGTGCTCTAAGTTATCTAGTGATTGGGTGAATGAAGTGTTCGCGGGATCTTAGATTTTTTTAGTGATGTCTTCAAGGATTCGGTGACTTGGCGAACAAGGAAAGGTTAAGGTATGTTTCTCTTCGGTCACTAATTCTTGTAATAAAAGGTCAAGGTCAAAATCTTTCAGCGACTTAGTGAAGGCTTGTGTTCTCTTGTTCTTGCAATGTAACCTATGGTTAATAAAGGTATTCCATGAATTGGTGATTGGTCTCGGTCACTTATTCTCAGGACTTAACCCCAATTGATGAAATGATTAAGAGATTCAGCAAGATCTTTTCTTTGTGTAATCTCCAAAGGACGTGGGTTAGGTCAGGGTCAAAATGTGGTTAATCCTTGGTGGTTTTCTTTCTCATTCAGTGATTCAGCAACAATGTGGTCATGTAATCTCAGCTTCCTGATAGTCAAGTGCTTAGCTTTCAGTGAACCAACAAACTTGGTTATCTCCAAGTCACTAAAAGAAACAGTCAAGCTATTAAATATCTAGCATTTCAGCGATAGCCACAGGATGAAGACAAGATCAATGACCAGCGTGTAATCTCAAGATTTGACTCAAGGTTAGAAATGTATCTAGAAACCTAGCAAAAACCTTTTTTCACATGTTCTCTAAGTTAGATTGTGGTTAAGCTGAGTGTTTCACGATCTAGAGAATGTCTTCAGTCGCACATTCATTGAATCAATTAGGGTTAAGGCTTTCCGGCATCAAATAAAGAAAGATTAAAGTGGGTCCGAACTACCAGGTGTTGTTGATGTGCTTATTTCCCATTAGCTAAGAGATCGATGACATGACATGGATGGGTGAATCATATGGTGCCATGGGTCTAGGTAGGCCTAGGTCTCAGAGCTCAGTCTCTAGGTCATGTAACCTGGATTAAATATTCTCTTCTATTCAGTGACTGTGACTTTGCTTCGGTCGGGTGATCTCCCAATGAAGTCCAAAGATTCTTGGGTGTCTATCAACTGTGAGAATATGGTCTTTATTCACATAATCACCAGATAAAGTCAAAGGGTTTCAAGATAGTTGGATATCCTTGAGTCATGTATTCTCCAAATGGTAACTAAGGTTAAAGAGATGTCTAGCGATCTCACAACTAAGGGAAAAATGTAAACCAAGATTCCTATAGAGTTAAGCTGAGAAACCCAGGAAAAGGAAAGAGATCTGATGGTCATGACATTAAGTTGATCCAAGTTTGAATGCTAACCATCGATATGCTATCTCATGCCATGATGTAGCCATTTCTTCTAGATTCAAATATTTTAAGGGTTTTCAGTGACACAAAGGACTAGAATTGAATGCTTGAGTGGTCGGATCTGGTAATTTTGATTTTGTCAACTGTCACAGAGTGATCCAGAGAGTTTGATGATTGACTACAGAGGGACTGTACCATGAAGGAATGGGTAAGATTTTCTTGAGGCGTGTTGCAGGTGCATGATCAGATTGATAAACATGGTGGATTTATGATCTTTAGTACATTGCTTAGAAGTTTCTCATAAATGGAGATCATTCTTGGATATGATCTCTTGGTTTTCTCCCCTGAAATAAATTTTGATTGAATTCAATTGGTTTAGTGGGTGGAAACCCTAACCCTTGCCCTAGTCATCCATAGCTTGTTGCATCCTAACTTGTTTAGGATTCCAAGATGACTAGTGGTATTTATGGTAGTTGTTTTGATTTTAGAAGGGTTCCAGTTTTTGGTAATCTAAGGGGTTCTATTTTCTGGTTCCACACGGGTTCATGTTCCTATTTCTGGAAGGCTCCTATGGCTGCTCTATTATGAGCAATTCTCTTGATGCTAAATACTGAAAATACAAGCTTTGCATAGCAAACTTCTGATTCTGAGTCTAGGTCTTTGAGTAAAGAGTTTTTCTTTGTATGTATTGATACACTTTTCATGAAATACAATACAATTTATGTCTTGGTTCTATTACTGTCTCTTAGCTTGGTGTTTGTTCTTATATGTTTTTATTTGTAAGGCACATAAAAACATACTAGTTGTTAGGCAATTACTCTAATTGTTTCATGAGTTTCTTTTAAGGAAAGGATTAAATCTTCATGTGCAATTTCAAAGAATGAACACATCTTTTGAGAGCTTGCTAATAACAACTTAAGATTGAGAAGATAGTTTGTCAAACATTCTATCTAAATTGTATGTAGTTTGCAAGGCATACTACCAAATTTCCTTGAAGTTCCTCTATTGATTTATGTTAGACTCTTTCACCCAAAGGATTAGGCACTGGTCTAAGTTTGGTTTATGCAACTACCTTTTTGTCATTAAGCTCAAAATTTATCATTACCAATACATTTCATTTTCTTTAGTTCATGCCTACTATGAAGGGACTGTGTTTGAGTGATACAATTCACATTTGGTGATTCCTTAAAGAAAGAATCAAAGGTTAACCTTCCTTGAGTTGAACTCATAAAAACAAGAATAAATTATATCCTTATCTCATTGTCTATGTTGTTACACTTGTAGTTTCTTTTGTTATACTCTATATCAAGAAATTCTTAGATGTCTACAGAGTGATCTTTTGCTGAAGTGATATGAAGCCCAAGTAGCATAGTAGTGAAGACCTTATCCACTAATCAAAAGCTTACTTGAAATATAGTAACCTGTTTATAGGCAATACCCGCTTGAGTAATGTGGATCTTGAAGCAGAAAGAGGATCTTATCCAATTCTCATCAATTAGGCTTTTCTTGCAAACTTGGAGCTCCTTTTAACTAAGAATCTAGCTTATATTTTTGCCAAGTTTCACTCTACAACAAAAATCTAAAAAATTGGCGACTCTACTGGGGATCTTATTAAGAACTTTTCTACAATATAGGGCTTAGTTGAGCCAAGGCTCCTACCCTATACAAACTAGTTGGTTACCATTAGTATTCATATTTCAAACAAAATTCCCAAATAGTTGGGTGCTGACTCTTACAAATCTCTGCACCAATGCAATTGAAGTTTAAAAATCATAATGAGTATGAGAAATACTAGACCCTGGAGAAAGGATCATTCAGAAGCAAATTTGGAAGGTGAACTTCCAAGTACATCCAAGAGAATAAGAAAGGAGATAAATACTAATGACATGTCTTTTACATGGAAGCAAAAAGGAAATACAATGATAGAGGATCATGTTCAAATAAACCAAGAAGGAAATACTTCTGAATATGAGGAAGCAGTTGATTTGGGTTTGAATCAATATGAAGATTATTATTCACCCTCTGAAAAGGATCGAAGGGGAACTCAACCTCATAAGAGAGGAATCCCTGGGAATAATAGAAGATTTAGAAGCCAAAGTAGAAATAGAAAAGACTTTGTTCCTTCTTTTCCCCATGATTCCCCCTTATAGGGCCACCGAATACTTGATGACCACCAAGAAGAGATCCCTACCCAAGAATCCTCATCTAAAATAGCCCTTCTTGATTCTAAGGAAATTTTTGAAGAAGTGTTTGAATTGGAAAGAAAGATCCAGGAGCAGATTCAAATAAGGCAGAAAAGAGAAAAGGAAAAGGAAGACAAGATTAGACATGCTATGATCAGAGCAGAGCAATTGAAGAAGAAATTGTTGGACTTTGAAGCCATGAATTAGGTTCCTATGATAGAACATGTAGAAGATCAACTTGTTGTCCAAAAAATTTATGACATAAGAAATACTAGGGACAAAGGTAAGCAAAAAGCTGTAGGGATTTCAATAAATGAACCAAATCCTACCAAGAAATCCCTAGATCAAGTAGCAAGATTAGATACTGATTTAGAAAAGGCCAAAAGGGAACAAGAATTATTGGCCAAAGAGTTAGAAAAGGTAGAGCTAGAGGCCACTACAGTCGAGATGAAAAGAAAGATTGACTTCCTTAAGCAATCTTCTGGACCCACCAATACGCTTTCCACCTCTCAAGCATAGGGTGCAAATGTGTTGAACACTGTTGGAACTCTAGGTATGCCTAGGACTTCTACTATTTCAACTATTCAAACATCCATAGGTACTGGCCCTTCTCAAGTAGGTCCCATTCATGAGAGGCATAAACAGTTAGTGTTTATTGGGATTGCTAGTTACCCAAATCCCATTCCTGATGAAATTAGGAAAAAGCTCCCAAAGTTCACTGGAAGCAATGCAGTTGATTTGGGTTTGAATAGATGACTACAACATTGAGCCTGATGATGTGATCATGAAGCTTTTTGTTCAGTCTCTAACCAAAGATGCTAGAGATTGGTTTAGAAATTTACCTCATGCGAGCATAGGCTCATGGGAACAATTCAAACATTTTTTCAAAGAACAATATGGTGATAAAACTAATGAGGGTTTTATGCTCAATGAATTCAACAACATCAAAAAGAATCCAAATGAGGGTGTTGTTGAGTTCACTGTTAGATTTTAGAAAGCTATGCATAAATTTTTGCAAGTTATCAAACTAAATGACAAGATTTGTTTGGTCACCTACCTGAATGCTTTTGATTCAAAAATGGGATATCTTTTGAGAGATAAGAATCCCAGAAACCTTATAGAAGCTTACAAGCTAGCCATTAATATAGAAATTAATAGAAGAATATCAAGGAAGTTGGGAAGGAGGGAAGATTATAAACCTTCAGTCTCAAATAGAAAGGAGCTAGGGAAATCTAACATAAAACCAAAGGATGATGATAGTTTGAGGTAGATTTTGAAAGCAATAAAAGATTTAAAGCCTAATGAAGCAAGGAATAGTAGAGTGCAGGGAAATGATAGACCATCTTGTTAGGATTAACAAGGCATAAATAACAATTATGTGAAAATATAACTAATATCAAAAAATAATAAACCACATAGAATAGAACACAAGACACACAGATTTAACGTGGTTCACCCAATCCCTGGGCTACGTCCACCAACAGTGAGTCCAATATTATTATTATCCAGTGATTACAACCTGATTACAATCCGTAATCCCTTACAGCCCAATTCTATCGCAAGTACTAAAATCATACATTATGAAAATCCCTAACCCTAAGCCATATTATACAATATTTTCTCGCTTTAGGGTTAGAATGAGTTATAAGTAGTCGGCCCAAATAACTGAAAAGTAGTCAGTACTTTCCTAGATAGTACTTTCCTGATTAGTCACCACAAGCTAACAATCTCCCACTTGGTGACTGATCAGTATCCACACTATACTAAAAAACCTCCCACTTGGAGACTGATCCTGTAGCAATACCACTACCCACATGAGGCTCCCACTGGATTGAACCACCCTGGACTCAGCTGTTCCTTTATTTTGTTCAGTCTAGAAGACCAACTGAAGCTGAACATGAGTTCAACTTCTCCCTTGTTACTACCTTTGTAAACATATCTGTTGGATTATCATCAGTATGAATCTTTTCTAGCCTTAACTGTCCATCATCCAAAACTGATCGAATGAAATGGTACCGCAACTGTATGTGTTTTGTCTTTGAGTGCAAAGCAGAATTCTTTGCAAGATGAATGGCACTTTGGCTATCTGTATGTAGAAAATTATCCTTTTGTGGATGTCCCAATTCTTCCATGAAGAATTGAAGCCATATCATCTCCTTGGCTGCCTCTGTAGCAGCAACATACTCTGCCTCTATACTGGATAAAGCAACCACCTTTTGTAGTGGAGAAATCCAACTCACTGTTGTCCCACCAATAGTAAATATATAACTTGTAGTACTCCGCCTGCTATCTATATCTCCTGCCAAATCTGAGTCAACATAGCCTTGTACAGTAGTAGTAGAACCCCCAAAGTGTAAACACTTACTGGATGTGCCTCTCAAATATCTGAGAATCCATTTGACTGCATTCCAATGCTCAATACCAGGGTTACTCATATAACGGCTAATGACTCCCACTGCGTGTGCAATATCTGGCCTAGTACATACCATAGCATACATAAGCTCCCTACAGCTGAAGCATAAGGTACCTTAGACATTTTAGTCTCTTCTTCTGGTGTCTTGGGACACATATCCTTAGTCAATTTCAAATGACCAGGCAAAGGTGTGCTGACAGCTTTGGCATTTTCCATAGAGAAACTTTGCAACACCTTCTCAATATAATCAGCCTAAGATAGAGACAATTTCCTATTTTTCCTATCTCTACAAATTTTCATACCAAGGATTTGTTTTGCTGCCCCAAAATCCTTCATAGCAAAAGATTTTGCTAACTGTTGTTTCAACCCCTTAATGTGATTCATGTTAGACCCAGCTACAAGCATATCATCAACATATAAACATAAAATAATGTAGCTGTCATCATCCAACCTCTTAAAATAAACACAATGGTTAGAATGACACTGACTATATCCATGCCCATTCATAAAAGTGTCAAATTTAATATACCATTGCCGAGGTGCTTGCTTCAAGCCATATAAACTCTTCTGCAATCTGCACACCAAATTCTCCTTACCCTTGACCTCAAATCCTTGTGGCTGAACCATATATATTTCTTCATCCAAATCACCATGAAGAAAGGTTGTTTTAACATCAAGCTACTCTAAATGCAAATCTTTAGTAGCCACAATACTTAAAACAGTATGAATAGAAGTCATTTTAACAACTGGAGAAAATATCTCATCAAAATCAATACCATGTTTCTGTGCAAATCCTTTTACGACTAATCTGGCTTTAAATCTTTTCGTACCTCCATCCTCTTTTTTTATCCTGTAAACCCATTTATTCTGTAAAACCCTTTTACCTGCAGGTAACTTACATAAATCCCATGTCTGATTTTTCAGCAAAGAGTCCATTTCATCTATCATTGCAGACTCCCACTGAAGCTTTGTATCCACCTGCATAGCTTCATTATAACATTCAGGTTCACCAGCATCTGTTAACAAAATAGAATACAAAGATGGAGAAAATCTTTCTGGAGGTCTACTTAGCCTTGTTGACCGTCTAACACTCACTGGGGTGTGTGGTATTTGTTGTTGCTGTTGTTGCGGAGAATAAGGAACTACTGGAACATGAGCTTGTGGAGTATCATCCAGTACTACATAGTCATTTTCTTTCTTCTCATGCTACAGCAACAGATCTTTGTACAATACTTTCTCATTGAATATGACATCCCTGCTTCTTACAATTTTATGATTTTCAAAATCCCAAAGCCTATAACCAAATTCATCAATGCCATACCCAACAAATACACATTTCTTTGACTTAGCTTCCAGCTTGGTTCTATTTTCAGAATCTATAAGTGCAAAAGCTTCACAACCAAAGGTTTTGAGAAAAGAATAACTCACCTTCTTACCACTCCATGCTTCCTCTGGAATACCACAGTCCAAAGGAGTAGAGGGGCCTCTATTGATTAAATAAATAGTAATGTTCACTACCTCTACCCACATATTTTTGGGTAGCCTAGCATGCAACCTCATACTCCTTGCACGCTCCATTATTGTCCTGTTCATGCGTTCAGCCACTCCATTTTCTTGTGGAGTCCTTGGTATAGTTTTCTACCTACAAATACCATTAGAGGAACAATATTCTTCAAATTCTATGCTGCAATACTCATCACCATTATCAGATCTGAGACATTTTAACTTTTTACCAGTCTCATTCTCAACCAAGCATTTCTATTTCTTAAAAGTTTCAAATACATCAGATTTCTAAGGAAATAAATCCATACTTTTCTTGTTGCATCATCTATAAATGTAACATAATATAGAGAGCCACCAACGGAAGATACCTGAGCTGGTCCCCATACATCTGTATGCACAAGCTCTAATCTCTCATTTTTCTTTTCCTTCCCACTCTTCACAAAACTAACTCTCTTTTATTTTCCATAAACACAACTTTCACAGAAATCCATATTGACACATTTCAGACCAAGTAAAACTTTCTTTGAATGAAGTAATTTCATACCTTTTTCACCCATGTGCCCGAGTCTGTTGTGCCACAGTGCTGTGTCAGAATCTACAGCAACAGTTTGATGTTCTTCCTGCTCAATTGCAGCCACTGTTCCTGAACATTCATTATCTTCTGAAATAATTAAAGTAGAAGGAACAGTATGACCTATACAAAGATATAAGGTGCCTACTTTCACACCTTTTTCTACTACTAAGGAACCTTTTGAGACCTTCCAATTTTTATCATTAAAAGTAACTGTGCAACCCTCATCACCCAGTTGCCCTACTGAAATTAAATTCCTACTTAGCCTTGGAACATGTCTTACCTCTTGTAGTAGCCAATGATTCCCATTCTGCAACTTAATCTTAATTTTTCCCTTTCCAACAATCTGACAGGGTTCATTATCTCCCAAATAAACTAGCCCAAAATCACCTTGGACATAATCAACAAAATAACTTCTATGGGGTGTAGCATGAAATGAAGCCCCAGAATCTAAAACCCATGAATCATCAATACTTTCTAAGGACAAGAGCAAAGCATCCTCCTCGGATTTGTTACTTACCACATTTGCCTCCTTGTTTCCATCATTTTTGTCTCCTTGATCTTTCTTCTGAGACCAACAATCTTTCTTCTTATGACCTGGTTTTCCATAGTACCAGCAATCATTTGGCCCTTTAGATTCGGACCTCTTTCCCTTTGATTTTCCTCTTGATTTCCCATGATTTCCAGAGTTGTTTCCTCTATCTCTTGTTCTACCTTTGCTTTCTATGTTCAATACACTACCCGATGTGGATGCCCCTGAGCTTTTCCTACGAATTTCCTCACTCAATATAACACCAATAACATCATCATACTTTAGGGTATTAGAACCAGAAATAGAATTACTAACAGCCATTACCAAGCCATTCCAGCTTTCTGGCAAAGAACACAAAATCAAGAGAGCCCTAACCTCTTCATCAAAAGTAATTTTAACTGAAGTTAATTGACTTGTAACTGTATTAAACTCATTCAAATGATCAGTAACTGATCCACCTTCTACCATTTTCATATTAAATAAATGCTTCATAAGAAATACCTTGTTTGAAGCTGAAGGCTTTTCATACAACTTCGCTAGGGTTTCCATCAGATCTTTAGCTGTCTTTGCTTTAGTAATATTGAATGCCACCGATTGTGCCAGGCATAGACGAATACTCCCCAGTGCCTTCCTATCCAAAATATCCCAATCTTCATGAGACATTGATTTCTCTTTCTTGGCTACTCCCTCTAATGGCTACCATAGATCCTTCTGATAGAGATAATCCTCCATTTGCATCTTCCATAACTGGAAGTTCTGCCCATTAAACATATCAACCTTCAGCCTACCCTCGTCTGCCATTTCTCCCACTTAACCGAGAGACTCTCCCACTAACTCGTGAGACCTGCTTTAGAGAATAGATGAAAGAATGAATGAAATAACCTCACTCTGATACCACTTGTTAGGATTAACAAGGCAGAAATAACAATTATGTGCAAATATAACTAATATCAGAAAATAATAAACCACACAGAATAGAACACAAGACACACAGATTTAACGTGGTTCACCCAATCCCTGGGCTACGTCCACCAACAGTGAGTCCAATATTATTATTATCCAGTGATTACAACCTGATTACAATCCATAATCCCTTACAGCCCAATTCTGTCGCAAGTACTAAAATCATACATTATGAAAATCCCTAACCCTAAGCCATATTATACAATATTTTCCCACTTTAGGGTTAGAATGAGTTATAAGTAGTCGGCCCAAATAACTGAAAAGTAGTCGGCCTCAAAAAAAATTTCCTCAGGGGCTGCACCCCCAAACCCCTGCTCTTGGGGGCTGCTGCCCCCAAACCCCCGCTCGGGGCCCGGCCCGGCCCGGCCCCGAACCCCGGCAAGGTCGGGAGGAAAAGTGTACAGTACTTTCCTGGATAGTACTTTCCTGATTAGTCACCAAAAGCTAACACATCTTTTAATAACTTTAACAAGTTGCCAAGAATGCAGAACTATCCTTATAATACTCAGTGGAAAGATGGGAAGCCAGTTTTCCCTAAAAGAAAGGATAAACCAAATGATAAGACCCTAGACCCCTTGCACAAAAATTTAGTAAATATGAATCATGATTTTCCCTAGTGTATTTTTTTCCAATCACCTCATGATCCCTATTACTGTGCAATTGCTCAAAGTGTTTCTGCAGACGGGGAGCAAGACAACAACAATGAAGAGTCTTATAATGATCAAGGATGTGGTATGACTTCTTCATACATATATGATGAATTAGACTCTGCAGAGGAAGATGAAGGTCAAGATGTTGATAGTTCCCAAGTCAGAAATGAGATTTATCATTAGCAAGTGTTTTCTAGATGAAGAAGACAGTCACCTGGATGTAGTCCAATGCAACACTTTAAGAAATGATGAGCCAGTAGTGTTGAGAAGACCTTCTGATGAAGAAATTGCACAAATCACAGCAGATATGGTCACCCAGGCCAAAAGCAATTACAACTTAAGAAATAGGGTGGTGGGTAGTCCAAGTGGTAGGCCTACTAGAATTTTTATCAAGAAAATAGAAAAGGATGAAAAACAAGCCCAAGATAAGAAAAAGGTTACAGAAATTGTTAGCAAAACCAAAGTGATGAAAAATGTCACCTTCAATAAGCCAACAATTGCTTACAAAGTAAAAACCAAGCCTCTTGTAGATACTGTATCTTCTTTGCAAAAGGAAGTGAAAATACAGAGCAAATATAGCCCTAATTTGATTTCATATGAAGAAAATAAGGAGGCTACTATCATTAAGCAAGATGTAGTTGACCCCAAATATGTTCCCATTGACATGAGAAAATTATTGTCACAAATTATTGTTAAGGTCCCCTTACTAGAAATGATGAGAATAGAAGAGCATAAAGACAAGGCTTTGAGTTGAGTCAAAGGAGTTCTTCCTTCTGATGCCCAAAATTCCACCAAGACTAGTGGAATGGCTACTGTAGCAAGTGATTCAACTAAGAACCAGTGTGGGGATATTATCTCCGAGATCCCTTAGATTTATTTGGATACCAATCTTGTAAATTCTATGACAGGAATGGTTGATCATTTCTTTCTGTCCCTAATAGTAAATGGAAAGTTGTTAAGAAATTGTATGATTGATTCAGGAGCCTCTAATACTGTTATGCCTGCAGAAATAATGAAATCTTTGGGTCTGAAAGTAGATACACCTCATGGAAGATGCAAGATATGGATTCAAGAGAGATCCTTGTTATTGGTACTATAAAAGCATTTCCCTACAGGTTAGCAGCCTTCCTTGACAAGTTGTTAACAATGAGTGTTTTGGTGGTTGATATCCCACCTCATTATGGAATGTTGCTGTCAAGAAAATGGAGTGCTTCAATGGGAGGTAGTATTCAGTGTGATTTTTCCTTTGCAACTTTCAATATTGATGGTGACAATGTGAGAGTATCTAGAGAAGGCAGAACCCCACACATGATAGAGCTAAATAATATGGATGAGTTGAACTGTTGTGTGGATGTTGACATGGAAAATTTTAGGGTGGAAAAGGCCATTTCACATAAGGAAGATTCAGATCCACTGACTCTAGAGTTGAAGGAATGGCAAGATGGACTGTGGTAGATGTACTTTGATGGAGCCTGTTCAAAAGAAGGCTTAGGAGCTAGGGTTCTATTCATATCTCCATCAAGTACCACTTTTAAGTATTCATTCTCATTGACTTTTCAATGCACAAATAATACTACAGAATATGAAGCATTGTCCTTAGGATTGAATATTGCTCCCAAGCATGGGATAAAATGTTTAAAGGTTTTTGGTGATTTTGAGCTTGTGGTGGTACAAGTTCGATCTAAATATGTAGTAAAGAATGATAGGTTGAAATTGTATAAACATGTAGTTTGGGATCAGATTGAAATGTTTGATGCTTTTAATATATGTTGGGTAGAACGATCCAAAAACATAATGGCTTATTCTTTGGCCAATGTTGCTATGAAAAGGGATGATTCAACTTTGTTTGGAGTGTCAATAGTTGAAATCAAAAGTAGACCAGTTGTTGCAAACAACGTTTACAATTGGTAGGTTTTTGAGGATGATCATGACATTTTGAAATTTATGCAATGCATTGACATATATGAGGATCATCTTATAGACTGCAACACATTGGTTGAGGAAATTGAGGGTAAGGACATGATCATGGGAAATGAGGTAATCCAGTTGAGTTCAAATCACATCCCTAAGGGTTTAACTAAATTAAAAGCATTGTATAGTAGTCAAAATGATTATATGTCAAAAACAAGTAGTGCTAAGGTTGAAGATCTAGTAGAAATAAATTTGGGATCACATAATGCACCTCAAATGGTTTATATTGGGAAGGGATTAGCCCCTCAGCTGAGATATAACCTGATAAAGCTATTAAGAAAGCACAAGCATGTGTTTTCATGGTCCTATGATGACCTAAAATCTTATAGAGAGGACCTCTTCCAACATGAGATCCCATTAAAGAAAGATGTTAAACCATTTAGACTGAAGCAAAGACCCATTAACCCAATTTTGGCTCCTAAAATGCAGTAGGAGCTGGCCAAGTTGAGTGATGTAGGAATAATTCAACCTATAAGGCATTCAACTTGGGTATCTAATTTAGTCCTAGTCAGAAAGAAGAATGGTGATATTAGATTGTGTGTGGACTTTAGGAATCTGAATGTTGCATCATTGAAAGACAATTATTCACTACCCAACATGGAGGCAATGTTGCATAAAGTCACTGGATGTGAGTTATTGTCTATGATGGATGGTTTTTTTGGATATAACCAAGTGTTGGTGAAAGAATCTAAACAATTCAAAATTGCATTCACAACACCTTGGGGAACCTATGTATATGTCAGAATGCCATTTGGCCTCAGAAATGTTGGAGCAACTTTTCAAAGAGCTATGGATGTTATTTTCAAAGACTATATAGACTTGTTTATGGTTATGTACTAGGATGACTTGACTACTTATTCCAAGAAGGCTGAGGATCATTGTTCACACCTTGAGAAAATATTTGACAAAGCTTTAGAATATGGGGTGTCTCTGAATCCAAAGAAGTGTAACTTTGCAGTAAAAGAGGGAAAGTTGCTAGGACACATTGTATCAAAGGAAGGAATAAGAATTGATCCAGAGAGATTTGAGGCCATCAAGAAAGTCTCTGCACCCAAAAATATTAAAGGTGTGCAACCCTTTTTAGGAAAGATCAATTTTGTTAGGAGATTTATTGCAAATTTTGCTGAAATTGTCAAGCCCATAGTGAAGTTGCTCAAAAAAGATGTCAAGTTTCAGTGGACTATAGAAGCTCAAGGTGCATTTGATAAAATTATAGAAGTGGTCCAGCAAGCACCTGTACTAAGATCTCCTGATTATACCAAGCCCTTTTCACTTTTCTCTTTTGCATCATATCACACTATTGTTGTTGTATTGTTACAAAAGGACAATGAGGGTTTTGAACATCCGATTGCATTTTTTAGCAAATCCTTGCAGGCTGCTGAACTAAATTATGAGATGATGGAGAAGTGGGCTTATGCATTGGTAAAAGTAGTAAAATCCTTCAGACCTTATTTGGTTTGTGCCAAGGTCATTGCATATGTCCCTCGTGCAGCAGTTAAGGATGTCCTTACTTAGTCTGAAGTTACTGGTAAGAGATGCAAGTGGATCACCAGGATTCAAGAATTCAATTTAGAAATCCATATCACCAAATTGGTAAGAGGACAAGGCCTAGCAAGATTGATGACTGAAGAGAACATGGATTTAGTCCAAGTTAATAATGACAGAGTTTCAAACAAAATAATAACAAGTATTGAGTTGCAACTGTTATACACTAAGTTTGTACCCTTGTTTCAAGCTCTCTTGGTCTTAATAACTTAGTATAACATGGGAATCATCTCTAGGTTGTGGGACCTTTGCTAACTGAGATGAGACCTCTAGGTTATAGGCTGGTTCCTCTTGGATAATCACCTTAATTTTCTCTTAACAAGAAAGTAAATCTTGAGGGGAAAAGGGATAGAAGGAATGCACAAAAGGGAAAAAAATTGAAAGCAAACTATCCTACTAGGTGATACACTGGAATTAGGGTTTGGATCTCAGTATAGAGGAATGGAACCAATGAAAGGCTTAGGTATAGTAGGTCACAACTTACTGAATAGGCTTGCATAAGTGTTTCATAGGAGGGCCTGAACATAAGACACAACTTATGACCTGCAACCAAACATTCACTTCTGCAACTCGGTGTAGGATTGAGACAAGACTATTAGAGGGCTGAAGTATACCCACAAAACATCTAAATTAGATCAAACACAATAACACACACAATTACAGAAAGTAAGGGGGATCAAGAACCCTAAGTTGTCATTGAAAACATGCATATACTTGATTCAATAAGAGATAATCCAAACAAGGAAGCATAGGGACATGAAGAATTATCACAAAATACCTCTGTAATGTCTGTATTATCAATGAAAGATTTACAACTATATAAGCCAGAGGGTAGAAATGATACCATAGATGACCCTTAAGAAAAGTGAAATTCTTCTACAATTGTCCAACTCTGAGCTCGAAAGCTCCAAAAAATACAATATATACATCTTCTTGCACGTAGGCAAGAGTCCAAAACCTAACTAGGGTTATAGATTTTACAATATCATAACCAACCCTAACTTTGTCACATCTGATCATAAATATATTTCTACAAGATCATGGCCAATCAGATATTTTTCATGCCCATCCCTGTACTAGCAATCAACCTATAGACAAGTAACCCGGATCATCAATTCTACTGCAAAAAAGTCTCACCATGAATGTTCAATTGGTACCTTTTAGGGATAGGAAATGACCCAAGACAACTGCCCAGACTTCCTCATCATCCTCTTTCATCTGCCAATGTCCTGCAAACATAAATTTCTTGAGCTACCGCACCACTGTAACTTATTGAATCAAAAACTGGTAGAAACCCTCATAGAGACACATTTGAATTTGAATTATAATGGCTAACTGGTCATTTTAAAACATGTCTGTCAATCTCTTTTCCTTCCTGGCAATTGAACAGCTCAGATCTATCTTTATAACAATCGTGAAACCCTTTTGAAAATTTAATCCTCGTACTAGCATGTTTGGACCAATGAGAAGTGAGCACACCGACATGTCAGCACATTTGGAACCACCTCGAGCCTTTCTTCCTTTAAGTCATCTGGTGATTGTGCGACTGAAGACTCTTTTCTTATTCACAAAATACTTTGGTTTACCCTAGTCTGGTCAGGCGATTCAGTGAACAAAGCATTTTGCTAAAGCGTTGAGTCTCTTTACTAACCCTGGTCAAATTAAGTGAACATGAGAAACCCCTTCGGTCACCAATTCGTAGAATGTTTCTTTAACCACTCATGAGAATTCTGGCTTACATTTGGTGAATTGGTAGCTGAAGACAATCGCTAGGTCGCTGAGATTTTTAGAGCCTCACCAACTTATCCTACGATTCTACAAATACACACATTCGCGAATTCGCTAGTTCATTTAGAACACTACTATCTTATCACATGATTGAGTGACCAAAGACAAGTTATCGGGGCCAACAAATATTTTGTCAAACTTGGGCCCAGACCTACCACCTATCAACTTCTCACTCACTCCAACTACTTTATAGGCATACATCTCGGCAAGTCTCTGATGACAAACCCACTCATACTGAGATTACAATCCAATGATTGGCGTAAGATCACATGGCCCTCGAATATTCTTTCAGATCATGCACCAACCATAGATCCTTTCAGAACTGGGACCCCACTGACACATGGATCCACCTATAAATCTTCATCAGCGTGCATCTACCAATCACGTTTGAGCACATCAGTGCACTTGGCAACATGGTCCCACAGATTTCCTCTTCACTTCAACCAATCAAAAGATTGCATGTCACCTTGACCTGGCACTGGACCCACTAACAAGTCTGAACACTTGGCAAATCTGATGGCTGGCATAAGATCACATGTGTCAGAAAAGCCCTATGCAAAGATACGCTAGTCGTCGATCTTCATCCTTCTAACATCCTTGCAAAGACTCTGACATGGCCCTACTAACAAGTCTTAGTCATCACCATGTGGACCAATAAAATGCAAGCATATCAGCAATCAAGGACCCACCTGCAAGCCTTTGACAATAGAATAAAATCAATGGCAGGTGCATGATCTCATAGGGAAGGAATATTCTTTTAGATCATGCACCAGCCGTCAGATTAAGAGTTGGGAAGTTCATTGGGGCTGCTCTGACAGAGTATACAAATCATCACCTCTTGACCAATCAGGAGCTTCCACATCAAAATACGTGGCAGTGGACCCACTTGACTCTAAAGCGCTACATACCTGGAAGATCTAATGGTTGTCACAAGATTGCAAGCCTCTGACAGACCCTTCGTGAACTTACGACGACCGTCGATCTTCATAATTGGGACCCCACAAAGTTTAGACTGCCAAACACATTAAGCAAACATGCGACTGAAGAAAGGTTAGTTGTCGCCAGGTTGCAAGATACTAAGCAGTAACCATAAAACATTTAGTGAATACGAGAAATAATGCAGTCATTGAATCGCTAGCCAGAAAAGGGTTACCGCCAAACATTATGCGACTAAGAGGAAGTAATGTTCGCTAAATCACCGAATGAGAAAGGTAACCGCCGGAAGACTTAGAGAACCTGCGAACAAAGGTCTTTTCATTGAATCACTAAATAAAAAGGGCACGCCACCAAGAACTATGAGAACTAGCGACTGAGGCAAATATAAAGTGCACATGCGTATTGAGGAGTTTAAGTGGCTGAAAAAGGTAACTGCAAAATAGAACAAAGGCTAGGGTTTGCAGGGTTTTTTGAACACCAACGGCTACTTTTTCAAATATTTTAAATTACAGACCAGGGAATTAGGAAATTTGCAAAGGCCAGAGGACAAGACCTAATGCCATGAAATTTTCAGGGAAGCTTGACAAGGATAAAATAGAGACCTTGGGATGGATACTAGCCAAATTGCGTGCATATGGAAATTAGGGTAATAGCAACCATACTATGTTGATATTGTATATTCCATAAAGAATGCTAGATGCCCAGAGTATATGACAGATAACCAAAAGAGATCTTTAAAATTGCAAGCTCAGAAGTATACATTGATACAAGGGGACTTGTATTGGAAAAATAGAGATGGAGTCTTGTTGTTTTGCCTTGATAAATGTCAAGCAAAAAAGGTTTTGAGTGAAATGCATGCTAGTATTTGTGGGGGTCATTATTCAGCAAAGACTACTACCCACAAGATCTTAAGGGTGGGTTATTTTTGGCCTACATTGTTTAAGGATTCATTTCAGTTTGTTAAGAAATGTGAAGCTTGTCAAAGGTTTACTTCTAAATTAAAGTATTAAGGAGCATTATCATTAAACCCAATAGTTGCTAAGGCACCATTTTCCATGTGGGGAATGGATTTCATAGGTGAGTTGCTGAGAAATCTAGTTGAGGACATAGTTATATACTTGTTGCAACTGATTACTTCACAAAATGGATAGAGGCTCTTCCCACAAAGAAGGCAACATGTAAAGTAGTGATTGATTTTTTATTAGACAACATTTTGACTAGATTTGGTGTCCCCATGAAGTTGATCACAAACAATGCCATGTGTTTCAGATCAGATGAGTTCAAGGAGTTTTGTAAAAATAATGGAATCATAACATCTTATTCATCTCCTTATCATCCTCAAGCAAATGGACAGGCTGAATCTAGTAAGAAAAGCATCCTAACAATCTTGAAGAAAACACTTGAAAAAAATAAGAGAGCTTCGCATTCCAAGTTGAGATTGGCCTTATGGGCAGACATGATTATAGTGAAGAAAGCCACTAGGAAGTCTCCTTTTGAGCTTGTATATGGTTTGCAGTCAAGGTTACCCATAAACAATCTAATTCCAATTTATAAGTTTATACAAGATGAGGAATTGGATGTCTCAGAGCCAATGCAAGACAGAATTATGTAGTTGACTGAATTAGATGAGCTAAGAAGGGAGAGTCAAAGGAGAAATATCAAGTTGCAATAGAAGATGAAGTACCTGTTCCACAAAAGAGCAACTACCAAAAAATTTAGAACAGATGACTTAGTGCTTCAGTGGAATGTGAGAGCAGAAGATAAAGGGAAACATAAAAAGTTTGAATCATTATGGCTTGGTCCCTTTGTGATTCATGAGGGTTTTGGAAAAGACTCTTACTTATTGAAGAACATGGATGGTGAAGTTTTTGAATTGCTAGTGCATGGGAAATTTTTGAAACCCTTCTTCAATTAAACTTTTGGTTCTCATGCATGTGTATTTTTCATGTACATTTTGTATAGGTTTGTTTCCTTTCAGGTCATGTGTTTATGTGCTAGGCTAGTGCAGTTTTTGGTTTGCATCCCAGAGATCTGTGGTTCTTGTTTAAACTTACATTTCAACATCCTCAGATAGAGCCACTATTGGCACCTGCAAATTTCTTCATGGCTTAATATTTTCTCTCCGGTCTTTGTAATTATTTTCCTGTCTCTGGCTTGAAACCCTAGGTTCAAAATTCATAATTATAGCCATTGGAGGGTTAAACCCTAATTTTTCCAAGCCCTATTTTATTTCTCTATTACTTTTTTAGGCCACTTAAGTTTCCCCATGAGCACATGACTTTTTCCTTCTTGGTGTTCATTGAATCGCTTAACAGTGTTTCATGTCCCTTTATTTTTAAATGATTTAGTGAATATATTTAGTCACTTATTCTCCCAGTTCTCGGGCAGTTAGGCTATTGGTTTGGAAAATGGGTGAGTGCTTTGGTCGCATAGTCTCTTATTTCCTAGTGGTTCCCTATTAACATCTAGCGACCTAGCATGGTGGTTTTCTCATGTTTGTAGAATTGGGCAGTCAAATCTCATATCATCCAGCGATCTAATGAGGACCATTGATTGTTAATGTGATAGACAGTGATGTTTCAATCTCATTATGACTAGGTCCTACGTGAAATAATTTGGTGATTGCCTGACTAAGTAATGTTCATGGTCCCCTAAGTTTGGTGGATTTAGCAATGAGATTTGGCAGAGGTTTAAAGTTTTCTCTTGTCACTAAATCACACAAAAGGATGGCAGTGCTCTAAGTTATCTAGCGATTGAGCGAATGAAGTGTTCATGGGATCTCAAAGTTTTTTAGTGATGTCTTTAAGGATTCAATGACTTGGCGAACAAGGAAAGGTTAAGGTATGTTTCTCTTCGGTCGCTGATTCTCGTAATAAAAGGTCAAGGTCAAAATCTTTCAGTGACTCAATGAAGGCTTGTGTTCACTTGTTCTCACAATGTAACCTATGGTTAATAAAGGTATTCCACAAATTGGTGATTGGTCTCAGTCACTTATTCTCAGGACATAACCCCAGTTGATGAAATGATTAAGAGATTTAGCGAGATCTTTTCTTCGCGTAATCTCTAGAGGATGTGGGTTAGGTCAGGGTCAAAATGTGGTTAATCCCTAGTGGTTTTCTTTCTCATTTAGCGATTCAGTGACAATGTGGTCATGTAATCTTAACTTCCTAATAGTCAAGTGCTTAGCTTTCAGTGAACTAGCGAACACTATTATCTCCAAGTCGCTAAATGAAACAGTTAAGCCGTTAAATATCTAGCATTTCAGCGATAGCCATAGGATGAAGACAAGATCAACGACCAATGTGTAATTTCAAGATTTGACTCAAGCTTAGAAATGTGTGAGGCCTCACCCCGACCCGTCATAGCATCTTTTCTTTTCTACATTTTGATACATTGATACACTTGTTGATCTATTTTGATAGAGACTCGAGATATGATATTTTGATGGTGGTTATTATATTATGTATGTGTGGATGTGAATCTAGAGTACATCATGATTTTGATTATGCATCATTGATTAAGTGAATTATTCATGATTAGATTTGATTACTACACATGATGATTATGTACTTATGATGTTCAAATATTATTGAATGGGAAATTGTGATTTGAATTGAGCTATACATATTGAGTTATGATACTAAATAGGAAATTGAATATGTATATTTCATGTAATGTTATCATCTTGAACTACTGATGCTCGATGTGAAGTGTGCAGGTATGAGAACCATGGGAATTATCAGAGAACCAAGGTTAAACACATGTGAACTGAGTAAGTCAAGGCTTACTCCAATATGGGATTACAAAGCCTCGTTGTATTGTGCACTTGTGTAAATGTGAATTTTCATGTGCATTAGTAGTTAGCTTCGTGTTGTCATTCATGGCATTTGTATGTAATGTGCAATTGTTAGTGTCACTTGACACTTGTAATGTGCTCATTTAAATTTATTTTATTCCAGCCACTTCTAGAGGCCAATAAGAGGTTCTAGGGGTCATTTTTTGCATTATTTAAGTATCTTAATGTTAGGGGTATGGGTTAGGAAGGTTTTGAACATATCCTAAATCCCCTAGAGACTTTGACAACCCTTTTTTGGACCCATTTACCCTTAGCCACGAGATTGAATGGATCTTGACCCTTACCCAACTTTCCTTTTTCTTCCAATCAGGCATTAATTATGGGGGGACAAGGAAAACCAAGTAGACCAAAGAGGTCAAGTCTGCATTTATGTTTGGTGGGTGGGGAGAATTTGGAGCCTTTTTAGAGGCCCTTGATAGAATTGGAGGGTGTTCACCCACTCTCTAATTTTAGAGACTTTAGGGTTTTGGAAAGAGGAGGACAAGTGGATAGCTCTTCTCAACTATCAATTGCCATCACACTTGTGAAGGTTGGTCTTTCATTTCTATGGAGATTTTCTTGTTTTTTCTCAATAAATTAGATGTGTTCTTGCTCTTTCATGTGTTTGAAGTGTATCCTTGTTGTGCTATGGTATTGTATGGGAAGGGAATTTGATGTTGAAATTCATGTTTTTCCTTTGTTTTGCTTGAATGAGGGTGTTCATGTGTATGGGAGTAAGGCATTACTCACCTCTTTGGGAAGAGGAAGAAGTGGCTTTGGGTGAAGGGGTTAGTTGGGCTCTCCATGAGGTGAGAGTCTCTTCTCTTGGAGAAGAGGGAAAAATTCATGGTGTATGGGCACCATGAAGCCATTGAAATCTTGTATCATGAAGATGTGATAACCATTGTTGTGTATGGAAGATGGAATTGTAGCCTTGAAGAGGCATATGAGATATCCTTGTTGAGGAATTTGTGAAAGAAAAACAATGGCATTCTCCCCTTGGAAAATCCCACCTTCACCCTTCTTCAATGAGCTTGCAAAGTTCATGTGTGTAGCCTTGGAGGGAGTAACTTGTTGTTATTGCATGTGTGTAAAATTGTGAGTATCTTGTTGTTTGTTGTACCCCGTTTATCCTTGGTTCTCCAAGCTTGGGGTTGGTCTCATAAGAGACCTAGGTTGGGTGGTGAGCACCCATGGTTCTCACTCCTTTTATTGCAGGTATGGAAGCCAAAGATTCATGTGGAAAAAGCTTGAAGAGATCCCCTCCTTGATATGCTTGTAGTAAACTTTCATGTGTTGTTGCATTGGTGATCTTGAAGAAGATCCTCTCTTGTAGTAATTTGTAAAGTTGTTACCATTTTTGGGTCCATTGTAAAGTGATAGATGAATATGAAGTGATACATGCATTGTGATGAAGTGAAGTTGTTATGTTTATGATTGTATCTCATTGAATATCTTCTCCAAATTGTATTATATAAATGAAAAGTGAAAGCTCCTTCATCATAGAGATTTTGTAATGAATTTGATAAGATGACTATAATGAAAATGCAATGCATTTCTATCATGTCTATTGGATTTTGCTTCTTAAAATAGTGGAGTGGCTTTCATGAAATGATATTCAAGATTATGAAAATGAAATGTGATAGTTTTCAATGTCTTCTAAAGTTTAACTTATGCATGGATATGGTAGGTTCTCTATTATAGTTGAAGAATTGTCATAGTTATATTAACAAATTCAAATGAACCTAATTCTATGCTCATTTCTCATCAAATGTAATAAGGAAATATGGTTAAATAACATAGTTGATATTATTGAAAACCTCTACAATAACACTCTAATTCATCAACCTCAATGGTATAGTAATCCTTATATAGATGCCCTCAATTACTCAAATGAAGCAAATGTGAAAGGATGAAGAAAAACTATGTTCTCATAAAAATAGACACTCCCAGAATTTTAGAGAGCAATTTGCTCTCTGGAAAATGTATGGGGATGATATTATCCCCATACCACACAGAGAATATTCCTCTTATTTCATTTAGACACTAATTAAAATTAACCAAAACTAAAACATACTCTATACTACTTTAAACATAAGGAATTAGCAATATAATGAAAATAAAATAGTGCTTTTGGGCCCTTTAGTCTACTCCCACTTGCCATTTGGTGGGACCCAAAATCCCACTCTCCCAAAGCTGGCGTAGGTATGGATATGGGGGGGGGATTTTGCAGCAAATCATAACATTTAAGGAAGGCAAGTTGACCCTTCCATTACCCTTGTCTACGTGCATATCAAACACCCACTTTGTAACCAATTAAGCATGGCCTTAATTCCCTTTTTGCAGCAAGGTACTGGCCTTTCCATCACTTGTACGTGGCTGACAATGTTAGCATTAATGTCTAACCAAGGTCAAAGACTTTCTTGCCCTCATTCAAATTCCTCTTGCAAAGAAAAGGGGTGATCAATGAGGTTGGTGGGCCCCACATTCCTAGGACAATGTAACCCACTTGGATGTGAATTCCTAGGAGAGCATTTTCGAAATTATCATGGGGAAAAGTGTTCCCTCCCTAGGCAATCACGCAGGTCTTGTAAGGCTTGCATTTAAGGAATATAGATAGAGGCCTTGTCAACCCCCATTTGACAAGTGGCCATGGGAAATAGGTGGGTTGTTGGGTAGTAGGTTAGGATAGTAGGAGCTAGTGTAGTAGGGATATCTAATAATTGTAATTTAGGAATACATATTGTTTTGCTTAGGCTTATCACATAATTATATTAATTCTTAATTATAATGGTGTTGCAAATAAGTAAGATACAAATTAGTTAAAAGGTTTAGATAATTATTTCTAAATAGGTGAAGGACTTGGGATCTTGGATCCAAGTCTATTATTTTAATGTTGTTAGGAATGATTTTTTTGGAATTAAGTTAGGATATCTTTTTATTATTGGGATGTTTTAATTTTTAACCTTATGCATATATGCTTGGGTAACATATCATTCTAATAAATTTTCCCTTAAGGTAATAGTGATGGGAATGGGATTCATTAATAAAATTGAAAATGGATGTTGAGTTATAGTTGTTAAGGTCATAGATTTATCTTTAAATGTGAATAGATATATCAATTCAATGGTTGCTTGATCAGTAGGATACCAGTGTAATCAAGACCATCCTTACAGCATTGGAAATTTATCATATTGGAGTGATGATCCTTAGGACAACTAACTTCTTTTATTGATTCAACCAATTAGTCAATAGAAAATGATTTATGGTTACCATATTGAATCGTTAATTGAACCATTAGTTCGTGGATTGTATCTCTAGCGGATTGTTAGATTTGGGGTCATTTCTTTTGAAACACTAACCATTTAGGTGACCATTGTAGTTCTTGCTATTAGATCCCAATTTTGGAAATCCTTGAAGAGATTATTAGTCAGTGATGTTAATGACCTAAACTAACTAGGAAGGTATCAAATTTTATTGTGTAGCAGTGTCACCATGTAAAGTTCTAACACATCTAGTGGAGTAATGTTCATCAGGATTAGGGCCAACTCTGCTAGGGTCTTTTGACAATAGGATTCTTAGATTTGTAAGGCCCTTAGGGTTAAAGTTCGTTGTGTTCTATTTCTGTATAATCTAACACAAGTATCGATAATCCTTATGAGGACTAGGTTAGCTTTCCTTATTACTATTAACCTTAGACCGACACTCCGTAAAATAATATTTAATTCATTTCAAAAAAAAAAAAATTTGTTGCATTTTTAGTTGGATATTTTTGGGCATGACAAAATGTATCTGGCGACTTGGTGAAAGCCTTTGTTCGCATGTACTCTAAGCCAGACCATGGTTAAGATATGTGTTTCATGATCTAGAGAATGTCTTCAATCGCGCATTCACTGAATCAATTAGGGTTAAGGCTTGCCGGTGTCAAATAAAGAAAGATTAAAGTGGGTTCAGACTGCCAGGTGTTGCTGATGTGCTTGTTTCCCATTAGTTGAGAGACCAATGACATGACATGGATGGGCAAATCATATGGTGCCACAGGTCCAAGTAGGCCCAGGTCTCAGAGCTTAGTCTCTAGGTCACGTAACTCAGACCAAATATTCTCTTCTATTTAGCGACTATGATTTTTCTTCGGTCTAGTGATCTCCCAATGAAGTCTGAATATTCCTGGGTGTCTGGTGACTATGAGAATATGGTCTTTGTTCACGTAATTGCCAGATAAAGTCAAAGGGTTTCAAGCTAGTTGGATATCCTTGAGTCACGTATTCTCCAAATGGTAACTCAGGTTAAAGAGATGTCTGCTGATCTCGCAACTAAGGGAAAAATGTAAACCAAGATTCCTATAGAGTTAAGCTGAGAAACCCAAGAAAAGGAAAGAGATCTGATGGTCATGACATAAAGTTGATCCAGGTTTGAATCCTAACCGTCGATATGCTATCTCGTGCCATGATGTAGTTGTTTCTTCTAGATTCAAATATTTTAAGGGTTTTCAGTGGAACAAAGGACTGGAATTGAATGCTTGAGCAGATGGATCTGGTAATTTTGATTTTGTCAATTGTCACAGTGTGGTCCAGAGAGTTTGATGATTGACTGCAGAGGGACTGTACCATGAAGGAATGGGTAAGAGTTGCTCGAGGCCTGTTATAGGTGCATGATCAGATTGATAAACATGGTGAATTTATGATCTTCAGTACATTGCTTAGAAGTTTCTCATAAATGGAGATCATTCTTGGATATGATCACTTGGTTTTCTCCCCTGAAATAAATTTTGATTGAATTCAGTTGGTTTGGTGGGTGGAAACCCTAACCCTTGCCCTAGTCATCTATAGCTTGTTGCATCCTAACTTGTTTAGGATTCCAAGATGACTAGTGGTATTTATGGTAGTTGTTTTGATTTTAGAAGGGTTCCAATTTTTGGTAATCTAAGGAGTTCTATTTTCTGGTTCCACACGGATTCCTATTCCTATTTTTGGAAGGCTCCTGTGGCTGCTCTATTATGAGCAATTCTCTTGATGTTGAATGCTGAAAATACAAACTTTGCATAGCAGACTTCTCAATCTGAGTCTGAGTCTTTGAGTAAAGAGTTTTTTTTTGTATGTATTGATACACTTTTCATGAAATACAATACAATTTATGTCTTGGTTCTGTTACTATCTCTTAGCTTTGTGTTTGTTCTTGTATATTTTTATTTGTAAGGCACATAAAAACATACTAGTTGTTAGGAAATTACTCTAATTGTTTCATGAGTTTCTTTCAAGGAAAGGATTAAATCTTCATGTGCAATTTCAGAGAATGAACACATCTATTGAGATCTTGATGATAACAACTTAAGATTGAGAAGATAGTTTGTCAGGCATTCCATCTAAATTGTATGTAGTTTGCAAGGCATACTACTGCATTTCCTTGAAGTTCCTCTATTGATTTATGTTAGACTCTTCTACCCAAAGGATTAGGCACTAGTCTGAATTTGGTTTATGCAACTACCTTTTTGTCATAAAGCTCAAAATTTATCATTACCAATACATTTCATTTTCTTTAGTTCATGCCTATTGTGAAGGGATTGTGTTTGAGTGATATAGTTCACATTTGGTGATTCCTTAAAGAAAGAATCAGAGATTAACCTTCCTTGAGTTGAACTCAAAAAAAGAAGAAGGAATTATATCCTTATCTCATTGTCTATGATGTTACACTTGTAGTTTCTTTTGTTATACTCTATATTAGGAAATTCTCAGATGTCTACAGAGTGATCTTTTGCTGAAGTGATCTGAAGCCCAAGTAGCATAGCAGTGAAGACCTTATCCACTAATCAAAAGTTTACTTGAAATATAGTAACCTGTTTATAGGCAATACCCACTTGAGTCTTGTGGAGCTCAAAGCAGAAGGAGGATCTTATCCAATCCTCATCAATTAGGCTTTTCTTGCAAACTTGGAGCTCCTTTTAACTGAGAATCTAGCTTATATTTTTGCCAAGTTTGACCCTAAAAGAAAAATCCCTAACAGAATCTTTGGAAGTAAGTGTTATATATTAAAAGACACTAGGAATGGAAAGTTTGATGCTAAGAGTGACGAAGGAATATTCCTATGATACTCCACAAAAAGTAAAGCTTATAAGTGTTTGAACTGTAACACTAACAAAATTGTGGAAAGTGTGAATGTAAAAATTGATGAGTATGCAAAAAGACATGAAGCTAATAGCAAAAGAGAATGAGAAGATTATAGATCTTTTGTGTACATTAAAGAAGAAGAAGAGGCAAGTAACTGACTTGCACCTGATGCCAAGTCTCAGGTAAGCAATGTCGAGCATCAGACAAAAGCTATTGAGCGTCAGGAAAATAGTGCTGAGAGAGAACAATAACATGCCGAGCTACAAGATAATGCTACCGACTATCAGGAAGAGGTTGTCGAGCATTCAGAAGCTGAATCTAAAAATCTTGTTGGGGAACCTAATAAAATAAAGGAAAAAAGAGCTGAACCTATTTTGGCAAAATATGTAAGAAGACATCATAAGCCTGAATAGATAATTGGAGACAAAAATAATAGAATTCAGACCAGAAGTAAAACTAAGGATCCAACATGTCTACTGTGTGAATTTGAACCTAAGTCAACTAGAGAAGCATTGGAGAATGAAGACTAGATACAAGAAATGAATGAAGAGATTGACCAGATTGAGAAGAACTATACTTGGACTTTGGTGCCGAGACCTAAAAATAAGAATGTTATAGGAACAACGTGGGTGTTTTGAAATAAGATGAATGAAAATGGTGAAATCAATAGAAACAAAGCTAGGTTGGTATGAAAAGGCTATGCACAAGAAGAAGGAATAGATTATGGGGAAACATTTTCCCCTATAGCTAGACTGGAAGGAGTAAGAACTCTACTTGCATATGCTGCATATAAGGATTTCAAGGTATATCAAATGGATGTAAAGTCTAGATTTTTGAATGGTATACTAGAAGAAGAAGTTTACATAGAACAACCAAAAGGTTTTATTGATCCAAACAGAAGACACATGGTGTCCAAACTGAACAAAGCTTTATATGGATTGAAGCAAGCTCCCAGAGCATGGTATGAGAAGTTGCACAACTACTTGATATAGATTGGATTTTCAAGAACAAATGACACAAGCAATCTGTACATGAAGGATGAAGAAGGAAAAGGTATCTTGTTGGCAAAAATCTTTGTTGATGACATTATTTTTTTTGGACAAGAAGATTTGTGTAAAAGATTTTCAAATGAAATGCAAACTGAATTTGAGATGAGTATGTTTGGTGAGATCAAATTCTTTGTTGGTTTACAAGTGTATCAGATGAAGAAAGGAATTTTCATTACACAGTCTAAGTATGTTAATGAAATACTAAAAACTTTTGGGATGGAAGATGCTAAACCAATAGGAACTCCTATGGTTACTAGACAAAAGTTATCTAAGAATGATGATGCTGTAGAAGTGAATCAAACTCTGTATAGATCCATGATTGGAAAATTGCAGTATGTTGTACATAGTAGACCAGATATTGCATTAGTTGTTGGGATTGTGGCAAGATTCTCTGCCAATCCTAAGGAAACACATATGATGGTCATGAAAAGAATTATGAGATACTTAAAAGGAACTATTGACTATGGTCTATATTACAAGAAGGATGACAAATTTAAACTCTGAGTTTATACAGATGCTGATTGGGCAGGAAATGTAGATGACAGAAAGAGTACTAGTGGTGGAGCTTTCTTTCTTGGACAGAGATTAGTTTCCTAGACAAGAAAGAAACAAAATTGCATTTCCCAATCTACTGTCGAGGCCAAGTATGTTTCTATTGGAGTAAACTGTTCAAACTTGGTATGGATAAAACAATTGTTGATAGGCATGACAGAAGAAATCACTGAACCTATTGTTATTTTCTGTGACAACACAAGTGCTATCAATATTTCTAAGAATCCAGTGATGCACACTAAGACCAAGCACATTGCAATCAAGTATCACTACTTGAGAGAATTGGTACAAGACAAAGACGTCCGAATGGAATATGTGAATACAAAAGAACAATTAGCAGATATATTCACTAAAGCTTTACCCAGAGAAGCTCATGAGTATTTGAGAAGTCAATTAGGGGTTCTTCCCCTAACTGAGGCTATCTAGACAAGCTAGGAGCACTGCATCAAATGTGCTATAGCAGAATATTTGACAAATTGATGCAGAAGATTGTCACACTTTAGGGATGGCCTAGAGTTGTGAAGAGAAGCAAAGATAAGGAAATTAGTCATAAGCAAGATGATAGAGGGAGAAAACACTAAACTACACAGATATTATCTACATCTAATGGATGTATGTTTTAGTTATTGCTTTGGAATTTTTGTCAAAGAGGGAGAAGAAACTAATATGATAACACATGAGATATGATAACACATGATACTGATAAAGTAAGAGGGAGTCTGAAAGATAAGAGGAAGATGAACTAAAATGAAGGACCAGGATAGAGCGAGATCTGAATGCTTCTGACAGTCATAGAAGTGAGGCTTATAGGATTTTGAATCAGAATGAAGCTAAGGATATTACAATAATTTTCTCTAATGGATAGATAATTTTTGGATTGGTTGGTAATCCATGTGTTATTTAGGTGATATCATATGGTGTTGCCATCAATGCCAAAGAGGGAGATCATTGGAAACTGAATTGAAACAATTGTTGTATTGTCATTGATGTCAAACCTTAACTGGTAAGACTATTGCTACTTAGGAAAGTACTATATCTATTTGAGTGTTGCTAAGAGGGCTAAGCAAGGTTGGTAACAATAGAACCTAGGGAAAGGTTGAGTTATCTTGATACTATGAAGTGTACTTGACTATGTTGCACAATGATGAGACAATGTATTGTTTATCTTAGTAAGATTGAAGACTAAATCGGTAGGCTTAACCGAGCAAAGAATGGAGAAATCATGTTTAAGCTTAGTGATGTTAGTGTCGACCGAGTTAGTAAATGATGAGAAAAATTCTAGTGTCGACCAAGCATTAGTAAATTGCCGAGGAAGATAGTGTATGCCAAGGAAATAGTTTTAGTAATGACCGAGCTTTCTAATGAAGACCGAGTGGACAATCACAGTATTGACCGAGCATCAGCAATTTTATATTTGAAGAGGATTTAATTTTGGAGCTGATATTGTTGAATTCTTGGATTATGTAAAATGTGTTGACTTTATTTATTGATTGTTTAGAAGCATTAAATGTATTGTAAAACATTTTATTGTAAATCTTTAAGAGATTTGAGATGTTTCTAGAAAAGGAGCCGAAGAACATGAAGTGGGTAGATTCAATGAATCTGACCTAACCCTAAGATCTATGAATGAGATTGAGTGGCAAAAGATGAGTTAACCTAATTGATGAAAATATAAGGGAACCTAAACATTATGATATGAATGTGCATGGGTGAACAGAGAATGTTGGAAGAGAAAAGTTTATTGACTGAATAAGCAGAAAAGGTTGAAGGAGAATTGTGGTGGTTGCTTGAGGAAAAGTTCTGAGTAGATCAGAGATGGAAATGGAAAAGTTTCAAAGTCAGTAAACCAGCATTAGTGTATGGAATTGGATTTGATATTTGCAAGTGAGTTGTATATTTTTTAGATAATACTGCTGCTACTTTCTAACCATTGTAACTGTCAAAATCCTTTTAACCAAGGTTGACCTAACAGTCATATGTTAAATCCTTTGAACAAGGTTGCATTCTAATGGAGTGTATGTAAGTCCTTTGATAAGGCACACTTTTAATAGGGTGATTAAAATCCTTTAACCAAGTCACACTTGACAGTGTGTATTGTAACCTTTGATAGGGTTGGCTTTTAACCGAGCTCACTTCAGAAGAGTGAAAATAATAGTAGCATGTTACAAAGTGGTTTTTCCCAAATTGGGTTTCCACTATAAATCCTGGTGTTTATACTTGTGTGAATGTTTAGATTTGAACATTACTATGTTTTGCAAGTTAAGTTATAGCTAGGTAGTGGACTGCATTGTTAGATGTTTCTATTATTGAATCAGTGATGACCGAGTTTGTTTTGGTTTTGGATCTAATTTAAGGATAAGTTTTTAAGATTGTCTTATACATCATGACCTAAGAACAACCGATTCACCCCCCCTCTCTATTGTTCTAAATCATATTAACAAAAATCATATTAGAGAAACAATAAAACTTTCCAATAACATCTTTGTTGGCTCTACTAAGCATGAAACACAAACTGGGACCTGTCCAACTTAATATGATTGAACACATTACTTCACACTATCAACTCCACCAAAATAACTGATACTTTCTCCTCATACTGAATTGTGACATGAAATCTTAACCAAACATTCTTAACTCTCCAATAAACACTAATCCAAGTTCACATACCAAGATGATAGGTGCAACTACTTTACCAATATAATCTATGTCTACTCCTCTAGATAAACTCAAGAAATTATGATTGTCAAGTGTGAACATCATAACTTGACTTCTACTACATATCAAACTTTGCATCCATGAACATACCTTCATACATATGTCTAAAATATACATATAAACACACAAGGCTCCATGATAACCGTACTATGAATCTCATATTGATCTCTTTCTGTAACTCTGTTAGGAACACTGCTGACATAAACTACTACACAACTATCTGTAGTCATAGCTAACCTCTATGTCCATGATATATTATTGATAACATATCCATGCAACATATTCTCAAATATCTTTCCATCAAGTTTCCACACATGCTACTTAGCATATGTTGTCATCAATGACCAACATATAGTCAGCAATCAGGCTTGCAGGAAAATTTCCAACAATCTCCCCCTTTGGCATTGATGACAACATATGGAATGAAAAACACCACCAATCCAAACATCCAATTATTTTATAAAATTCTCCATTTCCTCAACAAAAACTCCCCCAAGGAAGTATCCTCCACTTGCTGCAATATTCTTCAATATTCTCCATTTCCTCAATTGTACTGCTTCTCATGACTATATTTTTACTCCCCCTTTCTACTTATTTTTTATTACTATGTATTCCTTCTTTTTATGTTTTTCATGACTATATACTACTCCCCCTTTGACATCAATGGCAAATGGAACCAAAAACATTAAGCACTAGTACTACTCCTGAGGTAGAGTAGTCAACCTTTCATCAGTCACTGAGGACTGATGCACTCCTAATATCTCTAATTAGATTCAAGGAAGGAAATTACTCCCAGGTTTTCCCTGAGATACTCAAAAGTATCCTTAGGTAAAAGCTTTGTGAATATATCTGCTATATGATCTTTTATACTCACATAATCTACCATTACTTCTTTCTCTGCAACTTTCTCTCTTAGGAAGTGATATTTTATCTCAATATGTTTTGTCTTTGCATGCATCACAGGGTTCTTTGACATATTGATAGTGCTAGTGTTATTACAATGAATAAAAATATGGTAGTTAATCTGAATGCCAAAATATTTTATCATCTACTTGATCCACACAATTTTAGAACAATTTAATGTTGCTTCTACATACTCTGCTTCTGTTGTTGACTAAGAGATACAATTCTACTTTTTACTTGTCCAAGTAACAAGTCTATCTCCAAGAATATAGCTCCTCTAGAGGTACCCTTTCTATTATCTAGACATCCTACCCAATCTGCATCTGTATATATATGAAGCTTTACATTTTCTGAATTGGGATACCATAAACCATAGTCTAAGGTTCCATTCAAGATCTGAATATTCTTTTTACTACCATGAGATGACTTTTCTTAGGTTTTGCTACAAATCTTCCAACAATATCATTTGCATTGGAAATGTTTGGTCTAGTTTGAGTAAGATATATAATTTTACCAATCATAGACTTATACAAGGTTATGTCTACTACTGGTGAATCATCTTCTTTTGAAAGCTTGCATCCTGTTATCATAGGGGTTCTTACAGGCTTGCAATCATCTATCTTGAATGTCTTCAAGATCTTTTTCACATACTTAATCTAATTTATGAATATACCTTTGTCTGTCTACTGCACATTCAATCCCAAAAAGTACTTGATAGAACACAATCATGCTCATTTAAAATTTGCTATGCATCTCCTTAATAAATTATGCACTAAGCTTGTCATTACCACCAAATATAATGTCATCAACAAATATAGCAACTAACAGTAGTCCATCAGATGTCTCTCTTATGAATAAGTTACAATCTATAAGTTACAATCTCTTGCTCCTTTCTTGAATCCAATCTTAGTCAAGTAACCATCAAGTCTTTCATACTGTGCTCTAGGGGCTTGCTTAAGTCCATAGAGGGCTTTCTTCAATCTACATACCATATCAAGTTTGTCTAATAAAATGAATCCTCCTGGCTACTCAATGTATACTTCTTCCTTCAACTCTACATTCAAGAATGCTGACTTAACATCCATTTGGTATACCTTAAATTTCTTGAATGTAGCATAGGCTAGAAATAACTTTATGGCTTCCAATCTGCTTACAGGGGAAAATGTATCTGAATAATCAATTCCTTCTCTTTACGCATATCATTTACATAATATTCTTGCTTTGTTTCTTAACATTGTTCCATCTTCATTCATCTTAATTCTGAATATCTATTTAGTTCCTATTACATTCTTATCACTAGGCCTAGGGACCAATTCCCATGTGTCATTCTTAATTATCTAATCCATCTCTTCTTTCATTGCTTTATGCCAATCTAAATCATTGCATGCATCTTCAACACTTAAGGGTTCAATCTGTGATAGAAAATATACCTCTTCATTTGTTGTGGAGCTATTTGCTTTTGATATTGTCATGACTTTGTTTCTCTAATATCCAATGATGTCTTCCTTTGAATGATATCTAGATGTAAATTTAGGAACATTATGTGTAACTCTTTCATCTACCTTTATGTTTCTTCTTAACTTGTTTCAGGGTCATTGAATAGGACATCTATGCTATCAAACATTTCTTCAACAACTGCTTCACTACTAGTAGGTCTAGGTTCTTCTTCAATCATAGGTGCATAATCATGGTATCTTTCTTTAATCATAAACTTCTCATCAATCTTAACATGAGCACTTTCAATGATCTTCAATCTCAAATTAAAACATCTATAAGATTTGATTTTAGTAGAGTAACCAAGAAAAATACCTTCATCACTTCTTGCATCAAACTTGCCAATTGCTTCATCTCTCTTGATGTAGCACTTGCTTCCAAAGATTCTGAAGTATTTGACTATAGGTACATTCCCAAACCATAGCTCATAAGGTGTCTTGTATGTGCCTGGCCTTAATTGAATTCTATTGATAGTATAGACTACAGTATTGACTGCATCTTGTACACACTAAAATGGTGCACTTCTATGAACCATTACATGCAAGGTTGCTCAAGAATGAGGCCTCACAAAGTGGTTCATAGCTCTCTATGTATGGAGTTGCAAGATTGAAAATTGCTCTCAGCTAGAGCTATGAACTCATGACCTTACTAGTCAACCACACAATGAGAGATTCAAGTGAAGACAAGGGCAAAAATGCCAATATCTCCAAGAATCACTATGAAATGCAATGCAATGCAACTAAAATGAAGATGCAAATGTGCGAGCTATGCTATGACAATGGAAGTACAAACTAAGCTATGAAATGGAAATATCAATGGATTACAATGCTTCCTATTTAGACCATGTGAGCTTATTCTATTGCATAAAAGGAAATCTACACTAAGAATGCCATGATCATGCAACTAAGAAAGGAAATATGCAACTATAATGAAATGAGGCAAGTCTTCAATGTCTTCAAAAGCTCCAAATGCACCTAAAACCTGCAACATAACATTAGCATAAAAACATGGTATATAAATGAAGGAGAGAGCTCTCCTTTTATAAGAAATGAGGTGAAATGGACCATGGAGATTAAGAGGCAAAAAGTCTTAATCAGCGGTGGAGCTTGAAAGAGGAGCAATCCATGTGCACAAGTATCTTCCAATAGGAAAATAAGAGTTGACTTTATGTCCATATGAGACAAAAAGTGCTTTTTCCCTTTTTTATAAAATATGAATAATGTTTTATTTGTGCAATTTAGGATAAGAGGAAAAGGTGGGCTTTTTATTTAATCAAAAGGGGAGAAAATATTCCTTTTAATCAAATAAAGACTTAGGATAAATGGTTAGCCCATAGGATAAAAATCTAATATATGATCAAAATTAAGACTTGATCAAGAGATTGATATTGTTGAAAATATTGATTATTGATCAAAATGATTCAGGGTTGATAAATAAAATAAATGGGGCCCAAAGTCTAGGCGACCATTTTAGGGTGCATACATTTGCCCCTCTTTGACTAATGTGTGATCGATTTGGGAACACATGCAGTCAAAGAATGAAGTTGAAATGTGAGATCGATTTGGGATCACAAAACAACTCAGATATGAGGTCGATTCGGGATCACATCCGGACAAAGCATAAACAAAGGCCTTTGAACATGAGGTCGATTCGGGATCACATTCAAAGTAAGAGATAAGAATCTCAAATTTGAGCAAAAGCTCACAAAAGATGTCTGAATCAAGAGAATCAAGCAGTTGGGGATGAGAATCCCATAGGTACTGCCCCCTTGGAATTGAAATCAAAATCAGGTAGAGAGGAGAACAGCGAATTGATAAGGATTTGATCAAATCAGAAGGAAATCACAATCAAATGTAAGGGTCAAATAGGTTAACCATTAGGCAATAAAACATGCCCCAGCCTGACTGAAAAGATGCAGTCAAACATGAGAAATGAGGGAATGGAATGAATATGAATGAAAGACTAGAAGTTTGGAAGACATGGAAATGAAGAAATGACGATGCCCCAACAAAGATCGAAAGATTAGGCCTCAAAAAATTAGTCAACTGCACATAAAGGGGGGAAGATTTTGAAACACAATTTTGACTATCAAGATGATCTCGAATTTCGATTTCAAGTCTGAAAATGGATCTAGGACGTCGAAATTAGCCAGGGGTGCAATTTTTGCGCAATTTTGAGGTGTTTTGAAAATGAGGTCAAAAAGTCAAAAAGGCTATAAAAGGGGTCAAAATGTCATTTTCAAAAATTATTTTTCTTTTAGCGATTTGAGAATTTCAGAGCTTTAGAGAGAGAAAATGACCCAGCAAGCAAGAGTTCCCATCCACAGGCATCGATTCGAGTGCCCGAAATGTACACACTAAAATGGTGCACTTCTATGAACCATTACATGCAAGGTTGCTCAAGAATGAGGCCTCACAAAGCGGTTCATAGCTCTCTATGTATGGAGTTGCAAGATTGAAAATTGCTCTTAGCTAGAGCTATGAACTCATGACCTTGCTAGTCAACCACACAATGAGAGATTCAAGTGAAGACAAGGGCAACAATGCCAATATCTCCAAGAATCACTATGAAATGCAATGCAATGCAACTAAAATGAAGATGCAAATGTGCAAGCTATGCTATGACAATGGAAGTACAAACTAAGCTATGAAATGGAAATATCAATGGATTACAATGCTTCCTATTTAGACTATGTGAGCTTATTCTATTGCATAAAAGGAAATCTACACTAAGAATGCCATGATCATGCAACTAAGAAAGGAAATATGCAACTATAATGAAATGAGGCAAGTCTTCAATGTCTTCAAAAGCTCCAAATGCACCTAAAACCTGTAGCATAACATTAGCATAAAAACATGGTATATAAATGAAGGAGAGAGCTCTCCTTTTATAAGAAATGAGGTGAAATGGACCATGGAGATTAAGAGGCAAAAAGTCTTAATCAGCAGTGGAGCTTGAAAGAGGAGCAATCCATGTGCACAAGTATCTTCCAATAGGAAAATAAGAGTTGACTTTATGTCCATATGAGACAAAAAGTGATTTTTCCCTTTTTTATAAAATATGAATAATGCTTTATTTGTGCAACTTAGGATAAGAGGAAAAAGTGGGCTTTTTATTTACTCAAAAGGGGAGGAAATATTCCTTTTAATCAAATAAAGACTTAGGATAAATGGTTAGCCCATAAGATAAAAATCCAATATATGGGATTGTTGAGAGGTGACCCGGGTGGACTAGCATGAGAAGAACCACCATACTCTCTTCTATGTCGTTGGAAGATATCCTCAAAAGTTTGATTCATGGCTTCTCTTTGTTGTCGGGTAAAAGTGTAACTCATGTCCATGCTTGATGAGAGTGGTATGAAAGAGGTGCTCACTTCACTAGGATTAGCTCCCGGATTAAAACAAACCTCAGATTCACTCTTAGGAGATTGATCAAAAAGGGGTCCTTTTCCCTTAGGTTGTCGACGAGTCTTGACAGGTGGTAACTGGCTAAAGGCAACAAGGGGTCGCTTCCCTTGATTGACTTGGTACCTTGTCGTAACTGACATGAAAGAAAGATACTCTCAATGAGAAGGTGACCTCTCAAAGTGTCAATGCCAAACTAGGATAATCAAAGTCCTCTATTGTCCAAAAAAGAAACGAGAAGAAAAAAAAAGGGCTTTACCAACACTGTCAAAGAGGTGCTTCAAATCAAAGGGTGACTACCCTTGCACTTTTGATTCAGGAGGTTGGACTAGGCCAAAAGATAATTGAAATTGAGATGAAAATGAAAGCGATTTGGACAATAAGAGTACTAAAATTTTCCCAGAATGTAGCTAACAATTTTAAAGATGAACCTTGGCACCAAGAATGGCCTTCTAACTTGACAATTATTCCAAAGTGATTTCGTAAATCAAATGATGCTATCCCGGAGGACTAAAAACCAAAAATTTGGAGTCAAGACAGGTCTCAAACGTCAGGTTGAGAAGCCTGCTCTAAGACCTAGCCTGATTAACAGCAACTTAAACTGACCAAAATTTAAGCACGGCAGAAATAAACCAGGCGATATACTCCAGGCTACTGGGGCGATAAACCTATAACCGCGTGATACTTCACCCGAAGCCAGGCGATACTTCTTAGTACTGGCGGGCGATATACTCCAGGCAGGTCGGATGATAGTCCGTCAGGGGTGAACTATCGCGCGATATTTCTCTTCAAAGCGGGTGATATTTCTAGCAAGCGCGAAGTATCGCGTGATACTTCACTTTACAGGGCGCGATACTATTGCAGAATTGTTTAACTCTTGACCAGAATTGTGTAAAATTTGCATTTTTGGGTCTGTTTGGTCAAAATTTCCAGTCTGAGGGTTGATGTTTTCGATTTCAGTCACAATATTAGCAAAATTTTGGCAGGTTTGCAAATAGTAAGGGATCAAAATATGGTCTCAAACACTTGAAACAAGGGCAAAAGAAACCTTGCCAAGACAAACACTTGTGATATCAGAATTGAAACAACACCCTATGAATGCTACCGATTGTTTGTATGTAAGAACATTTGCACTGGTATCACATAATCGAAGACACTTCAAGAAAATCTATCCTAGAAAGTCAAGGCTCAATACTTACCAACTTAGCCCACAACTTGATGCCCCCTTGCCTCACACCAAGTGGTTACCCACAAGAGATGTTGGCTTTGTCATGGAAATGTCAAATGACACAACCAAAGGGACACATATGGTGAGTATCTTAAGGTGATCTGGGTAAACCACTTGGATCAATCCTTGCACTAAGAAGATAAGCAGCTAAAAGAAGGTGGCTTCTATCTAATGGTTCTTAATAAAGATTTCTGTTCACAACACCCCTCTTGCTCCTCATAAAAGGACTAGGACCTCACGGCCTCAAGATTACCTTAAGCATTCTTGTTCAATTTTTTCCCCATGGTCGCAATCCCATGAGCTACTCACATCAAACGAAGATAAGTGTTATGTCTACCAAGGTTTTTGGTGTCCTTGATAGCCTTGAGATTATAGTGAGTTGGAATCACTTGCCACCAAGAAAAATGATGACAAGGTTGTCCCCACTTGAGTCATTCCTCTTGATTGCTCAAGAGCAGGCCCGCTAAAGGATTCCTAAACTAAACAAAAATGGATAATTTATGAGGTTCAAGGTTTTTGATTCACCACAAGGGTGAAGAGCATACTCCCCTATCTCAAAAATCTCTCCCAAACACACCAAGCAAAGAGATTCAATTACTCCCTTGCTTCCAAAACCTTAAGATGGGTCAAGATTTTCTGATTCACCTAAAGGTGAAGAGCATACTTCTCCTACCACCTCAAGATCCCTTTCACAAGGTATTAAGATGCCTAATACAATTAGTGAATGCCACACTTGAAAGGAAAGCAAATAAACAAGCAAAAAAAAAAAAAAAATTGTTTTTATGCTTGGGCAGCCCTGCAAAAATTGTTAGTAGCCCTCTTTGACATGCATTTTTAGCAATTTTCAAGCAAATGAGAGCACCTAAAAACACAACTTGTTAGACCCACAAAGTTAGCAAAATCAAAATCAAAATGTAAACATGCAATAAACTGCTAGATTTAAGTTAAAAGATGCGGGTTAGACCTATCTAAACATAGCAAAATAAAATAGCAAGCTAAAATAATCAAATTCGGATGAGAAAACTAGAAATGCAAGTCTCTGTCAGACCAGGCGATATTTCTCAGACTTCACCAGTATTGCGCGATATAGTTTCCCATAGTCGTGCGATATTTCTCAGTCGCACGATATTTCTTAGTCGCGCGATACTTCTCACTATGGGCAGGTGATACTTCGCCCGATAACAGGTGATATTTCTCAGTACTAGCGGGCGATTCTTCTCTCGCGTGAAGTGTCGCACCGCTATACAAAGGTATATCGCGTGATATTTCTGAGAAGTATCGCGTGATACTCTGAGACTGAAAACCAGAGACTGAAAACCAAGCCGAAAATTGATGAAAATTTTGACGAAAAATGCAAAATTAAAGGGACAAAGCTAATCTACTCAGCCCCACGGTGGGCGCCAAAAATGTACACACTAAAATGGTGCACTTCTATGAACCATTACATGCAAGGTTGCTCAAGAATAAGGCCTCACAAAGTGGTTCATAGCTCTTTATGTATGGAGTTGCAAGATTGAAAATTGCTCTCAGCTAGAGCTATGAACTCATGACCTTGCTAGTCAACCACACAATGAGAGATTCAAGTGAAGACAAGGGCAACAATGCCAATATCTCCAAGAATCACTATGAAATGCAATGCAATGCAACTAAAATGAAGATGCAAATGTGCGAACTATGCTATGACAATGGAAGTACAAACTAAGCTATGAAATGGAAATATCAATGGATTACAATGCTTCCTATTTAGACTATGTGAGCTTATTCTATTGCATAAAAAGAAATCTACACTAAGAATGCCATGATCATGCAACTAAGAAAGGAAATATGCAACTATAATGAAATGAGGCAAGTCTTCAATGTCTTCAAAAGCTCCAAATGCACCTAAAACCTGTAGCATAACATTAGCATAAAAACATGGTATATAAATGAAGGAGAGAGCTCTCCTTTTATAAGAAATGAGGTGAAATGGACCATGGAGATTAAGAGGCAAAAAGTCTTAATCAGTGGTGGAGCTTGAAAGAGGAGCAATCCATGTGCACAAGTATCTTCCAATAGGAAAATAAGAATTGACTTTATGTCCATATGAGACAAAAAGTGCTTTTTCCTTTTTTTATAAAATATAAATAATGCTTTATTTGTGCAACTTAGGATAAGAGGAAAAGGTGGGCTTTTTATTTAATCAAAAGGGGAGGAAATATTCATTTTAATCAAATAAAGACTTAGGATAAATGGTTAGCCCATAGGATAAAAAACCAATATATGATCGAAATTAAGACTTGATCAAGAGATTGATATTGTTGAAAATATTGATTATTGATCAAAATGATTCAAGGTTGATAAATCAAATAAATGGGGCCCAAAGTCTAGGTGACCATTTTAGGGTGCATACACATCTCTCCAATAGGTGTGTGCGACCTTTCCTTCAATCATGATGGTGTGCGCTGTGTCAAGAATGATCATATTTCTTCTCTCTACAATTCCATTCTACTGAGGGGTTCTAGGGGAACTTAACTATCTCTTTATCCCATGTTCTTCATAGTACTCATAAAATATGTCAAAGATGAATTCTCCTCCTCTATCTGATCTCAGACATTTAATCTTTAATCCAAACTCATTTTCAACCTTAGCTTTGAATATTTTGAACTTGTCAAATGCTTACGATTTTTCCTTTAAGAACACAACCCACATCATTCTAGAATAATCATCAACAAAAAAAATGAAATACCTTTCACCATAGTATGATCTTGTTTGAGTTGGTCCACATAGGTCGGTGTGTATCAGATCCAACTTGTTCTTTGCTGAATTATGTTTGCTTTTGAATGAGTTCCTTACATGCTTTCCCATCACACATTCCCTACATATTGTGTCTACTAGTTTTTCAATGCTAGGAAGATCTCTTACTTCCTTTACATTACTTATCTTTACTATGTTATCAAAATTAATATGACATAGTCTTTTGTGCCATAGCCAAGTGTTATCTACTTTAGCAACAAAACAACTAGCTTCTGGATTAAGCTGAAAAATATTACCTTTAGTCTTTGATCATGATGTAATCATGTCTCCTTCCTTGTTAATCATGCACTTGTTGTCTTTGAACTCCAGCTGGCAATCTTTGTCAAGCAACTGTCCAACACTTAATAGGTTATGTTGCAATCCATCAACATAAAGAACATCAGTAGTGTTGTTCTTTCCATCCAAGGTGATGGATCCTCTACCTATGATAGGTTTAGGAGTGTTATCACCAAATCTAACCATGCCTCCTTTGTATCTATCCAGATGTACAAATCTATCTTTGTCTCTTGTCATGTGATGAGAGAAACCATTGTCAATGGTCTAGTCTATCCTAATGTTAGCTTGTGAAATCAATGCTAAATTTTGTGCATTCTTTTCATCTTCAAGAGAAATGAATCCAATTTCATCCTCTGCTGATTCTTCATATAATACTCCATCTCTAGCATAGTAACATTCTTTTGTATCCTTAGGCTTGTAGTTATTTTTGAACTTCTTAACTCTTGTAGGATACTTAGATGCAAAGTGACCAATCTTATTACATGAAAAGAATTTGAATGGTAATTAGCCTTCATATTTTCCTTTTCCTTTCTTTTCTCTTTTATCAATCATAGAAATGAAATCATCTAGTGTTTTTTCTTCATCGTCATCATCAAAATTACAAGAGGTGTTCAAGGATTTCTTACCATGGACTGAAGCTTTGAAGGTTGTCTCACTTTTAGGCTCTATCTTCAAACTTGATATTTCATAGGCTGAAATCTTACTGATTAAGGTCTCTCTCCTAAATTATTTTGAGAATGGTATAGTCTCTTCCAAGATGTTTATCTTGTTCTCATATTCTGGTGTTAAAGTACTCATCAACTTATCCATGATGTCTTCTTCAGAAATATCTCCACCATTGTTTATGATTCCTAAAACTACTTCATTAATTCTTTGATCATTGGCTCTAATGCTCTCATCAGGTAGCATCTCCAATGTGTTGTATTTTTTCTTCCATGTTTTTCTACGTGCATTCTTGGCTTGGATGTCTCCTTCAAACATATCTTCTAGATACTTCCAAATCTTGTAGGCTTTATCTAGCTTCTTAATTTTTGAAAATTCACTATTACACAAGGCACTGATGAGGGCTTCTTTGGAAAGGGCATTTGATGTAAACAACTCCTTTTTCTTAATAGTTGCATCTTCCTTAGCAAGATCTGATAAAGAAGGGATCTCAATTTCTTTAGTAGCTACCTCAAAAATCTCAAAGGCAATGCACTGCAAATTTGTCATCATCTTGTTCTTCTAGTGAAGATAATTCTCTCCATCAAACTTAGGACTTTCTTTTCTAAAGAACACCATCTGATCAACCTCAAATGGTTAAATTTTTTCTCTGAGGCACTTGGCTCTAATATCAAGTGTTAGGAATAGTCCCAAGAGATAATTGAGATGGAGGAGGGGTGAATCAGTTATCTACAAGTTTCAATTCTTTATCCAATTAAGTATATAATAACATTAAGCATAAACACAATGAAAGAACACTTAACACAACACCATAATTTTGGTTACAGGGAAACCCAAATAGGTAAACACCCCAGTGGGAATTGACACCCACTAAGAACTGCACTAGTGTATTATGATCCCTATTAGAAGATCTTGCAACTCTGTTAGGAGTTGATCTTTACAATGCAATAAGTACAGTGACTTGGTCAACAGTCAGACCCTATTAGGAGTCTTTTACAATTAACACTTTTAGGGGTGAGGACATTGTTAGAAATAGGGAATACTGAGAGGGGGAGTGAATCAGTATTCTACAAACTTTATCTTTTGCCCAATTATGGATATAATAGATTATCTTTACACATGCATAACATAAGAAACTAAATAACATGCATATAAATAAAGAACTCATAACACATGATATGTTCTCAAGGAAACCCTGGCCAAGGGAAAATCCTGGTGGGGATGTTACCCACAAAGATCCACTAATCAAAAGTATCATGTTAAGGATGTTGACCCTATTAGGAGTCTATTACAAGCATATAGTGTATCAGTCCTGATTAAGGGACTATAGGCCTTGTTAGAAGCTTCAACCCTATTAGGAGTTGTCAATACAAAATCTTATTACTAGATGAGCCCACTGCCCAAACAAGTAATATACAATGTATACAAAAATAGGTCAAGGTACGTAACCTTATTCTTCTTGTATCAATATTCCTTTTATACTCTTATCTTCACATCATCATTATTACATTTTCTTTTCAATTACATACATTACATCACTTTCACATCGCTTCCTTTCTTTACAATTACAATTACATGTATACAAGTTATTAAGGCTAATAACTTTACATGGTCAGCTTCCATATATCATTATCTAAGGTTTAACATGTAGGATTTCATCCTTTTATATTGTTAAGTCATTATTTTGATAAACAAAATAATCCCTTAACTCTTTACCAATTCTGCCTTCATATTTTGTCTTGTTAGCTTCACACTGTCTTTGGTAAAATTGTCATAACTAATTCCGTACATGTCGTACTAACTTTCACTCTAAGATGGGTCATCATTAGCCATCATAGAGTCTATGTTCAAGTGCAGAAGCATTTAACTTACTCTAATCAACGTCGCAAACACAAACTGTGTCCTGGTACACTATGAAAACATTGTCTCACACTTAGACAAATTAGTGATGCACTCTACCATACTTGTTCTCTGATTTATGTGATCTTCATGTGGATCATATGTCACCATAATGACAACATCTATGTACTCACTTCAGCCAAATTGCCAACAATCTCCCCCTTTGTCATTGGTGGCAACATATGTGAAAATCGGCTAAGTGTACAATAACAAAACTTCAAAAATTGTCTCAAAATTGGCCATAGTATAAGATATATACTATCCTTATATCTCCTCAAAAATACTTATTATATACTACAATACTCCCCCTAAGAGTATACATAATACTATCAATCTTTTTCTCTGTATAACTCTCAATTTTTTATATATCTCTCCCCCTTTGACAATAATGACAAAATAAAGTAGGGAGGCTAACAAAATTTTAACACAAAAGATTATACCTTAAATGTCTTATTGCACAGCCGGTAGGCTTGCAACACAATCTACAAAGTCAAATTTTATAGCTTATAACTCCTTTTCCCATGACTTCTTAATGGAATCTGCCACATTGAGTAGTTTGCTCAGTCCATAAGTTGCAATCTGACATGCTTGGAGGGTCTCAAAGTTAAATTTTTGAAATGATATCCTAATTGTAAGACATTCTTCCAACTACTCTTCAATAACACTTATTTTCATGGAAGTATGTTCTCTCAGAAGAGTGGGTCTCCTCATTTTTCTATTCCTCTCATCTTGCAAAATTCTTATTTCATCATACAACTTCCTAACTTTCCTCTCAACGTGACTAATCTTCACATTAGGATTAGAAAGAATGTTTGATTCATTCTGAATCTCTGCTTCCTTCAGCTTGATCTACTTGTCTTCTTCTGCTATCAAAATCTCTGGTGTTGTACACTGTATGTACAAAGACTTTCCTATTCCCAAATCTCTCCTCAAATCCTTGATACAGATATCAAGACTATTGACATCATTTTGATATTTTGACTGATATTCAAAAGCATTCCAGCCTCATAGTCTGCTTGTGCCTTTACCTTTGCAATCTCAGATAGATTTTTAAACTCATCATCAAAGGTTCTCATCAGTTTCTTTGCTTTCTCAAGAGGGTCTACATCTACAATTTGTATGGTTACAACTCCTTGTAACTTTTCAATTAAGTCCTTCAAACAACCTTCAAGATTCTTCACCTTCTTGTTTTTACCAATAATTTTATTCATGGAAGTGATCAATTCTAATTGATCATCATCATCAACTTCCTTTCCTAAATCTTCAAATAAAGATCCAATTTATTTCTTCTTTCCAGTCTCAGGAGTAAGACTGATGTCTTCTTCTGTAGGAAGGGGTACTTCAACCTCAATTTCTTTAGGTTCTTCAGTCATAGATTGGGTTTGTTCTGCTTCTTCAGTTCTATCTGGTTCATCAAGAGACGAATTGTCAACAATGTTCTCTAAGTTCTGAAATACATTTTCTTTAGTGTCCAAAGTAATCTTTGTACCTTCAACATTCATAGATTCTTCTTCAATATTTATAGCTAGTGGAGAAGGAATATCCTCCTATTCTGCTTCTTTCTCTTGCTCTACTGCAATTGAAGTCTCTCCAACAATTTCTGCCATAACCTTAATTATTGTTTGTTCTATTTTTCTTCTCACTTGCTCATACTATCCTGCCATGATCTAAATGGTTCTCCTTTTAGTCCTCAAAAGAGTTCCAAGGGGCTTCAAAAAAATTTTAAGATGCTCATCATCTTTTACAACACATATTTCCTCACCATATTTTCTCTCATAGTTTTATCTTCTTCTTGTGCTCTCATTTTCTTGTTAACAAGTTTCTTGAATAGTTCATCAGGAATCTTGCCCTGAATAGTATCAAACTTCTTGTCAGCCTGAATCATGTGTGTAGCAATAGAATTTTCAAGATTCAATCTCTTAGAATAGTCATAAAGGTCATAGTACTTATTCATCTTAGTAAAGTCTCCATCTTCTATGATTTCTTCATTTACTCTCTCAATTATGGGTTTCCATGCTTTCTTCTTCACAGTAGTGTCATCATCTTTAATTACTACAATTTTCTTAGGGACTGGTGACACCAAAACTTTCTTCCTCTTACCAGGTCCTGTAGCACTTTCCTTCACTCTCTTGCTGGGTGTGGAAGAAGAGGATCTAGTGGATTTCCTTGTTTCTTGTTCTTCCTCAGGTTTCTCAACTTTCACCTTAACTTGTTTAGGTTCATGCTCAACTGCACTAGATGACAAGGGAGGTACAAACAAGATTTCTTTCTACCCAATACCTCTGATTGTTTCTGTTGTCTTCTTTGCAATATCAAACTCATGCTCTATCATGCCAAAATCCTTTAATATTTTCTTTATAGTGTTGTCCACTCTCTTCTTAGACTTCTTTTCTTCCATTATAGCTTTTGCAAAGTTGAAGTTCTCTTCAAATGTTCCAAATCTATTGCACTAGGTGTCCAACTTACTCTTAAGTAACCTGCCAACATATCCTTCTATCTCTGCCTTAGATATCTCATAGCCAAGAGGGTCTATGAACTCAATTCTAGGTTCCACTACTTCAATATAGGTAAAGTCAGTGTCAACCATAAAACATATATCATTCTTATATTTCTCCACAAGAGACTATGGAATCCTTGATCTGCTAGATACCAATCTCTGAAATGTCTTCAATACCAACATAGTACTTTCATTCACTTTATCAATAACATGTTTCAAATATACTTTATTGATTCTTTCCATAGTGTTTTGTCCATCATTCCAATCATTTGTAACTGTGTAAGGAAATCTTCTTAATAGGTGGAAAAACATATAAGTGATCAAAGAAGAAAATCTAAATTGTGCATACTTGGTTTTCTTAATCTTCTCCAAGTTTTCAAACAATTAAATTCCTAGGATTTCACACATATCTACTAGTACCTTGTCAACACACGTCAAATATGCTATATGTACCATACATGCTGCTATATTATCTTCCCTAGAATTTGAACAAAACTTGGTGGTTAGGATTTTGCACAAATATCTCACATCATCTTGCTTGATTTTACTTATTACAATTCCTCTACCATTATAGGATGAGCCTGTGTTATCAATAACCGTTTTCCTCATATTCTTCTCATTTAAGGGAATAGCACCAGATTTAGATAATCCAGTTACATCATGAATCAAATCAGTAGTAATGTCTATTACTCTATCCTCTAGCCAAAATTTCCCATTATGAATTCTGCTCAAAATGATCATAGTGCGTTCTTCATCGTCAAACTCATATTTCAATGAATACCTAACAATCTCATTGTCTTTCAAATGTTCATATCCTTGCTTCAATGACATCATGATTGTAAATTTTTTGATACTCACTAGTAAAGTCACTATCACTTAGGGTTTCTATCTTACATCCAAGATAACTTCTTACATTTTCCAAATGCAAAACTCCATCTGGTACAGATGATAGTGCTAACCTAGGATCATCTTCCAAGGGTTCTACTGGTTCTTTCTTCAGTCTAGGTATATTCTTATCTCTAACATTATGAATTAAGGATACATCCATGATTGCTTCTAATCTCATATACCGATTCAAAGATCTATCAAGATAAATACCTCAAATTTGGGTTTTAGGGCTTCCGCAGATTCGGCACTTCAATCTTTCACCAAATCACTAAAAAATGCTTCCAATCACTACTTTCTGCTCTTTCAAACACTTCAATTTGCTTTGATAGTCAAATAACTTTGATCATAAACTTTTATCACTTGAATCTCACTTAAGTCAGACATCGCATTCAATTCTTTTGCCGCTTCTATCCAAAAAGTTGTTTCTACTATCCTGCAAAACTTAAAACTTCTTGCGATCTCGCAAAACATAATATTTTATTTTGTGCTCTTAACCATAGCATTAGTACATCATAAAATACCTTTCATTAACTACACAAGACTTAATTCATCATAAATCTACTTCTACACTAATTCTAAGTTCCCATTCTACTGCAATTTACATAATTTAAGTGCTTAAAGATAGGTCAGGTAAGGATTCACTCTTACCACTTGATACTTCACCTTTCTGATTACCTTCAATGTTGAATATGTCTCCTTGATCTGTGCCTTTAACAAACTTTACTTCATCTTCATTACTACAGCAACCTTTCTATCTATTACTTGCATCTTCATTCCTTCTTGCATGATTTCTAGGGTTAGGATTAGGATGAAAAGTTCCATTGTTCATTCTACAAAACTTTTCTGTATGTCCAATCTTGTTACATATCTGAAAAAAATTCCATTGTTCCCATATCTCAGTCCTTGCTGATTGATCTGTGACCTACAGTTTCTAGCAATGTGTCCAACCTTGTTGCATCTATAACATACTACTCCATTTCTTCTGTTCATATCTTCAGTAGGTCTCTTATCTGCATTGTTAGTATTCCTAAACATTCTACTACCATAATTATTCTCAATAACTTTAGGTTTTCTACATTGAATAGCTCTATGTCCAAAACCATGACAATTATAACAATAACCATTAACAGGTTTAAATTGCTTACCTATAAATCTCTCTTCATGTGACCAATAGTGTTACAACCAAAACATCTACCTTTGAATTCTCTTTGCATACCTTTGGGTGATTCTTCTTGCTTCGGTGATTCTTCTTCTTTAGGTGCATCTTCAGATTTGTTGATCTCATCTGACTTCTTTTCATCAATGTTTTCAGATACTTTTAGATCTGGTTCCTTTCTTTCATCATTTGTTTTGAATATATTAAATCCAAGTCCAGTCTTATCATAGGATGGTTTTCCATAAGATACTTTTTCATCGATCTTCTCACTATTTGAATATAGCCTTTCAAGTTGTTGTTTGGATTGAGTCAATTCACCTTTCACAATCTTATTGTATTTTTCAAGTTCTACATGCTGCAAATTTACTTTCTCAAATTCAGATGTTACTTTTCCAAGTTTAGATTTCAGTTCTTCATTCTCAATCTTCAATCTTTCATTCTCAGATCTCAAATTTGCTTCATTTTTGTCATTTCCATCTTCAAATAAGAACTTCAGATTCCTTTTTAGATTTCAGATTTTCTATCTTGTTTTTCAATTTCTCAATAAGGTTCTTTGCATCATCATATTTCCTTTTCAGAGTGTTTCTTTCATCAATAAGCATATCAATTTTTTCAAGAGCTTCGTCAAGATTCTTTTGTAGCTGATCCATATCCATAAAGATCTTACTCAAGTTGCTAAGCTTTCCTTGAATGATTCTTCTTTGAGTAACTAAGCTCTGATACCAATTTTTAGAAATAGGGAATACTGAGAGGGGGGGTGAATCATTATTCTACAAACTTTATATTTTTCCCATTTATGGATATAACAGATTATCTTTACACATGCATAACATAATAAACTAAATAACATGCATAGCAATAAAGAACTCATAACACATGATATGTTCTCCAGGAAACCCTGGCCAAGGGAAAACCCCAGTGGGGATGGTACCCACAAAGATCCACTAATCAAAAGTATCTTGTTAAGGATTTTGACCCTATTAGGAGTCTATTACAAGCATATAGTGTATCAGTCCTGATTAAGGGACTATAGGCCTTGTTAGAAGCCTCAACCCTGTTAGGAGTTGTCAATACAAAATCTGATTACTAGATGAGCCCACTGCCCAAACAAGTAATATACAATGTATACAAAAATAGGTCAAGGTACATAACCTTATTCTTCTTGTATCAATATTCCTTTGTTTCTCTTATCTTCACATCATCACTATTACATTCACTTTTCAATTACATACATTACATCACTTTCACATTGCTTCCTTTCTTTACAATTACAATTACATATATACAAGTTATTAAGGCTAATAACTTTACATGGTCATCTTCCATATATCATTATCTAAGGGTTAACATCTAGGATTTCATCCCTTTATATTGTTAAGTCATTATTTTGATAAACAAAATAATCCCTTAACTCTTTATTAATTCTACCTTCATATTCTATCATGTCGGCTTCACACTATCTTCGGTAAAACTATCATAACTAATTTCATACATGTCGCACTGACTTGTGCTCTAATATGGGTCATCATTAGCCATCATAGATTCTATGTTCAAGTGCACAAGCACTGAACTTACTCTATTCAATGTCACAAACAAAAACTATGTCGTGGTAAACTGTTAAAACACTATCTCACACTTAGACAAATTAGTGATGCGCTTTGCCATACTTGCTCTCTGACTTATGTGATCTTCATGTGGATCATATGTTTCCATAATGACAACATCTATGTACTCACTTTAGCCAAATTGCCAACAAACACACTGTCTGGAAGCACATGGCTCAAAGGCGTGAAGGCTACAACCTTATGTTTAACAAATACACACTATATATGGATCTTGGTGAACTATGCATAGACCTGTAGTCTTGATCAGTTCTAATGAATAGAATATACTTTCTATTATGTCACATAGACCTTCTGTTGATGGATTAATACTTCACACTCTCTGCTCTACTCTTATCTATCAACTCTGAACCATACTTAGCAATCGCAAATGACTGCCTATAAGTATCTTTCCTCTAAATGATGTAATCAAGTTGGCCTATTAGAACCACCTTCAAATCATATTAGAGAAACAATAAAACTTTCCAATAATATATTTGTCAGCAACACTAAGCATGCAACACAAACTGGGACCTGTCCAACTTAATATGAGTGAACACGTTACTTCACATTGTTGGCTCCACCAAAATAACTGATAGTTTCTCCTCATGCTGAATTGTGACATGAAATCTTAACCAAACATTCTTAACTCTCCAACAAACACTAATCCAAGCACGCATACCAAGATGATAGGCACAACTAATTTACCAATATAATCTATGTCGCCTCATCTGGATAAACTCAGGAAACTATGACTGTCAACTGTGAACATCATAACTTGACTTCTACTACATATCAAACTCTATGTCCATGAACATAGCTTCATACATATGTCTACAACAAACATATAAATGTGCAAGGCTCCATGATAACTATACTGTGAATCTCATCCTGATCTATGTCTATAACTCTGTCAGGAACACTGCTGACATAACCTGCTACACAACTGTTTGTACTCATAATTAACCTTTGTGTCCATGATATAATGCTAATAACTGAATAGGGGTAAAATGGATTCAACCCTATTCAAATATAAATGGGGAAATATGAGATCTATTTTCAGACCCAAATTCCCCAAAGAAGAGATCCGATTTGATCAACCAAAAGATTAATACACAATCGAATCAATTTATGGATGAATATGGAAAAGAGAGAGAGTAAATCCAATATTTCCCTATGTGAGGATATGTGTGTTTAGAATATAGAATAATTGAAATACAAGTACTAACCTCAAATTAGGGCAGATCTGGAAAATGTTGAATTCTGATGTCTGTGTACACTTTCAAGAAAATTTGAAACTTGTCCTATTCTGGAAATGCGGAGATAGAGAAAACCCAGAAATCTTTCTCCAAGATGGCTTAGCTCAGGTTTGACCCTCATAAAAGGTCAAATACTACATTCTTTATTTGAAGTCCGATTTGAATTCTATTCGTAGATCTTGGAATTTTTTTGAAAAGGGTATCCAAATTCGCTCTCAGATCCAAAATTTCATACCTGTACCTGTAAGAAGATGGGGGTTTTTGATGTATGGGGGGTTTGCCTTGGTCAAACCCCAGTTTAGGAATTAACCTTGAAATTGAATTGAAATATAGTATGGATAAACAAAGTAATTGAAACAAATCACCTCGCTTATGTTGAAGTCCTTGTAGAGGATTTGAATCCTCAAATCCACAAGTAGAAATGCTTCAATGGATGTAGGATGTTTCCAATCAATGGTATTTGATCTTCAACACCAATCTTGATTTGATCTTTGCATGTGAGAAGGCTTGAAAGAATGGAGAAGGATGGATCTTCAAGATGGATGGATGATTGAACACTTGAATGCTTGAAAACTTGAATGCTTGCTTGATCACCTTGAGAGCTTGAGTGCTTGAGATGTGAATGATAGATGTGAAAATGAGAGAGGAAGGCCTCCTTTTATAGTGATCTAGGGCACACTCCTCTAGAGGGGCCACCTTGGAGAATTAAATCCCAATTAGGTCCCCACCTTTATAAAATATACCTAGATTAAATGCAATTAAAGGATTTATCATCCTGAAACCCGAAATGGTCGACCCGGAGGTAGGAAAATAAATCTCCCGAAAGCCCGAAGCCTGGAAATTATGGAAATTGAAGATTTGAAGCAAGGGGTCAAAATCAAGGTTGGACCTAACCTAGTTAGGTTTGATCTTGACCCTGACCTAGTCAGGTGCAACCTCAAATTTGACCTTGGTCCCAGTTTGACTCAGAACCAAGTCAGGAGGTCCCGGGGATGCCCAAAAACCTAGAACTGATGCCAGAACAAGATAGAATGTTAGGGATAAACATAAAATCCTATGATTACTATGATGAAGGTTAGGAGGATCTATTTCTACATCCTACCTAGAAAATAGAGCCATGGAAGAGGGAAATTTAGGAGAATCTTTAAGATCCTAACCCTAATTTCACCTAGAATGAAGAAATCAAGTGTGGGGAAGAAGTGGAAAGTGGGGAGAAAGCCAAATACATGCAAAGACCTGATCAAGGCACTTGACATGACCCCAAATGACTTACTTAGAGGGCTAAACACTCTTATCATGGAAGTGCTTCCATTTTAAGATGATACATTAAGCCCCCACTTTAGCAAGAGTATGGACTCAATGCAAACTCTTGGTAAAGGAGATCAGAATAAAAAGATAATATTATCATAATCCAAGGGACAAAGAGAAACCTTAAGCCCCCAGGGACTCAAGTCTTCATCAACTCCTAAATCACAATAAGAGAAACATTTCTAGAGAGAGAAAGAAGGTGTGATTACCTTGCCCAATGAGAATTTATGTCCCATTGTGAACCACACAGGAAAATGGTGCAACTGGAAAGATGGAATTGAACCACCTAGTGAATGTGGCTACTCACTACTCAACCCATCAAGGATTTATCCTTAGGAATATTCTATTCCATAAGAATAAAATAAAAAATAAAAAATAAAAGAGATCCAATCTTAAGGACACTTTCGACTGTAAGAGATCAAAATATATGTGTATTTGAAACTGGAGGGATCAAGAGATCCTAAAATATAAATCTGTGCTTTAAGGATTAGTTACTAATCCAAAAAGGGAAAAGAAGTATCTTGAAAAATATGTCTGTATTGAAAAGTGTGTGTGTGCAATAGGTGAGCAGAGTGTATGCCCCCATGTTAAAGTCATTGCTGACACTTTAACAGGACCAATGGCTTTAACAGAAACATAAATAACTCCACTGATTACATTTCCACATCAAGATGCCCCCAGACAAAGACAAATCAAGGGAAATATCATAGAAACATACAAAGAACATAGAAGGGATCTACCTACTATGGGGTCAGTATGATCATAAGATAATATATATATGATATTATTGCAAATGAATTGACATCATTCCCCAAAGAGAGTAGAACTAAAATCACAAAGGAGGAAAGATCACATAAGATATACAAAGGAGAATCTTTTCAGACCATGACATGGAGACCAAAAAGAATTAGTGCTACCATATCTCAAATCCAAGTAGATTATACAAGAAAACATTTATGAACAATAGCACAGTTACAACATAACATTGAACAATGCATAGAAGAATAGAGATACATAGGGAAGATTTTGAACAATAGTTTCGATTCCCTCATCACCTTGCAACAACTAAGTAACAAGGATCATATAAAAGAATCTAACAACATTTAGCAAACATATTATGGGAGAAGCACAGTATAGCAGGCAAACACACAATAAAGCTACCATGAAGGACAAGTCGATAAAGTGTGTCGCCTACTTTCCCCATCTCGTTGTATATCATTTAGGGAAGGTGGGTAACTCGCAAGAGGGACTATATCCAACATAGTAGGAATGATAGCTAGTTCCAAACAAGGATCCTCTTGAGAATCACTATGTTTGATGCTAGGTGTAAGAGTTAATTGTGATGAAACCATATTAGGTAAATTAATGTCAATAGTCTCATATTCATCATTAACATCATCAGTATCATCAAGAGTATCTTCTTCATCCAAGTTAATTAAAATAGGATCTAAGATACGAATAGAATCATCATAATCATGCATGTGAATATCATTATTAGTAACAACATCTTCTAACACATTATGTGTAGGTTTATCCGAATAAGGTAGAGATCTTTTAGCTTTAGCATGAGCACGACGCTTTTTACAACGTTCATTAGTAGACCTATTATGTTTTGATTTATTTGAAATAGGTTGAGAACTAGGAGGAACAATCACAAGATCCTTCACAGGTTCTTTAGGAAGATTAATAGGATTATCAACCATAGGAGGAAAAATCACAGGATCTTTGATAGATTTGGTAGAAGGAACTTGATTAATAGAACTAGAAGCCATAGTTAAAGGAGGTATCGAAGGTGTAGGTAAAAGACCATGATTAAGATCCATAAGAGGTGAATTTAATTCAAGAATTTTATGATGTTTATAAGCTTGATATGATCAAAAAATATTATCAGGTCGAGGAGGACATGAATTAGGTAATGAAGGCCAAAAAAAATCTAGAGCGGAAAAATCTCTAGGCCTAGAAGGTTGATATAGACTATGATTAATCACCTTCACTTCTTCGTCATGAATGAGCTTAAGACACTTATGGATAGGTGAAGCAATAGCATGCATGGAAGTTAACCACGGAAATCCTAGCTTAACTTCAAACTAATCAAAAGTAGGAACCACAACAAAGGTAGTGTTCACAAGTTTTCCACAAAGTTCAACTGGCAAGGTAATAGAACCAAATGATGGATAAAGAAAACCATTGCAAGTTTGAATCCACACATTTGATGTATCATAAAAATCATGTTGTAAGCTTTTCATAAAAAGATTTTCTTCAGTGATAACATTGACTAAGGAGGTAGGATCAACAAGACAACCTTGAGTAGGTATCTGAGCAATCCTAGCAGCTATATAAAGGGGACCATCAAGAGCTTTAATAGTCTTAGAGTCATCAAAGGTAATCAAAAGTTCCTGAGGTCTTTTATTCTTAAATTGTTGTCGAGGTTTAGGTTGAGGTTTCATTTTAGGTTTATCTTGTGGTCGAGGTTGAGATTGAACTTGAGGTTGAATCTGAGGTTTAAGATGAGGTTGAGGGTGAGGTGGATATACAAACTAATCAATATGCTCCACTTGATTAACAACATGATTGAAATCATCCATCTTTGAATCATACACAATTTCCATAGTAGATGGTTAAGCAATAGTATTAGTATCATGCATAGGTAAAGGGTTTGTATAAATTTGAAGGTTCTGATTAGGAGGGGAGACAGATTGATTCCCACTACTATCCAGATTATCAATAGATAAAACTTTAGAATCAATTAGATCTTGAATCTTATGTTTTAAAGAATAACATCTCTCAATATCATGACCATTCTGATGATGATATTGACAAAAAGCATTTTGATCAAAAGATTTAGATGCAATCGTAGTAGGTAAAAGAGGTCGAATAGGAGGTAAAGTAATCATATTAGTAGCTAACAACCTATTCATAATAGCATGTAAAGTTTCAGAAAGAGGAGTAAACATACGATTTAATTGAAAAGTAGTGGATGCAGAAGTGGCATTATGAGATGCAACAACAACCTGATCAGCAACTACATTCACTTGTTTGTTTATCTTGACATAATTGTTGAATTTTTTAAACTTGTTTGGATTAGGAGCAGCATCACTCTAATCAACTAGAATAGGAGCCATTGGAATGTTGCTCTCAAATTGGCTCACTTGTAATTGATAATGATGAAGCACTACACAAAGTTGTTGAAAAGAGGTAAATTCGGTAAGCAAAATCTTATCTCTAATATCCTTTTGCAAATTTGAAATAAACATACGTTGAATATCAATATCAGGAACAGGATAGGAAATCTGAGCATACAAATGCTTAAATCTACCAATAAATTCAATTAATTTTTCTTTAGCACTTTGTTTACAATGCATCAAATCAGTCAAAGACACTTGCAGGCCAATATTATTTTGAAATTGTTGAATAAAAGCATTAGCAAGTTGTGGAAAGGAATCAATTGAATAAGGAGGCAAGGAATAATACCATTGTAAGGCCTTGTCACAAAAGGTTCTAGCAAACAGTTTGGCTAAAATCCTATGGTCATGAGCATAATCACTACAAAGGATTTGGAATGTTTTAACATGATGAACAGGATCTCCTTTTCCATTATAATTCTCAAGACGAGGCATCTCACCTTGCTGAGGAACAGGAGTACAAATAATATCTTGGGACAAGGGACTTACCATTTCACATGTAGGAATACTAAACTTGTTTTGAGTTAAGGAAGTAAGTTTTTGTTGTAAGGATGATACAGTTTGAGCCAAACTGATGATGGTTGAATAATTAGAGGAAATAGGAGGAGTAGCAACATTAGACACACTAGGTAAAGTGTAAGAAGCTGTAGGAATAGAAGTCACAACTGGAGGAACACTAGGAACTACAGTTGGAAGTGGATTGGAATAAGTAAAAGGAACAGTATGATATGAAGGTTGTGATGTAGGAAGGGACATAGGAGGAACACTCATAGGAATAGAGGGAACCATCACAGTCACCAAAGAAGGAGTATAGATAGGGATATTAGGTAAAGGATTAGAAGGAGGTTCAACACTAGTGATAGGAGGAATCAACCCTAAATCTTGAGCTTCTTGAGCTAAAGGTTTAACATTTGAATGCACAAGATGAGTAATACCACGCAAGAGGTTAACACCTTGATCATTATCATGGAGAAATTTCTTAAGAGTCTCTATAGCTTGAATGGAATCTTGATTATGGTTTTCTTGGAGAAGCCAATTACCCATTTATCAAGTTCAGTGGAAATTTTTTGGACTTGTTCAGGAGGAACTCTTAAAGTGTCATCCTCATCATGAGATGAGTGAGAAGAGTTTTTCTCCAAAGGAGGATTGGAATCATGAAGAATCAAGTTATTATTGGGGATCCTAAGGAAAGGAGAAGAAGATTTAGGCTCAAAGGCACCCATGATTCTACAACTTCTTCTAACAGGAATGCTATAAGTAGGACTAGTGGTAGTAAAGCTCATAAACCAATGTAATGCAAATGAACTAAACTAAGAACACATAAAGCATGAATATGAAATCTAATTAGCATGCAAGATCAATCATAAAGGACAAATCTAATACTAACAAGATAAAAGGAAAGCACAATAAGGCATCCAATTCCACAAAAGAAAAGAGAGTAAGTATGTCGTGTTCACCAAAATGAATAGGGGTAAAATGGATTCAACCCTATTCAAATGTAAAGGGGGAAATATGAGATCTATTTTCAAACCCAAATTCCCCAAAGAAGAGATCCGATTTGATCAACCAAAAGATTAATACACAATCGAATCAATTTATGGATGAATATGGAAAAGAGAGAGAGAGAGAGAGTAAATCTAATATTTCCCTATGTGAGGATATGTGTGTTTAGAATATAGAATAATTGAAATACAAGTACTAACCTCAAATTAGGGTAGATCTGGAAAATGTTGAATTCTAATGTCTGTGTACACTTTCTAGAAAATATAAAACCTATCCTGGACTGGAAATGTCAAGACAGAGAAAACCCAGAAATATTTCTCCAAGATGGCTCAGCTTAGGTTTGACCCTCATAAAAGGTCAAATACTACATTCTTTATTTGAAGTCTGATTTGAATTCTGTTCACAGATCTCAGAAGTTTTCCGAAAAGGGTATCCAAATTTTCTCTCAGATCCAAAATTCCACACCTGTACCTACAAGAAAATGGGGGTTTTTCTTGTATGGTGGGTTTGCCTTGGTCAAACCCCAATTTAAGAATTAACCTTGAAATTGAATTGAAATATAGTATGCATAAACAAAGTAATTGAAAAAAATCACCTCGCTTATGTTGAAGTCCTTGTAGAGGATTCGAATCCTCAAATCCATAAGTAGGAATGCTTCAATGGATGTAGGATCTCTCCAATCAATGGTATTTGATCTTCAACACCAATCTTGATTTGATCTTTGCATATGAGAAGGCTTGAATGAATGGAGAAGGATGGATCTTCAAGGGGGCTCCAAAGAGATTGAATCCTTCAATGGCTAACAATGGATTTCCTTGACGGATGGATGCTTGAACACTTGAATTCTAAAAAACTTGAATGCTTGCTTGATCACCTTGAGAGCTTGAGTGCTTGA